>BMAO01029208.1:0-425572 GCA_019973975.1 Trichonephila clavata
TTTTTAAAAATCCCTCACTCACATTTCAATAACGGAAAAATATTGCAACAGCAAGTTTGACCTTGGCCGCTGAGCGTTAAACAGAGGGGGGGGGAAATAATAATGATTCTCGCGCATGCGCAAAGCCTTTAGAATGTCTTTAAAGTTTTCATTATTTTTGAGGGCTCAATTTTTAATTGAAAATTCCAAGTTTTCACATATTGATTGGAAACAACAATTTTTAAAGAAAAAAGGTTACAAAATAATGCTTGTATGATTTCTCGCAAAAACTTTATTTTGAAAATCACAAAAGAAATCTTTAAATCCGTAATTTTTAAGCGAAATCGACACACGGGAAGAGAAAAAATCATAAAATATGCAAAACAGCATTGTTTGTAAAAAAAAAAAAAAAAAGTTTTTTTTCTATAAAATTCTTTAAAGAAAAATAGTTTTTTCCCGGAAACGAAACTGTAGCCTTTTAAAAATAGTTGTGTGCTGAAAAAAAGACAGGAAGTATAAATTTTTCAAATTAAAAATTTCACTACTATTTTAATTCTTGAAGTAAAATTGTGAGAATTTTTTGAAATATTCGACACGGGGAAAAAAGTTTCATGCAATTACGCATTATTTTAAAGTAAACTATAAGTTTTATGAAAGAGAACAAAAATTTCGATACTGATAAATATTTTAAATGAATCTCAGAAATGCCATTGAATGCATTTTAATTTAAAAAAAATATATTAGTTTTAAATCCATTATCATTAAATACTAATAAAAAAAATTCTACAGATAGCTCTTGAAACGTTTGGATGTTTGATTAAACATATATAAGTGTTTAAAAATCCACTTTTGGGGGAAAACCTAGTTATATGCTAACATTCACTGAAAAAACATTCAAAAAGAAAAAAAATACTATTTGATAAAAACATTAAATTTTTTTAATTTTAATTTTATAGTTTTTCATTCCACTCTGTGTTAAAATTATTTAACACGTATCTGCGAAAAAAAGTCTATTATAAAAAACTAACTTATTAACTATTTCAAGTATGAAAAAAGGCGACCGGCGGGTTTCTGCGAGGCGGACATCATCCTTCGCATTGACCGCGCACGGCAGTGCTGCAGTTATAGCCTTGAGTGTAGCGGAGCTCTCAGCACTCCGCCACCAGACAGTTAACCAATGTTTGGCTAAATGTAAAATAGCGTATTTTAAATTATTTTAAAAAATCATTACCTTTATTTTAAGGGCGTAATTTTTACGTTAATGCTCTCAAACATCACCAACTATTTGCAAAAATAACGTACTTTGAAATAAAAAATGTACAGAGTACTACTTTTTAATTTATTTCTCAGAAAAACATAAGTTTACGAAAATCACAATTTTTTTTTTTAATCCGTAATTTTGAAGCAATTTTTTCAATCTTCGTATATGTTACGGATAATATTACTGTACACACGGAAAAAAGGTTTTGTGAGATTATCTTCATAAATGACGAAGTTATTCAATGTGAAGTAAAAATTAAGACTACTTTTTAAAAATTCTTTAAAAAAAAAGTTTTGGGAATTTTATTTTTTAAATGAATGGATCTAAAAGAGAAAGGCTTGAAGTTAATTAGTGTAGAATATCGATTTAATAACACGAAAAGTAATTCATACCCAACGATTTAGAAATAATTTTCATAAAAACGCATCAGTTTTAACACTATTTTAAAAAATTCGAAAAAAATAGAAAATATCGTTATTTTACAAAAAAAATTACACCGTGTTGTGGCGAAATAAATGATCTTTCCGATTCTGTAATTATTTTTTGTCTAATTTCGACACCGAAAATCAGATGACAATTTTAATATGGTGGAAAACGTAAGATTACCGCTCGGCCGAAACGGAAGGGAAGTTCGGCCAAGTAAGCAACCGGCAGGAGTAAAACAATTCGGCGTTTTAAGGTTTTTAATTAATATCTTTTTAACTAATTACAATATCGGAATATAAATAGGCAATACGGCTTCCCCGGAAAATTCCCGATCTTTTGGTACCTTCCGCGACTTTCTGCGTGGTGCTGTTCGTGAGAAGATAGACGCACATAGATAGATAGATAGATAGATAGATACATACATACATACATACGTTTGTTTACCTTCGAATTTTAATAGTGTAAGACTAGCTTTCATGGCCCGGCGTTGCACGGGCTTATACCGAGGGTATAACTTAATCCCCATGTTAATTTCTTCCTTTTATTCTAACGCCAACACTTTTGTGGGGTTTCACGCGTACGATGTGAGTGCATGTCCCGTGAGTGCGTGTCATGGCTTTGTTGCTTAACATTTTCAATTCTCTTCACAAATTCTCGATCCTAGTACCACTGAAGACCCGCAGTGTAGGGGAGCGATGCACGTAAAATCTGTCGAGAGTTCAAACGTCCTCCGTTGGTGTGGTGTGGTAGTTAGGAGAGGGGGTGCCAGCTCAGGTGTCGTCCGCGTCACTTGACGAAGGTTCAAAATTACGTGGACCGTCCCAAAAGGCCTCGTGTAGCTGAACAGTATGACGTTAATATTCACTCAATCTTCACAAATTCAGCACTTCCAATATTATTTTCCGAAATTACTTTGATTTCTTTGTTTCTTTCCTCTCCGCTTAGCCCGGCGTTGCACGGGCTTTTACCGAGTGAATAACTTCACCCTCATGGAAATTTCGTGTTTCCCTCAGGCCGATAGCACCTGTGTGTGTGTGTGTGCGTGCGATGTGAGTGATTTCTTTAACAATGTCATAAAAACTCCCTTTTTCGAAATTTGTTCTTGCGTTGGTGTGGTGTGGTAATTATTAAAGATGGGTGAAAGCTCATGTGTCGTCCTCGTCACTTGAGCATGGTTGAAAATTTCAAGGTCTGTCACCAAAAACCCTCGAATAGGCAAACAGTGCGAATTTAAAAATCACCCACTCACTTTCCAATTCTTTCGTTTTACCGAGTGAATAACTTCATCCCCATGGAAATTTCGTGTTTCCCTCAGGCCGATAGCACTGTGTGTGTGTGTGTGTGTGCGTGCGATGTGAGTGATTTCTTTAACAATGTCATAAAAACTCCCTTTTCGAAATTTGTTCTTGCGTTGGTGTGGTGTGGTAATTATTAAAGATGGGTGAAAGCTCATGTGTCGTCCTCGTCACTTGAGCATGGTTGAAAATTTCAAGGTCTGTCACCAAAAACCCTCGAATAGGCAAACAGTGCGAATTTAAAAATCACCCACTCACTTTCCAATTCTTTCGTTTTACCGAGTGAATAACTTCATCCCCATGGAAATTTCGTGTTTCCCTCAGGCCGATAGCACTTGTGTGTGTGTGTGTGTATGCGCGCGATGTGAGTGATTTCTTTAACTATGTCATAAAAACTCCCTTTTTCGAAATTTGTTCTTGCGTTGGTGTGGTGTAGTAATTATTAAAGATGGGTGAAAGCTCAGGTGTCGTCCTCGTCACTTGAGAATGGTTGAAAATTTCGAGGTCCGTCACCAAAAATTCTCGAATAGGCAAACAGGGTGAATTTTAAAATCACCCACTCACTTCAACGATATTGATTCATATGAGAAAAACTCATAAAATATGCAAAACATCATTGTTTTGTAAAAAAAAAAAAGTTGTTTTTTTCCTATAAAATTCTTTTTTTTTGGCATTTTATTTTTTTAATCATTGATTCTAAATGATCAATGACTTTTTTAAAAATCATTTTCATTTAAATGCATCGATATTTATTCATTTTAGAAGAAATCATAAAATAGGCAAAGTATTATTATTTTGAAAAAAAAAATCCGCATCGTGACAAATAAATGATGTTTGGTATTTAATTTATTCAATCACTGATATTAAAAGAGCAAAGTATGAATCTTTTTAGTTCAGATGGTTTACTTATCATAGTTATAAGAAATCCTTATACGTAACGATTGAAAAATTTCGATTAATGATTTACAGAAAACAATTCTTTTTTACTTAAAAAAATGTATATTTAAAGCAACAAAGAAAACGTTCTGATATAATATATTACGAAAAACCAAGCATATTCATTATTTTAACAATAATTATTTTCTTAGAGCTAAAAATAATACAAAGGGTTTGTGTGTATGTGTGGTATTTTCATTTGCCAATGAATCGTTATATACTGGTAGCCAAAGTATAGTCCAGAAAACTATAATCTATCGTTTTATCCAGAAAAAAACAGATTATACAGTGTTGTCATTACATAATTAATCTAGTAATGAATAGCGGAAAAAATATTGCAACATCAAGTTTGACCTTGGCCACTGAGCGTTAAACAGAGGGGAAAAAATTATAATAATGATTCTCGCGCATGCGCAAAGCCTTTAGAATGTCTTTAAAGTTTTCATTATTTTTTATGGCTCAATTTTTAATTGAAAATTCCAAGTGTTCACATATTGATTGGAAACAACAATAATTTTTGAAGAAAAAATGTTACAAAAATAATGCTTATATTATTTCTCGCAAAAACTTTATTTTACGAAAATCACAAAAAAAATCTTAAAAATCCGTAATTTTTAAGCAAAATCGACACACGGGAAAAAATTTAATGCAATTTTTTTTTTCAATGAAGAAATTATTAAATGATTGATTTAAGTATTTTGAGTGTTTTATTACAATTCGTTCAAAAAAGTTTTCGGCTTTTTATTTTTTAAATCACTGATTCTGAAAGTAATTTTCGACGCCAATGTTTGGCTAAATGTAAAATCGCGTATTTTGAATTATTTTAAAGATCATTACCTTCATTTTAAGGGCATAATTTTTACGTTAATGCTCTCAAACATCACCAACTATTTGCAAAAATAACGTACTTTGAAATAAAAAATGTACAAAGTACTACTTTTTAATTTATTTCTCAGAAAAACATAAGTTTACGAAAATCACAATTTTTTTTTTAAATCCGTAATTTTGAAGCAATTTTTTCAATCTTCGTATATGTTACGGATAATATTACTGTACACACGGAAAAAAGGTTTTGTGAGATTATCTTCATAAATGACGAAGTTATTCAATGTGAAGTAAAAATTAAGACCACTTTTTAAAAATTCTTTTAAAAAAAAGTTTTGGGAATTTTATTTTTTAAATGAATGGATCTAAAAAAGAAAGGCTTGAAGTTAATTAGTGTAGAATATCGATTTAATAACACGAAAAGTAATGTATGGCGACGCAATGTCCAGTAGGAGAAAAAATTTAATACAAGTATGAAAAGATCGACCGGCGGGTTTCTGCGAGGCGTACACCCTCCTTCGTTTTGACCACGCACGGTAGTGCTGCAGTTATAGTCTTGAGTGTAGCGGGAGCTCTGCGCACTCTGCCACAAGCGCAGTTAACCAATGTTTGGTGTAAAATCGCGTATTTTAAATTATTTTAAAAATCATTACCTTCATTTTAAGGGCATAATTTTTACGTTAATGCTCTCAAACATCACCAGCTATTTGCAAAAATAACGTACTTTGAAATAAAAAATGTAGAAATTACTACTTTTTAATTTATTTCTCAGAAAAACATAAGTTTACGAAAATCACAAAATGTTTTTTAAAATCCGTAATTTTGAAGCAATTTTTTCAATCTTCGTATATGTTACGGATAATATTACTGTACACACGGAAAAAAGGTTTCGTGAGATTATCTTCATAAATGACGAAGTTATTCAATGTGAAGTAAAAATTAAGACTACTTTTTAAAAATTCTTTAAAAAAAAAGTTTTGGAAATTTTATTTTTTAAATAAATGGATCTAAAAGAGAAAGGCTTGAAGTTAATTAGTGTAGAATATCGATTTAATAACACGAAAAGTAATTCATACCCAACGATTTAGAAATAATTTTCATAAAAACGCATCAGTTTTAACACTATTTTAAAAAATTCGAAAAAAATAGAAAATATCGTTATTTTACAAAAAAAATTACACCGTGTTGTGGCGAAATAAATGATCTTTCCGATTCTGTAATTATTTTTTGTCTAATTTCGACACCGAAAATCGGATGACAATTTTAATATGGTGGAAAACGTAAGATTACCGCTCGGCCGAAACGGAAGGGAAGTTCCGCCAAGTAAGCAACCGGCAGGAGTAAAATAATTCGGCGTTTTAAGGTTTTTAATTAATATCTTTTTAACTAATTACAATATCGGAATATAAATAGGCAATACGGCTTCCCCGGAAAATTCCCGATCTTTTGGTACCTTCCGCGACTTTCTGCGTGGTGCTGTTCGTGAGAAGATAGACGCACATAGATAGATAGATAGATAGATAGATAGATAGATAGATACATACATACATACATACGTTTGTTTACCTTCGAATTTTAATAGTGTAGATAAAAGCTCGTCGCGAGATTAAAGTACTCATATTTTCTTCGTTTGAAATTTTTACAAATTAAAAACAATCAGATCAAGTTATTTAATTTACTTGTTTATCTACACAGGTAAATCCGCGACAAGCTTTTATATCATATAAATTGTGTAATGACTTTATAAGTTGATAGTAAAAAGAGTTTTAAAGGAAAATTTTATTTTATTATTTTTAGCGCGTTTAAATAAAAGCTTGTTTTTTAAAAAGTTTTTTTTTAACTTTTTAGTTGTCACTGGATAGGTTTCTAAGCCTGTTCATCTCATTCAACGCTGGTTTTAGAAAAGAATCATAAAATATGTGAAGTATCATTGTTTTGATAAAAAAAAAGGGGGGGGGGGTTAATTCGTAAAAAAGAAAGTTTTTGGCATTTTATTTTTTAAATCACTGATTCTAAAAGATCAAAATATGAACTTTTCGAAAATGATTTTCATTTAAACGCCTTGATATTTATTTATTTTAGAAGAAATCATAAAATAGGCAAAGTATCATTGTTTTGTAAAAAAAAATACCGTATCGGGGAGCAATAAATGATCTTACCTATTAAAAAATTTCTTTGGATGTTATTAAATGTGCAAATAAAATTTTGAGTATTTTCTAAAAAATCAGAAAAATTTCCTTTTGAGGGGGGACAGAACCCTAGTCTTTTCAGCACTTAACCATGCGACATGACAATTAAACCAGGAAGTTCTCGGCAAACAGTGTGGAAGGACCTTTAAAATCGAAGGTAGAAATATTCACACATCAAATCTAAAAAGAATTAAAATGAAAACACAAACAATCTATTTATGCATTATTTCACACACACATGAAAAAGATAGCATATATACATGCATATTTACATGCATTTTTTTCATTTATAATATAAACTAAAATCAATTTTATGCATTATTTCATGAAAAAGAAAACATCCGATCATTTATTAAATTGTTGATATTAGCATATGTGTTTAAAATCAAAGAGGATTAAATTTTTTTAAAAAAAAATGAAATCTGTGATTTAAAGTAGAAATTTTTAAAATTACAAAATTTTACATGTTTATTAGATGTTGAATTAAAATTGCGAGCATTTTTTGAAAACGAGAAAAAAAAAAAAGAAAAAGTTTTTGTGTACTTAATTTACTAAACACTGATTTTAAAAGAGCAAAGAAAATGAAACTTTTTAGTTAAGACGATTAACTCGTCAGAATTTTGAGAAATCCATACCTAACGATTGAAAAATTTCGATTAATGATTCACAGAAAACAATACTTATTACTTAAAAAAATATTAATTTAAAGCACTACATTTAAAATAATGATAACGGAATAAAAACGATTAAGTTTTTCACAAATATTATAGAAATTTTTGTTTTCGGATGTTTAAAATGAATTCTTTGAATTAAAACTTGTACAGAGAAAATGAAACAAAAATAAATTTTTCATTCGCATTTTTTTTACTCGCCAAATTCGGTGATTTTGATTATTTATAGGCACCATCTTTTCTAGTATAGCCCTATTTGTGCAGACTTCAAATGCAAGATGAAACAGATAGTCATAGGGCGCCAAACCGGTTTTCGACGCCAAGCCTTAACTTATCGTAAAATCGCGTTTTTTATTAAAGTTTTTGATTTTTTTGAGGGTTTAATTTTTAAGTTCTGATTTCCAAGTTTCACATATTAATTGCAAAACACGGTAATTTTTAAATAAAAAATTTTAAAAGAAATTCTGTATGTTTTTATTCTCGTAAAAAGTGTATTAGATGAAAAACACAAAAACTTTTTTAAAATCCGTAACGTTTAAACACTTTATCCAATCTTCACCATAATTACGGATAATAATGTGCTACACATGGAAAAAAAGTTTCATGCGATTATTTTAATAAATGACGAAGTTATTAAATGTTTAATTAAAATTTTGAGTATTTTTTGAAAAATCATTAAAAAAAACGTTTTTGGCATTTTATTTTTTAAATGACATATTCTAAAAGAAAAAGGCATGAACTTGTTTAGAGTAGAATATTATTTTAATAA
The DNA here is from genome assembly GCA_019973975.1 of Trichonephila clavata. Taxonomy (NCBI): domain Eukaryota; kingdom Metazoa; phylum Arthropoda; class Arachnida; order Araneae; family Nephilidae; genus Trichonephila; species Trichonephila clavata. The sequence continues at coordinate 8,352 of BMAO01029208.1, forward strand.
CACAAAAATAAATTCATACGCAACGATTTAGAAATCGTTTTCATAAAAAAGCATCAATTTTAACACATTTTTAAAAAAACTTGTATAAAATACAAATATTATTATTTTGTAAAAAAAATTGTGCCGTATCGTGGCGAAATAAATAATCTTTCCGATTCTGTAATTATTTTTTAAGATTTAATAAAGTACAGTGGCGTAACTACCAATGGGCTAGGTGGTGCCGGCACCGGGGCCCTTGAGCTCAGGGGGCTTCGCGCCTTGACCACCAGTCCCATAATACTGGTCAACATGATTTTTGTCTCATGAGTACCAATAGTTGTACTTAATGCAGTTTTTTTATCGTGTTTTCAAATATGTATTCGAAATTTCTCCATCACCCCCAGTTTTTTTAAAAATTTTAATTTCAATTAATGTGTGTATTTAAATATTTTTTTAATAAACGAACATTTGTCCATTGTAAATTAAAAACTCCTAGAGCATTGTAAATGTGATGGGACCACATGAGCTAGCTCAAATGGTATCATTGCTACTGTTGTGCAAGTTCAGACATGTACAGACACTTTGGCACCAGACACAACAGACAGGCACAAGCATGGTCTAGACTAGCATGCATTCATTAGAACGATGTCAGTTGTGAGATAGTAGTGAACCAGTAAACATGTAATTGTGCTTTGTGTCTGGATTGTTGTATGTTACGTATTTATAAATTTATTTCTTTTAATTTGTTGTTAGTTACAAAATGCATAGAGCTTGTTTAAATCATCATAACAACTTTTGTTATATATGTGGTGAAGTGACGCTCAAGTCCCAAAGACGAAACCTTACTCCATTAGTAAAAAAGTGTTATGAACTTTATTTTGTGTGTAAAGTGGGGGACCAAACAAGGACCTGGGCCCCACATATCTGTTGTTTTTCGTGTAGTAGGCTTCTCATTGCATGGAAGAATGGCCCACGCCAGATGCCATTTGCTATCCTTATGATTTGGAGGGAACGCAAAGATCACTCCTCTGACTGTTATTTCTGCTTAACAAACATTAAAGGGATTACGTCAAAATCAAAACATATACAAAGGTGTACCCTGACTTGCAATCTCCAATGAGACCAGTTCCACACAGCGAAGAATTGCTTATACCAAAGCCTCCAGAACATGTGACATTAGAGAAAGAGAGCTCAGATTCCGATAGAAGTAAGGAAGAAGAAGAAACAGTTTGTGGTGATATAACTTTTGAACCAAGCTGTTCATCTGAGCCTCATTTATTGACTCAAGAAGATCTTAACGATCTCATACAAGAGTTAGTTATCCAAAAACAGTCTGAAATACTTGGTTCCCGGCAAAAAGGATGGAATCTTCTTCAAAAGAATATAAAGATATGTACTTATCGTAGTCGTCATTCTCAACGTAAAGATTATTTTTCTGAAGAAAATGGCTTAGTGTTTTTTGTAATAATATTTCTTCTCTTTTGGGAGACATTTGGTATTGAACATAACCCTATAGAATGGCGCTTGTTCATTGATTCCTCCAAAGCAAGTTTAAAAGCAGTGTATCTGCATAATGGAAATAAATTCCCATCAATACCTGCGGCTCACTCTCTAGTATGAAAGAAACATTTGAAAACTTTCAATTTATATTGGTAAAGCTTCAATATGCAGTGTATGAATGGAATATTTGTGGTGATTTGAAAGTAATTACACTTATTCTTGGTCTGCAGCTTGGTTACACAAAGTACAGTTGTTTTTTGCGTCTTTGGGATAGTAGGGACAGAAAAATCCATTACATCAGAAAAGAAGGGCCTAAACGCGAATCATTCATTCCTGGACAGAAAAAAAAAATGTGAAACATGACGCATTGTGTAATCCTAAAAATGTGTATCTACCTCCGTTACATATCAAACTAGGATTAATGAAGAATTTCGTGAAAGCCATGGGCAATACTCTTGGTTTCATATACTTAAAACAGAAGTTTCCTAAAAGTAGTGAAGCAAAAATCAAAGAAGTGATATTTGTGGATCCACAAATACGATCACTAATGCATGATGAGAAGTTTGAGGAACTATTAAATCCACTGGAGAAAGCAGCTTGGCAAGCATTCAAAAGTGTAACTCACAGTTTTTTGGGAAATCTAAAGGCGGAAAATTACCGGGATATTGTTCATGATCTTATAACATCTTATAAAAATTTGGGCTGTAATATGTCCTTAAAAATACACTTCCTGCACTCGTAGTTAGATTTCTTCCCGGAAAATCTTGGTGCAGTGAGCGATAAGCAAGGGGAACGCTTTCATCAGGAGATTTCAGCGATAGAAAAGAGATATCAAGGCAAATGGAATGCTAATATGCTGGCCGATTATTGTTGAACCATCAAGAGGGATATTCCACAGGCGAAATATAGAAGAAAATCGAGATTTCTTAATTTCTAGGTGAGTCCGAATGTTCGAATATTGTGTGCTTAAGAATGAAGAAAATATTAAAGTGTTTCAAATTATAAATGCCTGTCTCTCGAAAACCTTGCGTGGTGAAGAAAAATCGATATCATATTTGAATTCCGGAGAAAAAATGCTATCAGAATCACATATTTTTCTTTCTGAGACAAATTTTTTTTTCTTTTTTGTTACCCAGTGAATTGAGATATAAATATAAAAGATTGTTACATAGCTGTAATTATGGCAACTTCATTGAAAGTAATTTCAAACTTGTAAGGAATTCCCCTGAATTCTTTCCTTTGTTTGTACAGTGTTGCGAATTTTACTTATTAAAAAGTTTATATTATTTTTCAATTTTTAAAAATTTTTACTTGAAAATAAACATCAAGTTCCATGAAAAATCTTACCATACATCTAAAAAAAACTACACAGGAAGTTATTTCTTCTTGGTCATTTTATTTTTTATAACAATATGATTCTTAATAAGCTATTTTCCTGTTTCAATATTTCGCAATCTGGTATCTGCAACAGACTGATGTAATTTTGTTCCCCCTCCTCTGTTTTTTCCTGAGTGTGATTTATTTTAAATAATTATAATAATTTTGTATTATATTTTCTTGTTTATGCATATTTTTTTTATCATTTCCTGTCTATCACGTGTCAAATCGAACCTGGGTAATCAATAAATTCACAAGGAAATTCATACGCATACATGTAAGTAGTATGTAGCTTTGCTTTACCTATATGTTCTGCTGAGCTTGACACAGGGCTGACGTGAAAGTAACTTTGTATATCTAATATACTAATATATTTGCTCAACCAATATTCTCTATTACCTTCTAAAACTCAACCAATATTCTCTTTTACCTTCTAAAACTCAACCAATATTATCTTTTACCATCTAAAACTCAACCAATATTCTCTTTATTTATTTTTTTTTTTTTTGCACCAAGGCCTTTGGATACCTAGCTACGCCACTGATAAAGTGGTTTTGGGGCCCACACAATTTTCTGGAAGAACAGTTTTAGTGTTGGAATTTCTAATATAAATTCAGTTACAAAAAATCGAATGAATCTGTGGTAAAGGAAGCTATATCTGCCATAGTTTTCGTTTTAAAGCTATTGTATTCGAGATTTCAATTTCAATTACCTTTTCTCCCCAATCATACTAAATATTTTTCTTATTTATTACACTAATGTGATATCTTTAATATCACAAACAGAAACCAGCAATATATTTTATAAATAACAATAAAAATAATTTAAATCAGCATTTAAAACCGTGGAGGGTTATATACCATAATGACTAAAGACGCGAGATTCCCAAGTTCAAAAAAGGTCATGAAGAATACAAAGAAACTGTAAACTCAAGTGTCATTCTCGCTATCCGATCTTGGCTTAGAACAGGGATGGCCAACTCAAATGACCTTGCAGGCCACTTCGGAAAAACATATTCCTGCGGGTTGCAAACAAAAATTATATATCTTTATATTATATTTAGACCCATCACAAACATTTATTGGAATGAAAATTTAAAACGGAATGAATTATTATTGATTTCATTATTTTTCATCTATACAAGCATAGATAATTTATAATAATAATGCAAGGATCAAATATGTCTAATTCTAGCAATAGACAGCGCGATGGAGTTTACAGGAATCGAGTGTGATGCTGCGCTGCATTACCGCATACTTCTAAGAATGTATTAAAACAATAGAAACGTAATAAAATAGAAACAGTTATGGAATATATTTGTTACAAAACACTACATTAAAAACAAAAATATTGTACAAAATAATCGTATTTTGTAATGAATCTCGAGGGTCGCAAAATTATTCAAGGGCCACCCTTGGCTTAGAATTACGGAGACTGTCGCTAATAACATATATTGCTCTAGAGTAGTGGTCTTCAAACTTTTTCAACTCACGGAACTCTTTGAACTTGAAGGTGTTTTTGTGGAACCCCTAGAACTAGAAAGTGTTTTCGTACAACCCCATTCCAATCAGAATTTCCCGGGATTTTTGGGGAAAATCTCTAATTCTTAAGATGTCAAACATTAAAAATGTGGAGTGAGTGGGTGAATATTAACGTCACACTGTTCAGCTACACGAGAGCATTTGGTAACGGACCTCGTAGTTTTGAACCATGGTCAAGCGACGAGGATGACACCTGAGATAGCACCTCATCTCCTAACTACCACACCACACTAGCAGAAGGACGTTTGACCTCTCGACAACGTGCTCTTTTAACGTGCATCACTCCCCTACACGGTGGGTCTTTAGTAGTGCTGGGCTTGAATTTAAAAATTGTGGAACCATTTGTCTGTGCATTAAATATTATATTTAAAGCTCAGTTTCCAGAGTGAGGGGCGAGGACCCTGTTCCACGTGTCCCTCCATAGTATGTAACAAAAGTGTTTACGTAAAAAATTATTTTAAAGATTGATTACGTATACACTTATATTATAATATTAAAAATTCATATGGCAGTTTTTAATAACTTGGCTAAATTTTAAAAATTTTAAGGGTACCAACACATTATATACTTTAAAAAAAAATCAATTTTTCATTTGTAGTTTTTTTTAATCTTGCATTTATTGAAGATATGAAACTTTATATGTGAAGATATAACTAATACAAAAAAATAAAAAACTGATAAAACAAAAAAAAATTCTTTTTATGATTTCATTATATGTATTCATGATGCAATGTATTTACATTACCTAATTAGCAATAATAGTTCATTGCGTCAATTTATTTAATCCAGCAGAAAGATTTATTTACAAGGTTTTTTGCTTTTTTTTAAATTTCCTGTGCTTCCAAAATAGAAGCCGGGTTGCGTATCGGCATCGATCTGGGATATCTTGGATCTGTATGTTCTGGCAATAAGCAATTCAAATAAAAAGGTTCCAACTTTTTAAACATTTCATCACGCCAAAAATCATTGTCCCTGAATATTTTTTCTATTTTATATCCTTTTTTTTGTCCACATTACAAAAAAGCAATATTCTTTTTCTGTTATTTGCAATTGCCCCTGTACTTGGTAAAAGTAATTGTGATTTTTATTTATTTGTATCTAGCCGAATATATCAATTTTCCAGAAAAGAAATTTTTTCAAACTTATTGCTTCATCAGGAGTAATGTCTTGGCAAGAAGCGGGACATTTTACCTCCACAATTCCATCGTCAACTAAACCATCAGGAGTGGCTGCTAAGTACTGCAGTTTTGGATGAATGAAAAGTCCGCAGGGACGAATTTTCAAACCCAAAGAGTTTTCTAAGCTTTTCAACGCCTCCCCTTCATGACTCTCTCCATATTCCATTGCTGAGGACCGGAAATGCGAATAAAGCTTTTTCTAAAATTATTCCTTCACAACTCGTGTGCAGAGGCGGATTAAGGTAGTTGGAGGCCCCTGGCGGTAAAAGGTTTGGGGCCCATGGGCGTAAGAGTCCGAAAAACTAAAACAGTGAAATGAGTCATTTACTTTAAATTTTCAAAATAAAATGTAGTGATATAATAAAACTCATCGGCTAAAGAAAAATCTTAACTGTATATATAAAAAAAATATTAAAAACCTTACTTAAGAGCTTACAGTTTGATTTCTCTTTCGCAAATTCATCAATTATTTTTACCATATCTATTTTGTCCAGAACATTTTATTCTGCATAAAATATAGCCATATTGTTCAATTTGTCTTTTCTCCCATAGTACTTCTTAAATTACATCGACTATCTCGCAGATAAGTTCTGGGGAAGAATTCATTTGGCTATCTCCCTGGTTGGGAGAAAGTCTCCTCTCTCCCTAGAAAATAAAGTTATACTTTACAAGCAAATTTTGCGCCCAGTGATTACTTATGCAGCCCCTGTTTGGGGAGCGGCAGCCGCCACCCACATGAAAAAAATTCAAATTGTTCAAAATAAAATACTTCGCGTCATGACTAACGCACCTTGGTACGTTAGAAACGACGTGATACACAACGATTTACACATGGAGCCGATTTCTAGTTTCATCACTAAGTTAGCCAGGAATGTTTTTAGAACCATTCAGAATCACGATAACCCCATAATAAAAGCACAAACATTATTTACGTATCCACATCCTAAATTAAAATATGCTTATGCCACTACAAAGTGGGCCTTGCCTCTTAAACCTCCCTAAATACTACATAAAACACTAATTTTATACATCTACAACATCAAATGCTCTAATGCGCCGAAACTGACTCGTAGTGAACTGTCACTGCCCGCCCGCTCATGTTGGTTGCCTCCTTTTTTTTGCTTGGTGATCGTTTTCCTTCCTTGCGCTTCCTCCAGATTTCTCCCCGGTTCGTCTGCCATGCGCGGCCACCTCGGAGCCAATTCCTCCGCCCCCCACGCCGGGGGCTACTTGATTTTCTAAAACTTTTGTCATGGATTTCCTATTCCCCTCAAACTGGGTAAAAGCGCTGCGCGCTGTAGACCCGACAATTCTAATTTTAGTTTTAGTTTAGTCTTAAATTATTTTTAACACGTTTTAAAACTAAAAAAGATCATTCACCTGATACATTCGATATCGGTAAAAATATTTTCAAAAGTTTTTCTACCTTAGAATTTCTCTTGCATGCCGATAAATTTCTAGTGGGGGTTTCATTGTAACTTTGTTTTCTTTTCATTTTTTTGTTCCAAGGCGGCGTGGTTGGTTTGTCGCTGGCCTTTGCCCTCATCAAGCTTGGGGCCCCTACCAACGCTGGGGGCCCCTGTCGGCCGCCAGGTCCGACACCCGCTTAATCCGCCACTGCTCGTGTGGGGAAGTTTTTTACAAATTGCGCCGAAATCCGAAGCTGTCTGTCGCTTTCGGCGTTCTTCTTTCCATAAAGGACTTGTTCTTTGGTTTATAGTTTTCCTTTCGATATCTTTCATTTCTTCATCTGATAGACGAAGAGTAGAAGGAAGCCATTCTTTTTTTGGGGGAAAAAGTGCTCTCCGACAGATCTGGTTTTTGAGCACTAGCACCATAATTTTTGTTGGACTGTGCAAAACAAGTTTTAAAACAGCTGATACTCAAATAACTTAAATTTGGAGGAAAAAAAAACGAATTTCGATTTTGGAGATATGTAAGAAAAGAATGCGAAAACTGATTCACTTTATCCTGACGATTCAAGATGCATTTAATAAATATTAATTGTTCATTTTAATTATTAGTAAAACATAACTTATTTAGTATATATAAATAATTTTAAGAAAGGTGGAATAAAAAAGAGGATAGCTTTTTGTACAAAACGTATTTGTAGTTATTTTCAAGCACAGACTCAAACTTTCCCAAGAATGACGTATTTGTAAATAGTACCTTGAATGCGCTATAGATTTTTAGAAAACAAGACCCATTTAGGGGGGGGGGCATCTATGTTACACAGTCCACGGAAGAGTCATAAATTACCACCTTTCACCAAGGGAATGCAGGGGAAATTTCATGTATCCTTCCACAAGAAGACGGAATTACAAGTTTACTTTCCCCTCTTTCCAAATATGCAATGACTTTTTTAATTACTCACAAATAAATTAGTTCAAAATTTTTAAAGTACATGCGTTTGAAAGAGCATAAAAAATAAAGGTTTTCCACGTTTTTACTTTTTTTATCCGATAATTGAAAATATTTTTATGATCGTTTTAACGCACTAAATGTAAATTTTCAAAACTTTAATAAATATTTAGAAATTTAAAAAAAAAATTGAAATAAAGAAAACCATTAATTTTTTTTGGGATCTTTTGGATGCATTTTATTTTATACAATTGAAAGCAATACCTTAGACGTAAATAGAAATATAAAACTCCATAGGATTAACATTACGCTCGGGTTTTCGTGGTGGCGTGTCAACGGGAGCCTTAACACTGTCTATGAATGATTCATAGAGCTTAATATGCTTTGTCCAAAGTTTCATGTCCATGTGTGTGTCTCACTACATTCACTTAGAACAAATTCCTAAATTAACCTTCAATGGACTTGACATCATTTTGATGCTTTGAAGAAATATATTCTTGCAAGCGACTTGGCTTCAATGGATAATGTTTTATGGCACAATGGATGTTGTTCATTTATAACAGATTAGCTGGTATACCCGTTCATCACACGGGTGAATTGAAAAATTAAACAATACAGATTGAAGGATAAAGAAGTTTTTAATGATTTAAGTTTACATAAATTGCAAAATAAACAAAAAAAATTTTTATATTTCAGCTGAACTAAAATCATATTTGTTAAATTTTAAGTTTGAAGTCTAATAGCTGATAAAAGTTGTTTTTTTAAAAAAATTTATAATACCCCTGTAATTCCCTTGTGGGTCGATTTTTGAATACACCTTCCTAAGCTGCAAAAATAACATATTGTTACAAATTTTGTGAAATGAATGCTTAAAATAATTTTTTTCTGAATGTATAATACGTTAATATTACTTTCTGTTGTATTTATTTTATGTTAAAATTGTAATATTCGCAAGCAACACCATTCCTTACATTATAATGGCGATTGATTGAAGGAGGCAGAAGTTGATATACTATAGCGCCACCTGGTGGGGAGCTGCAACAAAGAGGATAGCACAAAAACCTTCTCCACAAAAAATACATGCTAATTTTCATAGCGATCGGTTGAACGGTGTTGGAGTGAAGCGAAGCCATGTGAACAAGCATACATTTATATATATAGATATAATAATACATAATTCCTTATTTGAATCGGATATTGTTCACTATTTCATTGGTTTTAATTTTGCTTTCATAAAACCTTAACTTTTTTTTTCTAAAATAAAAGCAGACTAAGTTACTCCTTATAACATCAGATATCGATCAGTGAAAGTCACATCAAAACTGGTACAGCCACACCCGTTTCAGAGATTAGCTGGAACATATAGACAAAAAATTACCCCCCCCCCCTTCATATAAGTACCATGCATACTTTTAAATGCATTTAGTAAAAAGCTGTTAATTTGAAATTACAAACAGACATTTCAATTTTATTTATTTGTATAGATATTATGGCACATAATTACGAGTGTGTTTCTTTTTTTGAGACATGGGGGGGGGGGATTCACAATACTTTTTTAGGAGCTGTAGGCACATGATTACCTATGCAAATCTGTGTACTGTGTGTGTGGTGGCCAGGCGGTGATAGCTACATTTAGTTTCACTTATGTAATTTTAACTAATATTACATAACATGACTACTAATCACAGTACCACTTGGTTACTCTGCTTTTTAACCATGTATAATGGCCCAGTTTCATAATGATGACACATCTATCTCGAAAATATTTCGTGAGATTGATTATTTTGTGTTTTAATTTCTGAATCCCTTAAAAAATACTAACACTATAGATATTTGTGAGAACTTAATGAAAATGTTCTAAATATTTATACAAAAACTATTTAAATAATAATTTTAAAAAATTTCAATATTTTAAAAAAGTTAATGTTTTTTTCTTATTAAAAGACAGGTGCTTCAGTATTGGACAAAACCTATATCACCTAAGATGAAAATTGAAATGCTTACTAAAGATCAAACTGATTACTTCTCCTTTAATTGTTCCAGAAATCAATTGCTTTTAATTTAAGTACGGTTAACTAAAGGGTATTTCAATTTAAATTTATTAAAATATATTTCTCTAAAGTTAAATTTTAACTGGAATTTAGTTAAAAATACACTTTATTTAGAAAAGTATTTTAAAACAGAAAATAAAAGAATGTACAGGAAATTAAATTATGAGATTGTTTTTTTCAGTACCTATTTTTAAAGAGGCTTTATTAGTTAATTCTAATGTATCATATAATTTCAAGAGCTATTTTTAAACAAAAATTAAAAAGAATTAAATGCACATTAATTTTTTTGATGTATTTGATTAGTTTTGAACACTATTATAAGATCAGGATTATTAAATGTAAATTTTCACAGAAAGGTTCAAACGTATTCGAATTAAAATGTAAACATTACAAAATAAAGTTAAAAATAAACTATACAAAAAATTGTTCTTTTTCACAATTCCTTACTGGATGAGATCATTTTATTGCACATTAAAATTATTTTGTTGTATAGTGTAGATAGATCATTTACTAGTAATTTCGAACAAACAGTTAAAAAAAAAATTTATTGCTGTAAATACATACATACATCACTTGTAAAGAAATAAAAATTTGAAAAGTAATACATACAGTATTTACATAAATGAAAAATAATGAAATTAATGAAGAAAGTATATTATAGAATACAGACAGTCCTCATCTTTAATACATTCTATTCACTTTTGCAAGGCATTTAAAACTTAAGATTTTTACACATATTATAACAATGTATTCACTTCTGTGTAATATAATGACTCGCTGTTTTTCCTATACCATTAAGCTCTCTTTTCATCTTTGATCTCTTAGCTACATGTATTTCTAATATTGTAAGTCCAGTCTTGAATTAGAAAGAGTAATCCATTAATATGCTATCCAAAATTAATATTCTGTTTCTCCCATCCAATAGCTCAAGCAAAATAAAACCACCACATAGAGATAAAGAGCATTTCGAAATAGTATTGTAGAAAAAAAATTAAGGATAATTCCTTAATCTTAATACAAGAAATTGACAAAAGACTCAAATGCCAAAATTAAAAAGAGTTTTGGAAAAATTTTACCACATACATTGCAATATCTGTTAATGGGTTCCAACAGATCGAAATTTTTTAAAAAATGGAAAGGTTGTTGGAAAGAAAAAAAGTCCTACAAATAATGAATAATTCAATCGATTTCAAAAAGCTCCTGGAATTTTTACAATTGAAATATTTCACATTAATAATACTGGGAATTTCACAGTAATGAATATATTGGACTTGGATCCAAGATATTTATGAGTTAATGCAATATTATTCAAGACCCTTATTAACAGTTTTGTAAGAACATGAGTCCGAACTCACTGTCATAAAAAGAGAGCAAGAGAGTGCAATTTATCTATCTTATAAATTTGTATGGAAAACATCAAATACCAATGAAAAGTATTATTTATTTGTGTGTCTCATTTCATTAAAAATAAATATTTAAAAAATATTTTTGGATATTTTTTTTTGACACATTGCTACTTTCATGTAGACATTTTAAAAATTGATTAGGCATGAAAGTTAAGAGGACCACCTGTATTACTTCATGAGCAAAATTGTAACTTTTATATACAAATGAAATCTTATGTGTTCCATTATTGCACACTTTTATGAAAAGAAAAACATAACTCAACAATAAACTTGCAACTTCCTTCTACATTATATGAATTCATGAAATATAAGTAATATATGCATTTACTTGAAAAGTTATTTAAGAAAATTAAAGACAGAGATAATATTATGGATAGCCTGAAGGCTGATTCATACTGTGATAATCAGTTTTGTTGGATAAATCATTGAAATAATCCCAGAAATTACCTTCATATAGATAAATGGGGAAATAAGTTGATATTTTTCAAAACAGAAGAGTACTTTATTGTGATATCAGGCACAATATTCATTCAACTAAACTTAAGAAACATAATGCGTAAAAAATTCAACTTTTAAATTCTTGATTAAATAACAAAATTTTTCAGCAGGTTCTGGTTTTAAATGCAGATATTCTTGAACATTAAAAAGATTTAACATCAATAAAGCTTGGCCATCTATTTCCTGAAAAATAAAAAATATAGATTATACAATAATTTAAAATTTATCATAACTTTTAATATTTTAAATGATACTTATATTTAAATTTTAAAAACCCATTATTCTTAAACGTTATTTCATAATGCTTAACAGTTTTAAAAATAAATCTAAAAATGTAACGCATTATATACCTAATGATATTGAGGGTAATATAATGGATAGTATGAGAGAAGATCACACTATGATAATTAGTCAAATGAAAAAAAATGCTCACAAAAACATTTTAACTATAATAAGATAGTGTCATCCTGTATCAGAAAACCACAGTCTAATTGTTGAATCATATGAAATATGAAAAGCTAATACTAAAAAGTTATCAATATGTCATATTTTTTAAATAAGGGGAAAATGCTCTTTCACATTTATTATTATTTTAAATAATTAAATCATGGTTGTGTATGTAAAAGTATATGCAAATCTTTTTTAAATAATTTTTTTTTCAATTTTGAACTTTGTAATAATAATAATAAATCAATATTATAGTATTTTGAAAAAGAATTAGGATTTTTTATAAGATTTTTTCCTTAGAGAAAAAGATTACTTAAACAATTAACAAATAAAACTTGCCTGTTCTTTTAATAGTGGAGCCAATGGCGCATAATCTGTTTTTTGCAAATATTGAACAACATCCTCTACTGACCATTCCAAAGGATTGCTATCTAAATAAGTTGGTTTTGGACGACTTGGAAGTGTCTGAAATTATGGCATAATATTTTACATAGTATTATATACTCAGAGCCTATTAAAGTTTCAGAAAATAGGCTTTTTAGTTCCTCACAGTAATACATAAAAATTCTATGTACTTTAATGAAACAACCAAGAAAATGATTATTTCCCAAAATTTAAACAATACTGTGTTTATGCTTTTATTAAAAAAGGGTTTATCCTCTAAACATTTTTGTTATGAGGGTCGGAATTCCAATTTGGATTTCGAGATACAGCTTAATGAGCCAACCATATAGCTCATTAAACCAATCCAAATTTTATACAAGGAGTCTTCATTTTTATCAAATTAGTATTCACTGGTGAATACCGGTTGCATGTGTGTGGTGCTGTAAAATAATAATAATAATCTGGAGTCCTAGAATGTCTTTTCCTGGATTTATTGGTAACAATAACTTTCAACAATAAACTTAACAATCTTTAACAAATTAAACCATTACATTAATTAGACTGAAACCAAAGAGAATTCTAGTATTCAAGATAAAAGACCTAGTAAACAACGGCAATCTAGTACGCCGAAGCCAAGAAAATATGAAAAAACATCAGCACATCTAGTTATGCTGAAGCCAAGTTCAAGATTCCAACTGAGGTAGAATCCGTTATATAACTTTCTATCAAGATAGACCACGTGGGTTCTGAGCGGGGTGTCAACTAAGCTCCACCTACTCAGACCAAACGGTCCCTAATTTACAACATCCTGTCCCCGGATGAACCAGTGGGTTCATAAAAAATGTTCATGTATTCAAGCAATTAAATTTTAAAATTAAGTATTTCTTGACTTCTAGCACCGTTAAATTTTAAAAAATACATACAAATTAAAAACAAATATTCTAACAAATTTCAATGCACTAATAAGAAGTAACATTTAAACAACAAATATCCTGAAATTTAAGAAAGAAAAAGAAAGGTTTCACATAATATAAATTTTAAACATATCAGTAAGAAAAGTATACATTATAAATTTTCTAACTTATTAATAAGCTACTGATCAAGCTACTTATTAATGCTTGAAGTAAGCAAGAATTAAATGAATTACACATAATTAAATACTAAATAAAGCAAATTTTTAGAAATTTTGAAATAACAATATACAAATTGAAAATATAAAATAGTTCAACACACAAATTTCAAGAATCTTCTAGCTACACAACAACATTTAAGAACAAAATACTAAACAGCATTTGAATATAAAGAAATACACATTATCAAACAAATATTTGAAATAAGATTATTTACATTAATCAGCATTCAAAATATCATAAAAATTATGTTATTCTAGAATATAAGTAATTTAATATTTAGAATGACAACAAATTTTAAAAACCAGTCCTGAATTTCTAAATCATACAACAATTGTACAGGACGTTTAATTATGCATGAATCAGTCTTGATTTTGCAAGCCCTCACCTTGCCATCTCTACCGGGAAATAGTTCAAGAATTTTTCCCAATTTCCAGAAATTTCTAGGTAACTGATCATCTTTGATCAAAACATCATTAACTTTAAATTGAGAAGCATTTTTAAATAACCTTGAATGAGCTGATCTTAAATTTAGCAAATACTCAATTCTTCCATCTAGACCAAAATGATCTCATTAGCTTTTCACGATAGTTAAAAGCTTTAATTAAGCATTTTTTATAAGAGATTGGAATCAAGGTGAAGTCTTACAGGTGGAAGCGATGTGATTCGTTTTCTTATAATAAAATGTGCTGGAGTCAAAGGAATTGGTTCCCCTGTTTCGCTACCAACGTAAGTGATAGGTCGAGAGTTGATCATTCCTTCAATCTCAGTTAGAACAGTTGATAACTGCTCAGTAGTGAGTGATGATTTTCCTAGTGTTTTTTGAAGCGCAACTTTCACAGAACGCACCATACGTTAATAGAAACCACTCCACCAGGCGGCTCTTTCGATGATGTAGTTCCACTTAATAGAGTGAGCAGAGTAAAAGTTTTTTACATCTGCATGGTTCAACACTTTCCACATTTGTTGAAGCTCCAATTCAGCACGTTTAAATGTACGGGCATTATCCGATATTACCAAGAAACACAAGCCTCGACGAGCAATAAAACGTCGAAAAGCGAGGAGAAATGTGTCAGTAGGCATATTACTGACCAGCTCTAAATGAACACTTGTTACTGCACAAGTAATTAACAGTATATACTGTTTGGCATAGGTGATTCTGTTACACGGACGTCTGGAAGAGCGATAACTTGATTTCCTGGATTAGAGTCAAATCTTTTATAAATAATGCACTTTTCAGGAGAGACTTTATAGTCTGACGAGTTTTCAAAATCCAGTATTTCTCTCTCACCTGAACCAAAGTGTGAGATACACCAGAATGAAATACTCTTTTATGTGACTCCAAAATTAAAAATTCAGTTAACCTAGACTTGGAAGGGAGAAAATAGGATGTTTCTCATTCACTGATAAATAAGTAGTTTTTCCTAGTCTTCCTGTGACTCACAGAACACCGATGTCATCAAGGAAAGGGTTCAAACACAATAACTTGGAATCTTTTTGTAAAGGTTGAGCACTTTTCAAGCAAGTAATTTCACAGGAGTAAAAATCATTTTGAGTTACTTTCACCCAAAATATTTCTGCATTGAAGAGTTCTTCCGATGCAAGAGGACCCTTTTCGAAGTTTTTCCTTCTAAGTGGGTTCACAAAACGAAAAATATAAGCCATAACTTAGCAGTTTAAGCAAACTACTATATTTATCTGGATCGATAATTTTCTCGTGAGTAATTGTTAAGTTGACAATAAGACTGGATTTCAACTCAACAGTTTCAGAATCTATTGATTCAAATCCTTCTAATTTAGGGCAGAGATTTTCAGAATCTTTTAACCATTCAGGACCGTGCCACCAATTTTCGGAATTTATAAGCTCTCTGCTAGTTATGCCTCTAGTCAATAAGTCAGCAGGGTTTTGTTTACCACTACAATGACTCCAAGATACTGGGTCTGTGTTTTCTTGAATTTCCGAGATTCTATTGGAAACGAAAGGTTTAAATTTGAATGCTGAGCCCTTAATCAAATATAGCACAATCGTCGAGTCACTCCACAGTATTATTCTATTAATATCCTTGAAAATTCTCTTAAGATATTTCACTAATCTAGCAGCGGTTACAGCACCCATTAATTCTAGCCTAGTGGTTATCTTTTTAATAGGGGTTACTCTAGATTTAGAAATAACGAATCTAGTATTAAAATTGTTATCATAAACTTTATATCTTAAGTAGGCTACAGCTCCAAAAGATTTAGGTGAAGCATCCGAAAATACATGTAACTGTAAATCATTTATATTAATTAAATTTGTGGGAAAATAGTAGCATCGCGAAATCTTCAAATTTTGCAAATGTTCGATTTCCTTACACTTTTCTAAAACCCCTTGTTTTAATTGTTCTTTCATATCCGAATTATGCCTATCAAATAATAACTCATCCCTATTAAACCTTTTTCCTAAGGAAATGAATCTTTTTCTGCAACCTCAAAGCTACTACTAAAATGTTCTTGCATACCCTTAGTTTTTAATTGCAACGGCACCTCACAACGCCCATTTTCTTTCTTTATTTCCTTCCCAAAATCGTTTAAACTATTCCCTGTCCCATAACCCCTCGTCGATTCATCCCCCAACAAGAAAGTTTCCACCTCCTACAAGTGCTTCCAATCGTTCTGGACCTCCGTGCAAGAAATGTAGCTAACAGCTGCATGTTTCACTTTTCGAGGGTCAGCAAGTTGACCTATTAATGTTTCTCCGAAAAGGGTGGGAGCCTAAACAAATTCTTGTTTATTTTTGTAGGCTCTCCTGTTATACAATTAACCAAGAAATTCGCACCAAGTAAAATCTTTATGGGACTTTTCTGAAAAGAATCTGCCATTTGACAGCCAGATGGAATCAAGTTATGTAATAGCTTCAGGGTTGAATCCGAATTCATTCGCATTCACCAACACACACACACATATATACATCATATTTGAGGTTTTTCAAGAATGGCCTTATTCACAACTATAAATAAATAAGTGTATATAATAAATAACTTTATTCTATCTATCATCTTGAAAAAGTTTTCCATGATTGCTTTAATATATCATAATGATGATACTCAGACTGAAATAGAAAATAAATGATACTTGGACTGCAAAATTTAACTTCTGCACTACACCATATCATATTAAAACTTTAAGAATAAGTTAGTAGCATGCTCAATTACTGTAATTTTACATTACAGTCTTAGACAAACTAAGATTTAGATTTATAGGATAATAATGAAGAATATCATAATTCTGTTATACAATTTAATTTTGCACAGATAAAGCTTGATTAATTGACAAAACTTACTTCAGATTGTATAATAGAATCTTCTATCATAGCTTTATTTTTCATTTGAGCAGCAATAGCCTTTTTGGTACTGCCCACAGGTCTCCCAACTTTTCTAGGTGGAAATGGCCTGATAGGTCTTGTTCTAGGTCTTCCCCTGCGGGAATGAAATGGAGATACATGATGCCAAAGTCCAAAATTAGGAAGTTTTGCACCACGTGTTACAATACTTGAGCTTGGAGTGTGCTTAAGCTTTTTCTTTCCAATAAGTGGAATTTTGTTGGTTTGAGAAGGAGATTTTTCTTTAGTATCACATTTTGAACCTTCATCAGTTTCACTAGAGTCTCTAGATTTAGCCATTTTCACAGGTGGTTGACTTTCTATCAATCTTGCATTACTAAGTAAATGTGTCCAATGCTTTCTCTTCTTTTTTCTACCAGGACCTTTTTTAACTACTTCTCCATTTTCCGCTGATGTAGAAGCAGCATTAGGATTTAAAGGTGGTCTTCCTACTTTCTTATGTTTCTTTACAAAATTATAACCTATCAAATCACATTTTAAAAAATAATTAGCATAATAAATTACAAGAATCAAGTATAAAATATATTTCCCAATTATATATAAAAATAGATATTTATTCACAAATTTTAATTCATCAACAATAACCAATATTGTGTTTTGACTAATAATTAATAAGAGACCATAATGCCTTTTCCTTTCTCAGATCAAAGTACAACATTTAGTAGATTGTTTAATTTTATATTCCCCTTTTTAGCTGCAGAAGAAAATACGAATTATTTTTCTCAACAACAGTCATAGATTCTTAATAAAATTTTTTAAGCATTTAAAATAAGAATAATTTTGAACTCCCTACAATGTTCAAGTGTAATATATATATATATATATATATATATCCTAAAGGATGCGCGTTTAAGTGCAATTTAGATTTTTATCACAACATATAAAAGCTTTCCATCGGTTTCACGAGTGTTGGATCTCCTGGAATAAGCTCTGTGAGCAGAAGTTTTAAAATCTTTTTGGAAGAATCCTTTTACTGGGTAATTCTTTTGATATTTTTCTGCTTAAACATTTTGGGAGAATTTTTTGCTTAATAGTAGTCGGTTGTTCTTTCATATTTCTATGAGATTTTTTATACTTTGGATTTTTTATACTTTGGATTTTTTATACTTAGAATTTTTATACTTTAAATTTCTATTTATTTTATTTGGGTCTTTCCTACCGAGTTGCAAAGGGGGAAGGTTGGCGCCTTCAAACTAGTTTAACCCCACTTATTCGGTCCTAAGTCCGAAATTGCATTTTGACTCGCTAGGTTCTTATTTGTATTTCATTAGATTTGATCTTAATTTTTTTTTTCTCTCCCTGTTATGTTCTATATTTTATATAAAAATTTTTTTTCCATATATATATATATATAAAATGAAAAAAGAGAAAACAAAATTGAAACTTTAGATTTAGATATTGATATTTAAAGTAGAAATAAAACAATAAATTCAGTAAAAATTCAAATCTTCAAAACCAGAAATATAATTAACTAATACAGAAACTGAACAGATTATTAAAAAGCCAAGAAGATATAATATCGTTTAAATACTCCAAAAGAAAAATAGATGAAGAGAAAAACTAGCAACATAAATAAATAAAAGCAACATACAGAAGTAAAGCACAATAAAGGAGAACTGTACTAAACAATAAGCTATAATATAAATAATACATACCAAATTTGGTCTTTGTTTGTGTGTGACAATTACTAGGACAAACTTCTCCAACATGTTTAGGTCCAAATAAATATGGACAACATTCAAGTTTTTTGCAAATATTTTTACAAAATTCTTCAACTTGCTCACTATTTCTAATAACTTCTATAGTAGCTCGATTAGTTTTGCCTTTATATCTGTTGAAATTATGTAAAAAGATTAATAGGGAAATATGATAAATACATACAACATTAATTTATGAGAACAAAAATGCAATACATATATATATTTTTCAATAAGGAGCATTTCCAATTTTTCTCATGATAAAATAGTAATAAAAAAAAAAGACAAAAATAAAAATAACATGAAATGTAAAAAAAAAAAAAAAAAAAAAAAAAAAAAATTAACAACATATAACAATATAATGTTCCAATAATTTAATGCAAAAAACTCATTTTACATACTATATTTTTGGAAATTGGAAAAATTGAAATATTTTCTTAAAAAACTTTTAGTTGACCAATTGTTTTTCAAACATATATATCTGTCAGATACTATGTTCAATTGATGGCTGTCAGATTCTATGTTTGACACTTTTGTCAATTGTAAGTGGTCCACTTGAGGAATGAATGACATATAATATTAATTTTAAATTACACTGTGAAAGCAATTGAAAGGACAAATGGTTTTTTTTGCAATAAATAGAAAACTAACAAAGCAAATAAGACCAAACCTGGCCAAAATATCATTTGATATAAGACTAACATATGGAAAAACAAAAATGGGTACAACCTGCACCCTAAATAAGGAAATTGACAACTTGTCCATCACAGCAGTTGATTGATACCATGTAAATCAGAGAAAAACAGTCTAATAGGGTGTATGATCGCCTCTAACAGCTGCATAACTCTCATGTTGGTGTTTCAAACTGTTTACCAAGGTCTTTATCAGACCGTGTGGCAACCACGCTCACTTTTGTAACAAGGACGTCCCATACATGTTCGATGGGATTAGGGTCAGGCACATTTCATACCAATCATTGAACATCCTGTGATTGCAGGTATTCGTCCAACAACTGAATCCTGTGTGGTTGTGTGTTATCATCCATAAAGATGAAATTTGGTCCATATTATCCACAGAAAAGTTTGATATAGGGAGCAAGGATTTTGTTCATGCACCACTGCCTTGTCAGGGTACCTGTATTGAACACATGAAGGTTGGTATGCTTGTCTTCCTTGATGCCTACCCAGACCAACAGACCACCTTTAACATAATAGTCCTTTTCAACAATGTTAAAGGGTTGATAGACTCATGGGCTCTCTCTAGATGAGAACACATCTCGAGTCACTGTCCAGACTGAATCATGATACATCATTGAAGAGAACTCGCCCCCCCCCCCAATCATTCTCTGTCCAAGACAGATGTTTTCGACAACATGCTAGACGATTTTTTTTTGTGGTCCACAATTAAAGGGATGCAGACTATAGGATACTTGGCAAACATGCCACCTGCATTGAGTCTCTGGGTGATTGTTACTAGAGAAAAGGATGTTCCTGTTGCATTATACAGGTTGTGAGAAAATTATGTCGCTGTCACGGACCTATCCTTTTTAGCTAAAATAACGGTCTTGAGGTGGCATTGTTGCCCTGGCCCAGTCAGTGGACCATTGTTCCTTTCTCTATGAACGGTTTCCATAGAATGGACACCAAATTTTTCAAAAAACCTGGAGGTCTCAAAAACAGGTAGCCTGTGATTGGTTTTCACAAGTAGCCTGCTACCTGTGGCAACTATATGCCATTTTGTAGCATCATCTAGACCAGCAATGGTCAACCTTTTTGGATTGAGTGTCACTATCTGATAAAGAAAAAATTATGTGTGCCACTTCCAAGTTTTCCAACAAACAAAAGAATATGAAAAAGTTAATTATAGGCTTATTATAGAATTTTTACACAAATAGTACATTTTTTATGCAAATCTAAGTAGTGGGAAATTAAAAATTTAAATTTAGCAAGCAAGATTGTTTGTTCTTTTTTTTAAAAAAAATCTTTCCTCCCTTTAATTGTTTTCACCAGTATATTATTTAAGATATTACATTGGAAATTACATTTTATTACTTTCTATTATATTAAGAAATGTTAATTTGTGAACTATAATTAGTGAAAATAAATACAGTTAAAACATGAACAGTGCATCATATAAAAACTTCTAATCCCAATTTTAAAAATAAAAACTAGATTTGAAAGATATTTCTGATAGTATATCAAGAGAGGCCCAGTGGGCGAGTGGTAGCGTATCATTCTTCTACGCCACAGGTCAGGGGTTCTATCTTCGGGCTGGGCAAGGTCGACTCAGCCTTTCATCCCTTCAGTGGGTCGATAAATGAGTACGAAGCTTGTTTGGGGACTAAATACAGGGGGGGGGGTTCGCTTCAGACATTACTTGATCGGGACATTTTCTCCTGCATCTCAGGGCCCAAGGTCACATATACTGATATGGGTACAATAGGCCTTTGCCCTCATGGGCTGTTGTGCCACTAAGTTTAGTTTAGTATATCAAGTAGTTTACTTTGAAGTTGCATTGAGATTTATAGCCAGAGTTGAGATCATTTTTATTACTTTTAAAATAAAAACCAAGAAATATATGAAAGTGATTTATTTTCCCTTTTATAAAAATAGATATTTAATCCAACAGAATATTTGATCTTTGTGGATGGTGAGTTTCATTGTATAGTCATTTTCTTTATTGTATATTCTACTTAAATATTTTTTTATTTGAAAAATGTCAATTTTAAGTATATATATAATTTGGATTACTGTTAATTGAAGTTTTAAAATTAAACTATTTAACTTTTGATAACTGTTATCAAGAATAACAACAGCCTTATTAAAAAATTTTACAGATTATTAATGTATAGCAAAATAACCTAGTCAAATATTTTATTTTTTAATCAAATCAAACATGAAGTCTAAATAGAAATAAATATAATAAAATTAGTAGTAAAATTAGGTACTATTCCATTATCCAAGCCAATTTTACCAATCAAACAAGCATCTCCTTATCTTTCTGCCTTTACTTTGTCACATAATGCACTTTTTTCATTAAAATAATTGTTCCAACCATCCATAACTGTATTATGGTTAGTGTTTAATTGCTTTTCACAACATTTCGTTGACATTATTTCTTCATACCAAAGGTAAATAAATCTTAAAGACATAAAAAGATAAGGTCAATGCTTCAAACCATGTTCCTTCACATATACTCCTGCTACAACACTTAGAAAGATTACATCTCTACCACAATTATTGTTTCTAAAGGTTTTAATTACATTTTTTGATCTTACCTTGGCAAAAAGTTTTTAAAAATATATATATAACTAGCTGTTAACCTCCTGCTTTGCTGGGTATTTCATGATGTTTTATAAATATATCTGTTTATATATATAAAATATTGATATCTAAGTCCTAGCATTAAGAATTCTATTGTATTGAAAAATATACATAAACCTGTAACTCTCGCCTCTTGATATAAAAAAAAAGGACAGAACTACTAATTTGTATTATCTAATATTCTCTAAAATTGAGTATAGAATGATGTTTACACTTTCATAACTCTATAACAAAGTGGATTTCCGCAAAACCAATTTTAGGTGGATCTCTACTCCATAAAATAAACATGGAAGCCAGATTTCAAATCTAAATCTAATAGGGTAAAAACAAAATTTTTACTATCAATACCCGCCCCCCCCCCTCGTAATTCCGTTGAGAGTCGGTCTCCCAAAAACCGTTCTTAGCAGATTTCAATTCAACAAAAGAAAAATGTAAACCAAATTCCATTATTACAGTTCTCGTAGTTCGAAAAAACAATTTTTTTTGTCAACACGCCCCAGTAACCCCTTGCTCCCCCAGGAGTTAATTCCCGTCAAATGCATTCTTAGTGGATCCCTATTCAACAAAAGGAACATGCTTAACAAATTTCAAGTACACAGGTCTAACAATTCTAAAACAGGATTTTTTCCCTATAACTCCCCTTCACCCCTCGCAACCCTCCTTGGGTGTTGATTTTTGTTTTACTCTTTGTTTGAGGAACTCTATTCCATGAAAGGAACATGCCTATCAATTTTCAAGCTGGTAGATCGAATAGTTTAGAAACGGAAATATTTATCTATTACGCCCTTAATCCCCCGAAATGAAACTTGGGGGTTAACTTTCGCTAGACCCATTTTATAGCGGTTCTGTACTGAATGAAAGGAAAATGCTTACAAAATTTCAAGACTGTACGTCTAATAGTTTAAAAATGGGAATAATTATCTATAACCCCCCTTGAGCCCCCGCAACGCCACTTGGGGGTCTGTTTTCACAAAACCCATTTTGTAGCGAATCTCTACTCTATGAAAGGAATCTGCTTACCAAATTTGAAGATTGTGAGTCAAATAAACTAAAAATGGAAAAAATTATCTAGTGCCCCTTGAAACCCCGCAAAGCCATCCGGGGGAGTTGATTTTCTCAAAATACATTATATATTGGATATTTACTCCATAAAAGGATTCTGTTTATCATATTTAAAGACTGTGCTTCCAGGAGTTTAAAAATGGAAAAGTAATTATCTATGATGCCCCTTAAGCTCCTCAACGCCACTTGGGGGTCTATTTTCACGAAACCCATTTTGTGGCATATCTCTACACTATGAGAGGAACTTGCTTACCAAATTTCAAGACTGTGCGTCTAATAGTTTAAAAATCGGAATAATTATTTATATCTCCCCTTAACCCCCCTCAACACCCTTTGAGGGTCAATTTTCCCCAAACCCATTTTGTAGCAGATATTAACTCCCATGAAAGAACTATGCCTACCAATTTTCAAGCCCAGTAGGTCAAGTACTTTAAAAACGAAAATATTTACCTTTTACGCCCCTTAACCCCCTGCAACACCACTTGGGGGGCTATTTTCCCAAAACCCATTTTGTAGCGGATCTCTACTCTATGAAAGGAATCTGCTTACCCAATTTCAAGATTGTACGTCGAGTAGTGTAAAAATGGAAACAATTATTTATATACCCTTATATATATTATAATACCCTTGCGGTTCGAATTTCGTAAAATCCGTTCTTAGCTGATCTCTACTGCATGAAAGGAACATGTATACCAAATTTCAAGTCTGTAGGTTGAATAGTTTCGGAGATATCGTGATTAGTCAGTTAGTGAGTCAGTCGCTTTTCTCCTTTATATATATAGATTACTGGTTTCTCTGTAGAATGCTAGTCCCAAATTTTCATCATGCTTATATGCAGCAAATTTGAACTCAGGTAAACAAATCAATGGGAAAAGGTTGTGATGTCAGTAATGGTGATTGAAACAATATGACAGTTTAGCAGTTGTTCTTGACTATGTAGACAAAAATTGTGTCAGGCAAATGGAAATGGGTCAAATATTCATATTCATAATAATATCATACAAAATGGTTTATATTAAATAAATATGTAGAAAAAACCCCCAAGCTTATAAGTTACAGATATTTAGTTAGTAATTTTAGATAAGAAACAGGGGCAACACCATTATTAAATAAATTGAAGTAAAACTTAAAACTAAAAAAATAACAAAGATCTCCATTTAACTTTCTTTCTTATAAAAACTATATCCTTAAATGCTTTGCAACAAAATCTTGATTTATAATACATTTAATTCTTGTATAAACAAATCAGCAATCAAAAACTGAAGGGTAATTAGCACAGGCACATGTACATTCAAATAATAAAATTAAAGTTCTTTACCTACAAAGATATAAGAAATAAAACCAAAACAAAATGTTTTAATAAACAATACATAAAAAAATCAAATAAAAGAAAAGTTTTAAAAACTCTTCTTAATAAAAATTTTAACTTGTTAAAATTAGTATTGATTTACTTTGCTTTAATAATTTGTTGCTGCATTCCTGGAGAAGGTTTTCCATTAACTTGGAGTATTTGAAGTACACGACTAGATTTGTAGGCAATATTTACTACTCTGTAAATAACCTCTTGAATTACTAAATGGAGAGGTCCTGGGCCAATAGCTTGAGGAAGCTCTGCTAATCGGCTTTTACTCAATAATGGTCCAGTAAAACAACGGTGATTAAAATAGATTTGTGGACACCAAGATTTGCATTGTTGTCCTGAAAAC
This sequence comes from Trichonephila clavata, assembly GCA_019973975.1. Classification (NCBI taxonomy): domain Eukaryota; kingdom Metazoa; phylum Arthropoda; class Arachnida; order Araneae; family Nephilidae; genus Trichonephila; species Trichonephila clavata. The sequence goes on from BMAO01029208.1 coordinate 33,371, forward strand.
ATTAACACAAAAAATTTAAAGGTTAAAATGTTACTTTAATTTGAATGTTTGTAACAAATAATTTCAACATCATTCAATGTTATAAGAACAAAAAACATAACCGCTTATGCAAAATCAAGTCTAACATCATTGTTTTTCAAAAATTTTATGCCATCCCTTTTTGACAGAATATATAATTCTTTTAAAAATGCACTCAACAAAAATAATACCATATTATAGAAATGATAATTCTTTGGGAATGAACAATTTTTGATTTAAGACTATGGCTCTATAGATTATCTGGCCCACTTATGAAGGTTCTCAAAAGAAAGTTGGATACCGGATATTTAAAAATTGTGAATATAAAATATTTCTGAAAAGAAATTAAAATGTAGCTAAATTTATATAGCATTAATTTAACAATGTCTGCTTTACAATCAAGTATAATGTTTTTAAATTTTTTTCAGTCAAAATGTGTTTTTCATTTACAATTCATTATTGACACAATTAAAAAGGAATGTTCAGAAATATATGTTAAGTCAAAGAGAGTATTTTACATTATTTGATTTAATTATTATTTTGACTATTATATCAATAAACAAAGACAATAGGTCTTTTACAATTTCATTACATTCACAACTCACAGATATTAATTACAATACATATCAATGCATTCTGATTTTTTTAAAACTCAGTTTTGATCTAAATGGTAACAAGGTTGGTATAGTTAAATCTAAGCTTTAATTTTTAGGAACAGAAAAATGATTCTTGAAAATTATATGAAATCAACCTTTTCAGTCTATACAATGTTGAAGTTGGCATTAAAATTGTAGAAAACTTCTTATAATTCGAAATAAGCCATATATGTGAAACAAATTAGAAGTAAGATTAACAAACATTGAAGACAAAAAATATGGCTGCCAGTTAAGTAGCGAATGACAATGCAATACATATTATATTGTATTATTTTTAAAAACCATAAATAGGTGCAATTTTTTTACCATGACAGTTATTCAAGTTTTAGTGATGTTTAACTTTAATTTATTGAAGAGCCATCTAGTTTGAACATTTTATTTCTCAGATACTATAAAATTCAAGGATCAGTAATCTATCCAAACTGAAACCAGTTTTATTAATTGTCAAATAAAAGTATTTCCTTTTTTGTGATGTTTATGAATATTTTTTTTTTGGGAAAAAAAAACACATTTCCGAAAGGCAAAAAGTTTTCAAAAGGATTTTAAAAAACCTTCAAAAATTTAAGTTTTGAAACTCAGCACTAAGTAAAATTTAGAACTGTTTTGAAAATACAATTAAATAATAATAATGAAGTAAAATAAAATTACCATTTATTGATAAAATTGGAACTTCTTGAGGAATCCTACAAAAATTGATGAAAATGCATCATAAATCATAATATTACAAACACTTGTAATTGAAATTCTTTAAAATTAAAACATTTTTTAAATACAAAAAAATATATATATTATTTTTTTTAAATTAAAAATTAACTGATAAAATTAATGAAAAAATGATAAAATTAAAAAAAAAGTGTCTATGCACACAAACATTTACCATAAAACCATTCTATTTAAAAAAAGTACATAAAAAGAAATTTCCATTTAGAAATTAATTACATCTATTAATATTAAACTTCTAATACTAAAATAAAAACGAATAAAAATTTATTGGTTCAAAAATCATTAATTAAAAAGGAATACATATAAAGTAAAAAAAATTACTTTTCTATGATTTTAGGAGTTTCAAGAACAGGATTTGATTTTGCCTTTGATTTGTAAACAGTTGGTGTATGCAGGGAATAGCTGTTACTGGCACACCAGCCAACAGGATAAATATCATAAGAATTTACTGAATATATTAAACTCTTTTGATCAGACCCTCTGTCATCAAACTCCAGCCACATTAAAGGTTCAACAATTTTTGTAATTGTTGCTGCATGAACCTTTAAAAAAATCAATATAATTATAAAAATATGATTTAAAGAATTGTTTAATAAATTGCAATCTTTTTAATATATAATACAGACCAGATTGAAGAGAAAAATAAACAACAAATAACAATATTTAAAAAAGGAATTAATGATACAGAATAGGGATGGCAAACCTTTTCAAGAATTGGGTGAAATTTTACTCATTATTTACTTAATAATGGGGCATGGGTCATTAGGCCACTTGGAATGGGAGGTAACAATAACTTACAAATATGTTAACTCGAAATATAACAAACAACTTCTTCTTTTAGGTTTTCATTTAGAAAAGTCTCTTAAAAAGTTTACCATTTCCCTTTTATTTTACAATCAAATCATTCTGTTTGATATGATTTGGAACATGTATAATTTCTTTATGTATTTTTCATCACTGACATAGTACAGGGTTACAATTAAAAATATTTATATTTAAAGTGCAATAATTTTTAATGCAATAGTGTATAATACAGTGGTTTTTAAACTGAGGTCCGCAAACTCCTGGGGATTCTCAGTGCCATTCTAGGGCATCTGCGAAGGTCTCTCATTCCTTGTTTTTCAGACTCTGAAAAGTCTCGTGGAAGTCATTCTAGGCTAGATCATTAAATTGCCACCAATGAAAAACCTTCTCTTGAACATGTGTGTATTTTGATCTAGAATATTAATTCCATGTTTTATTACTCAAGAATATTACTCACTCAGTTAAAGGGGAAAAAGTTTGTTTCATTAGCAGAGGCAGTCTTAGGATTATTGAGTAACCTTTAAATCACTCAGTCATATATGTTAGGAGTCAGGGAAACATATTCAGAATCTTGGGGGTCCACGATTGTCAGGCTGATACATAATGGGGAACCATGGCAATTGAAAGTTTAAGAACCAGTGGTGTATAATCTAAAAAGGCATTTCTAAAAATACCTAACAAGCTAACTTATGTCACAACCAATTTTAAAGTAAAATAATTAATAGAAAATAGGATGTAACTAAAGAGAAATATTTATCAAAACAATAACATTTAACTTATTACAAATATATGCATATAAAAAACCAATAGGATAGCTATGTTCCAAACAGTATCTTACAAACTATTAAGAATATTATTCCAATATATACATATATATATATACACATGGCAGCGGTAGCTGAGTGGTCATGGTCACAAATTTGTGGTTGGTGAGTTATGAGTTTTGGTGCCACAGATGACCACAGGTGACAGATAACATTTTGTGTAAAGGGGCTGATGCCCATTAAATCTATTGTGATTCAAAGTCCTCATGTTGGCATGGTGTGTGTATTCGGTTCATAATTTCAAATCCTATTTGAGTAACAAAGACAACACACAAAATGTTATTTCATTCACTGAACTTCCAATTCATACCATATGAAGATTTAAGAGCCCAGTTTAATTTAAAGAGAAAAGACCATATTATTAAGTACAATGATCTGTTGGTAAAGTTAGGACTGAAATCAAGGACTCAATTTAAATTCCACCAGTTCCACTTACAGTTTTAACTGTCAGACTAGATTACTGCTACACAGTAAATATATATAAGCCTTAGAATATTTATACTGGGTGTCAGCAACTCATGACTTGCATGCCAGGTATGGCATATAGCACAATTCTCAATGTGTGTGGCACTCTAACACCACACTACAAACTTCTCACTTATTGAGTGGATGGAAGTTGATAAACTTGAAATGGATTTATTGAACTAATATGTTGAGAATTATAGAAAGCAAAATTTATGGAATTACAAAAAAATGCGAAAGATAATTCTAGCGATAAATCAATAGCTATTTTAAATTGTTGGACATCATTGCTAGAGAGATTTAATTGTTAGAAGAGAGAAAACTACATGTACTCTTTCTACTTTTGGCTCTACATATCTATGTGAACAAGTTTCTCTCTCTCTTCTCATATGAAAAATATTTTGAGTGCAAAAATGTTTTACAACTGAACATTCACAATTGTGACAAATTGAGTCAAATTATACCTCTGACATTGTAATATGAAGTAGAGTGGTGCAGGGACAAGGTTCACATAAAAATATTTATTTTATATAATATGTAAATAACATTTAATGATTTATAACATATTATTTGTATAATAATTAAGATACATAATCTATACTAATAAAAGAAAGAGTTTGTGTGTTTCAGCTGTTCCGGCGAAATTAAGCAGCCCAGAATTATGAAACTTGGCATGTAGAAGCTATAGGTTGTTATGCTATTAACCTTGAAGAGTTTTTTTCGAAATTCGCTTTAGATTTTTTTTAAAATTCAATTTTTATGCGATTTTTTAGTTAAATGGAGATATGACGTCATCAGCCATGCCAAGTCTTAACTTTGCGAAAATTAATGTTTCGAGCTGTTTTGGGGGGGATTTTAGCACATTTTATTGTAAATTTACTTATTTATGGTTGTATTTATTCGTTTTTTTAACTCTTAGTGGAAGAATTGCATTTGTTTTTCGAAAAAATCATCCTAAAAAATGTTTTTTCTAAATTTTACTTTTCCGATTGGCAACACTAATTTGATAACAGTAGTTAACAGTTGGAAGATGCATTGGTTTTTCAGCTAAGCCTATTATGTATTTTTTCAATAACTAAATTAAATTCGTTTAATTTACACTTTTGTTTTGCTTATATTTTGAATGATTATTCCGAACCATTTCTGGGTTTAGATTTAAGTTTGCTGTTTCTTTTTCAACTTAAAAATTTCTGATTTGTGTGTAGTCAATTGTATTTCTATTGTAATTTCTGTTTTGGATTAAGGCAATGTCACATTTATTATTCTTTTTTCATTTTGACCTTTACATGTATTCATTTGTTTCTTCTGTATTGTTTCTGGTTTTAGATTAAACTTTGTCATTTATCTTACAGAATTTCTGATTTTTTTTTGTGGTCAGAGGTTTCATGTTATTATTATTTTTTTTTTACAATAATTCTAAATTGAATTGGTTTAATATGCATTTTTATGGTTTTCAGTTGTTAATGTTGATTGTTTAGATGTTTGTTTAAATGTTGTAGTTACTATTTTAGGTGAAGTGCCACGTTTATTTTATGAACTACCATTGGAGGTAATTATTTTCAATTGTTAATGTTGATTAATATGTTGTTCTAAACAATGACCCAAGTATACGAGCTGTTGAATTTTAGGTATGATACATTCCCTTGCCAAGTTGTCCCAAATGATGGTGATGGCTCCTGTCTCTTCAGTTCAATTTCTTATTTGTTGTGTGCAATCCAGTATTGTTGTTCAACGGGCTGTTCATTTATTATCAACAACTGGAAGAGATTTAAGGTATTTACACTTGATCATGAATTGAACAACTACTCATCTGACGAAGCGTATAAAACTGCCATGTTCAACCCTAGGACTTACTGATCTGCTTCTGAGTTACAGGCTGTCTGAACTCTGTTCTTTCGGTTTCCAGATTTTTCATAAGGGATATCTTTGCTCTTTGCTGTATTTTGGTGAGAATTTTCAAACTGTTAAAAACATGAGGTTCAGTGGCAAAAACTTGGAGTGGTAGACACTTTGATACCTATGTGTTTGTTTCTTCTTATATTGAATCGAAATTTTTGAAAGCAACACTTAAGTCATCAGAAATTCTTAAGCTGGGAAAAAATGACTATATAAAATCTAAAATCAGAAACAGTACAGAAGAATCAAATGTATACATTTAAAGGTCAAAATGAAAATAGAATAATAAACCTGACACAGCCTTAAATCAAAATAGGTATTACAATTGACTACATACAAAATAAATCAAATTTTCAAGTTGAAAAGAAATGACAGAATTAAATCTAAACCCAGAAAAGGTTCGGAATAATCTTACCAAAAATAAGGTAAAACAATGTAGATTAAACTAATTTAGTTATTGAAAAAATATATAACATGTTTAGCTGGAAGACCGATGCATCTTCCTATCAGAATACAGTCTTAACCGTTTGGGTCCTAAGTAGTAATAACAAAGATTCTTGCGTGTTTTTATATTAAACAAGATATCAATCATTGTCATGGCCAAGTAATTTTAGTGCGTTTTCACATGTTGTATTTTACAATAATGCAACTAATGAACTTTTTACTAACAGAAAGTAGTACTATACTTAAAAAAAAAAGAAAAATTTAATTTAAATATGATTTGGCTCATCTAGGGCACAAATGCGGAAAAACCGAGGTCAATCGGTTGCTTATTGGCTGAGAAAAGGATACAACAAAATATGGAACAAAGACAAAATTTGCGTCCTAATAGCGCTTTTTTTACACTATGTGAAAAATGCGCTAAAAAAAATTAGTCAGATTTTGGTGGATATAGCGTGATTTGCTTAGCGCCAATTTGGCTGTGGTGATGCTATATGTAAGAATACAAAGGCTAATACAAATTTTTATTTATGTATGAGGTTTTCTTTTTTTTAAACTGAAATTAGTGATACTATCAATATACAGTTGTACTTGGGCTATGTATAGCGTGAAACTAAGTCATCACCTGAATATCGGTCACCGCAGTCAAAGTGGCTCTTTTTTCACCAAAATTTGATTTTTTCCATGTAAGACACATAAGAATCTGTTACTTTGATATTGTGGTGCAAATTTTGCTGTGATAACGCCAATACATAAGTACCCTTTTCCTTAATTGGCAGATTCCATATTTTTCCATTGTAACAAAAAAAAGTAGACAAATGTACCCTGAAGAAAATGACACTCAATTCAAACTAATTGAGATCAACAGATTGTCAATATTGTGATTTTAAGTTAGAATTTCTATTCACGTATAAGATTTTGCTTATGGTAGTTTCATCAAATCTTAATTTATTTATTTTTTGGTTTGATATAATATTATAATTTCTATACTATGTGTAAGGTTACTTTTATATTTATTTGTTTCTTTTATTTCAATTTTAAATATTTAAGATTTTCTGTTATGTGTTTTTTTGTTGTTCAAAACTGTTTATGGCAATTTTATCAAAATTAAGGCTTACTTTTTCTGTTTTAGATAACGTTTTAATTTAAATGATGTTATAATTCCTATTTCAGTGTCACAGTTCTATTTTTCTGAATTATCCTTTTCTTGCATATCATTGTTGGTACAGTGATTATGTGATACAAAGACTCAAAAGTCTATTTTTCAGCTGAACAATAATTTGTGAGACCTTTTGTAAACAGAATCATAGATCATGATTACCAATTCATGACACAAATATCAAAAGTTTTTTTTTGTTACAATCAATGAAACCTTCACTTCTTACCAGAATTTTTTTTTGTCATGTCCATTTGTTCACAAAAAAAAAAAAAACATCTGTTAGAAAAATTATGGATGAACACGGAAACTATGGATGTGATTAAATGCTCAAAGTAATTTTCCTTCTGACAATCAGTTCTTCATGCTGATTGTATATATACACATGCATTGTATACATTTTTTACACATAAATGTTACATGTTTTACATATCTATGCTAATTTCTGTCGTTGAAGATAAATATTCATCCTTCCTAATAATAATTCTTCCTTCATCGGCATATTCAGTATTTTGTTCAATGTTGAAAATATTGCTCAAATTTTGTACAACGGAAAGAAAATGACACTGAATTCAAACTAATTGCTATTAACATGTTGGTAATATCGTGAAGATAATGCTTCCTATTTACGAGAAACCAGAATGTACCATTTTTTTTTGTGTATCGCTGTTTTTTGCCTTTTGGTCCCTATGACCGAAAAGAACTCATTTTTGTTTTAAATGGAAAAAAAAGCATAATTTTTTTTAACAAAAAACTATTTGCTGGAACTATGATAAGGTGACCTTGAAATTATATTTTCTTTTTAATTCCATTTTGACCAGATTTTTCGTCATGACTTAACTTTGCTTCTGGCAATCTTGCAAATCAGAAAACTGTTTCATTTATGATCGTAAAAATTTTTGCACAGAAAGAAGATGCACCTTGAAAAGATTTTCTCATATTTCCTTCTGGATTTCTTTAAAATTCAGTGTTGAAATGATTTTACATCTCATGCTATCATGGATTAACGTTGCTTCTGATTATCTGTTCCTCACATAGTTTCTTGGAGATCATATGCATATTTTATTTTATACTGTCCATATAGGATATATATATTTCAATTATCATTATAGTTATTTATCATTTATGTACTCATTCTTTTGCTCTTTGCAATCAAATAATAATTTTTAATAGAAATGTTGCAAAAAAGTATGGTTTCAATAATTAATTTTTTAGCAACATGGTTTATTATTTGTTTCATTCAGTACTGTTGTTTGTTCTGAACTATTTCAACGGGGACCTGTTTTAGGTAGATTTTGTGATTTTAGTTCATACTAATTAAAGGCTTTTAGTATTTAATTACATCTAATACTGTATATTAGATGTATTACAGAGATGTTAAGATAGTATTATATGAGGTATGGGTGCAATGCTAATTTAATTTTTTTTCAGTTGAAGGCTTCCTAGTATTTCTTATTTATGATAGCATTTAGTGAATCAGTTTATCATTAATTTTTTCTTTCAGTTCATCTATTGCAGGTTATTTCACCCATAGTTCCTATAGCAGAAACTTACTACTGCTATCACTTTTCTGTAATTTTTATTTATATTTACATTCATTCATATCTATTTACTCTTTAGCTTGATAATTTTCTCTCTTACATTGAAATATTTGTTTTTGTTAAATTATTATTTACTTTGAGGCCAAACTGCAATTTGCTTAAAATTATTTCTAATGTGAACATTCATTTGAAAAAAATATTTTTAACTTTTGGTTATACTACTTTTTATACAGGATTTTACCCTCACTATAAAAATATTATAATTCTATAATAGATATTTGTTTTTAAAACTTAACCTGTGCGAAGAACGGGCATTTCAGCTAGTACATAATATATGTAACATTAAATTTTTTTAAATTTCTGCTGAAGGAATAGTTATATTTAATAAGGATTATTTTTTATGCTGATTAATATCTTAAAATGATGCAAAATTAATATTTAATTAAACTCTGCAGATCTGTCTTCTTGAACTTTATTCCCTAACTCTGGATGCATTGCTGCAGAAATCGAACTGCTTTAAATATTTTCTACTGTACAGTACCTTGAATCATATTGGTAGGTTGGTTTGGCAGAACGCAGCTACAAGGTTGTAAACTCCTGATTTATGCAATGGTCCATTAACAATTAATTTACTGAAGATTCATAAAATTATTTCATCTTTTAAAAATGAAACCATTTTAGATATATATTATATACATATTATTATGTCAATATTATAATGTCTGTGAAAAATATTTGAATTAAGGTAAATTTCAATAAATCAAAATGAACAGTACTTACATTATTTGGATTGAAAGGATCAGCAGCTTCAAGTTTCATATTTGTTTCAAAACCCATGTTCATAAAACACTAGGAAAAACAATAAAATTTTTGAGAAAACTTAAGAAGGAATAAAGATACACCATTTAAAGGTGTTAAGGAGAAAATTATGAACTAACCATTGGAAAAAAATCTGATGGGGCAGACACTGCATTGCAAAACTGCAAGTAATCATCCCAAGAGAATTTAGAATTTTTTGCATCATATCCTATAAAAAATGAAAATTAATAATAACTGTTCAAATAAAACTTATATGACATGTGGGACGGAGTCTAGGGGAAGGTTCGATTTTAATGTTAAAATAACCTAATTTATTAAAAAAAACACAACTAAAACATTTACTATCTACAAGGGGTTTTAAATAATTCGAGATAGCACCATACCAATTCCGAAAACCCGTCCTCTTTCTCAAACAACGGAGCGACCGATTTCCTTTGACCTGCCTTCGTTCAAGCTTTGGTGCAACTCCCAGTTTCTTTTCTGCCACCTCATAAATACATGATCTCACCATATCGCGCAGCTAAAACTCACGTGGTTTCTATTAGTGGTGCCATCTCTTACAATAAAAATCAAAAGAAATAAAAGAAAACTTGCACTCCTTTCCTACATGACATAACATACATTTGGATTCACTTATTTCAAAAGATTGATTTTGTTGGTTATCTTTACCTTGGATTTTATAATGAATATTTACCTAAGTAAAATTGTAAATGAATTATACTTGAATGCCCATTATATGTATCATATAAGTGAAAAAGTATGCAGTCATTACAAAAAGAAATACTTAATTGTCCAAATATTTTTAAAGCTAGCTACTTCAATTTCAGTTACATCCACAAAATCTATACATGGTTCCCACCCCCTTTATAACACATTACAGCTCCATGACTTATTAAAAAAAGATAAATTCTAATGACATCAATAAATTATGTACACTTAAATAATTTGTTCAGAATAATTTTATACTGACTTTCTCTAAAGTTCATCTATCTATTTTAAATTATTAACCATGTTTAGATTGATATTTATGCCTACATAAATGATAAATGACAGGTGCATTGACAGTAAGATGTTAATTTTTAAGAAAGTATTTATATTGATCATAATAATTGAGTTTACCAAAAAAAAAAATTCGTATTAATATAATTCAATATTGTATAATTTTTGTTTTTTATTTTATAAAAAGTGCAGACAAATTTCTTTTTATACATGACAAAAAAAAATAATAATAAAGAGGGTACATACTAAATATTCGAATTAATGCAATTGTTTCTCATTTAATGTTTTAGATCAAACCAAAGCAATAGTAAAGTAACTTTATAAAGGAGACAGATATGAATTATGTTATTTACATTCTGCTGATTTAATATAGTGTAAGGTCAAATGTTTTATATGTAACTGAATTACACATTTTTAATCAATACAAAATTAAACCTTTTCTCTTAATTGAAAAACAATGCTTTGCATGTCAGTGAAAACTGAGGAAAATGAATATTAAGTTTGGTACTTACGTACTATTGCAACAATGTAAACTTTCAAGATAACTTATCAAATTGGCAACATTGATTTCACATTGCCGTAAGTGCTGAATTGGCAACCATGGGTTTTGTTTTATATTTCTCCACCTGCCTTTATTCTGAGCCTAACCATTTATTGACATGGCAAGCTCAAATACTATAATGCGAGTAAGTGAGAATTATATTAATGTCAAACTATAAAGCTGCACAAGGGATATTAGCGACGAACCTCATAATTTTGAACCATGGTCAAGTAACGAAGATGACACCTGAGCTGGCAATCTCTTTCCTAACTTCACCACCATACCGATGGGAGGACATTTGAGCCATGACAGATTCATTGTGCATCAGTGGGTCTTCAACAGCATTAGGTTTGAACTCATGACATGTTAGCCATGAGTCTGTGTCCTTGACCACTAGGCTGCCATCATCATACTAAAATGCAAATCTGGGATTTACTTGATTCTTAAATAAAAATTATTATTTCTTTTATTGATTTTTACTTATTATTTTTTACATAGTATTTTTTTGACTACATGCTCTATATTTCTGTCAGTATATTCTGTTTTTAGAATTTGTGTGATATTATTCAGTGTTGTCAATATGGTTGCAATAGTAGGTAAGAACCGCCAAGGTTGCCAATATGATTGTGATAGTATGTAAGTACCGCCAAGGTTGGCAATATGTAAACACCCTAGGTTCATTTTATATCAAGGAATAACTGTTCATTTCAACATGATATAACAATACAGTGAACAACAATGCTAGGAAATTAATTGGGCGAGGTTCAGCACAAGTAGAGACACAGGCAGATACACATTGTGAAACAGAATCAACGAGTGCATATTGTTCAGAACAATGAATAACCATTTACTCTCAACTATTTGTTACAGTTTGTTCTGAGTGCGATAGAAGTAGCACATGCAAACAATGAACAATCACACCTCAGAAATTCTTGATATGGGAAAGATTAGAGAACACCAGTGGTCAGGAAAGACCCTGATACATTGAAGGATTTGTAGGTTGACATGTGCTGTTTGTAATTGTTGCTTTGCTGGTAAATGGTATTGGATGGATCCAGAAAGTTGGGTTGTGCTGCTGGTTGTAATGCATCATCTACACATCATTGGACTGTCATAGTATCCCTAGTATGGACTTGCAGTGGTTAACTTTAGTAGTTGCTAGTAGCCTAAACTATGATGCTGTTTCCAATTATCACATGATGAGAAGTTTTACAGCTGTGGTTGGATTGAACTTTTTTTATGTTGAAGTCAGACTTCAAAACACTGTAGGTCAATGCACATAGATCTATCTTGAAATTAGTGCAAGTGTAAAGTGTCAGCGCTATTGGATCACTGGTAGCCTTTGTTGGCCAATTGACTGCATGTACTTAAAAGAAACCCCATCACCTGCAGAAGAGTGATTTTATTACATAAAGAAAACATCAACCCTTCTGTAACACAGACATAAATAACAGGTAAACTCCGCTATCAGAACAAATCAGAATTACCTCTAATATAAAGTGAAAAATTAGCATAAAAACTTAAAATTTTATTTAGCTTCAGGTTTTTTAATGCTTGCCGATGGATGAATTGTTTTATGTAAATTGACATCCCTTCAATGAGGCGGATACACATTTTCTTCTTTTCCACAAAAGAAATACCATAGATGCTTATAAGTGGCTGTCAGCTGCAGTATGACAAAAAGCCCAGCTTGCCCCTTTCTGTGCTCAATAATTTTTCTTGAGCTTATTTATCTTCTATAACTGCCTCCATTGATGGCAACTTAGAATTACAACTGAGATATGTTTCTTTCCCGATAATAAATGGTTCTGCTAAGTGGGTCTTTCTTCCCAACTGAGATGACCAATTATTAAAAATTTGTATATTTCTTTCTTTATATCATACTCATTGAGTGCAAGATAGCTAGGAATTTCAAATGATAAAGATAATGATTTATAATGCATTGATTACAACTAGCTTCCGCTGTCAAAGTTTCATTAGAATTTTTAGTATTATTTTATTTGTTTCCTTAATCTTTTTAGATTTTTATAATTATTACCAAACCTTTTCATTTTACAATTTGCTTTTAAGTGTCGTACATAACCAAACCTGTTAGCCAATTCTCATTTTGACAAAAGAGTTAATGACAATTTTTATCAGCAGTAACCAAAGGAGGATCTCTGCCCTGTTTTATTTTTAATCCCTTTGTTTAATAAACTAAATGTCTGTTTTTAAACAAGTTTTTACAATGCATATCAATTTTCATTGGCACACAATGTATAAATACATTGACCAATAAATTAACATGTATAATGTAACATTTTATTTATAATATGTAAATGTATAAGTACAGTTTTATATATACTACATATAAAAGAATCTTATAATCAATCGCAAAATATATTGATAATCTAAAATTTTCAAAATTATATTTGAAATATATAGTGAAGATAATTTTATTTTGAATATAATTCTTAATATGATTTAACCAACTTGCAATGTCATAGGAAATATATAGAAATCGAAGATAAATTAGTAAAATTTATTTGAAAAAATACCAATATATCATATAAACATTATTGCAATAGTTTAATTAAAAGTGATATTTGAAATTGTTCAAGTCATTTAAATCCAGAGATTATGATTATCTACATCATTCATAATCATTTTAATACAAAAATAAGTAGCTTTATTCAAAAATTTATATTCTTATTTTTTAAAAAAAAAAAAAAAAAAAGGGAAAAAGGAAGCAAATTTATTATAACTACAGACTTACCTTTTGGAGTTTTCAATTCCAGTTCATGTTCCTCTGCCCATTTAACAGGAAATATAAATGGAGTATTTGAACTGCAGCATATAAAGCATTTTTTTTCTTGTTCAGCTGGGAATTCATCAATGCTTACTAAGAAATAATAATCATCCATAATTTTGATGACAGTTGCAGGACATATCTCAGCATAATTCTGAGGGTTAACAGCCTCAAGTTTCATACCCAGTTTAAAAGCATGTTTTTCTAGTGGAATTTTAGGCTATGGTAGGGAAAAAAGGAATTAAAAATTTTCTTTTTGATGATATATATGAATAGAATACTATGCAAATATAAACATATTTTGAATATTTACTTCAAAAATATGTGATGGAAAAGGTAGTTTTTCAGCTTCTTCAAAAGAATGATTTAAAATTACTTTCCACTCTTCTTCAGTATGTTGGTTTTTCATTTCTAGAAACACAAGGAGAAAATTGTAAAATAAATCAAAATCACCCAATTAGTTAATTTACTTAATAATTTTTCTATGGATCTACACAAACAATTTAGAAGTCTAAAGTCCTTATAACTTTAAAGCTTCTTATATAGTGTGATAGTTAAGGGGAAAAATAATAAATGTAAAATCATATTACCTTCTGGAGGGGAATATTGCATATTATTTGATTTAGCAAAACCTACAGGATTCAATCGATCAGAGAGATAAAACAGCCAAATATTAAAACTTGAAATCCCTTCACATCCATCATATGTCAGCAGCAAACGGCCACCAATATTTTGCGTTATCTAATAAAAAAATACAATAAAGCAATGCAAATAAAAACATTTTTGATAAAGTATTGAATAGTTCAAAAATGACAAGATAATAGATTACAGTATACTCTCAAGTATCTGTGTGCATGGATAATCTGGTTAACTACTTATTTGTAGTCATTCCAAACTTATAAAAAATAATAATAAAGAGCAATATTTTTTCATGCTTGTGAAATAGATATTGATGTGATTTAGAAGCTTGTCAGGTTTAGATGAAACCATATTGTGAAGCATGTAGAGGTCAAAATTGAATGCCCTGGAACCAGTTTGAATGGAATAAGGTAGGAAGAGATGGTAATGATGTTTGCACAAAAGTTTTTCAGTTGTACTCACTCCCTTTCTCCCTTTACCATCTTGTTTATCATCACGTAGTAGCCTGAAATTTATTACTGGTTAAGATGAATGGGGTGAAATGCAATGTTTCATAAGTTAAACTAAAATTAGAAATCATTCAAAATCCTGGTTATGGAGATTCGGCTAGTAAATTATCAAAAAATTCTCATATTAGAGTTTAAATAGTATAAAATACAACAAGAACGAAAACTAACTCTCATTAACTTCACAAGAGATTGATAACAAATCTGCCCTTTCAAAATGGAAAAATCTGAAAATATCACCATACAAAGATTAAATTCTGCTTTTTTACACAGGTTAATAATAATAATAAACAGAAGAAATACTTATTTTAGGTATTATGTGTTCTGGAAAAGCAAAATTTTTTCATAATGAACAGGGATTAGAATTAGATAGAGATTTTAATACCTCATCGATTGGATCACTCAGTTAAATCAACATAATCTGCATTTAGGTATTCTCCTTCAACATTTGACAACATCAAAAGTTGAAGAAGTAAGCCTAAATGCAGATGAGACATCTGTAGAATCATTTTGGAAGAAATTTCAAGAATTTATTGACAAAAAAAAATTGATTTCCAATTAAATGTATAATGCCAATCAGACAGGTTTGTATTGGAAATGCTTAACAAGAAAAAAAAGTCCGTTCCAGACCACAAATTGCCAGAAGAGAGTGTAAGAGTGAGGTGGAAATGGTTCAGGTGACCATAAAATGAAACTCGTAATGATCAGAAAGGCGGTGAAACCCTCAAAAAAATTACCAGTTATGACCATAAAATGAAACTCATAATGATCAGAAAGGCAGTGAAACCCTAAAAAAAATTACCAGTTATTTATTTCAAAATCAAAAGTTTAAAAAATTTGATGAAGAAAATTTATTAGATTAGTATTTAAAGCGATGTATATGAACCTGAATTTCAATATTTGACAGATACTCTCACTAACTTGTTGTTAACTATAATGGTACTGGTAGTACTGATGCAGAAGATGTACTAAATGAGTGAAATATAATTTCTTATTCTGCTCTGGCTCTACAATCTGTGAAAACTTTGTTAGATTATATTGGTTAAAGAGGATTTGATTGTGGGTGACATTACTGCAGTTCATAAAATGTGTCAATACATGACAAGAGATGAACAGAAGCAAAGTTGCATTGTTGGTTTTTTTAAAGCAGTAAATGTTAAAAAGAAAATTCTTAATTTTATGTTATACAGCATGCAAATGCAAGTAATTTAAATATTTTTGTACTTATGTTGATTTTTTCAATAAAAAGAAGTTTTCAGATTATCCATGTTTTTTGTGTCCATGTAACTCCTCATGATGATTAATCCAGGTAATCGGGAGTGCACTGCATTTACAAATCAAGGTCTCATAAATTTAAAAACCATAATAAAAAAATTCCATACCGTCACAATCCATACATTCTTAGCATTATATTCATCTATTAATTCTAACTTCATGCCACATTTAATTTGGTCGATTGGAATAAATCCACCATCAATCTAAAAAAAAGTTGAAATTTTAAAATTGCTGCTTGATTTTTTTTTTAAAAAAAAGAAACAATCTGTTAGATTTAAGAATTATTGAAAGACTATTTTTAAATAATAAGCCATGGGAAAAAGTTTTATCAATATTTAATAATATTTATATCAAAAGAATGATATAAATTAAAAAACCTAGAATCAGAAAGAGTTTTAAACTCTGGAATAGAGAACCAAGAACATGAGACTTATTATAACAAGAGAAAGTCAATGAAAACATGCACGCACACGCACGCATGATTTTTTTTTAACTGAAATTTATATTTTCTCTCAATTACAATCATGCATATTAAAAACTTTACAAAATTAATTTTATTTTAGAAAAGTCACTATTTCTTTTTCTAAAAATATTACAAAAAACTTTTATTATGTGAAAATTTACAGAGAATTTGTATGCAAATAAATTAGACTCAAAATATTGAAAAATTTTCAAGTTAAAACAGTATTAGATCAAATTTTCACTTTTTAAAAAAAATATTAAAATATATCACATCTATTATTATACCATGAAAAAATGTAAAAGAATGCTTTAAAAATTAAATAAAATAAAAATGAAAAAAAAAAATCAAATTCTGGAAAGAGAATGGTTTACATAACAAGTGGTGATATCTAATTGAAACAAATACAACATAAACAAAAATAACATGCATAAGTCATAAACAACATGCAAATACATGTAAAGCTTTAAGATAATTAAGTCAGAGTTGTAAGGGAATTCCTTATTCAAAAATTTTACCTAAAAGAAGATAAGTAACTTACATTTTCAGAAATGGCTTCAGATATAGTATCACAATTATTCAGTTCTTTTGATAATATATTATTCACATTTGTACATTTACGAAGAACATCTACAAAAGATGTGACAAAAGTCAATATATTTAAATCAAACAAAAATATCAGATATTGATTAAAACATAAGGGAATAATACAGAGATATTTTTTTTTATGATTATATTTGATGAAAATACTTTCAAATGAAATACAGTTGTATCTCTATTTAACAAAGTCACTAAATCCCCCCAAAAAGGTCATCATGTAGAAAATTTATTAAATAGAGATTCATCTTTCAATGCACCTTATTCCTGGTTCCAGAAAAATGTTGCTAAATGAGAGAGAGATTCCTTAAATAGTGGTTCCCAAAATGGAGATCCGACTGTAATTAATATTTGCATTTTTACATGTGAGATTAAAATAAAATTAAATATTTTCTAATCAGAGATAATTTATAAATACATTGAAATGCATGAACTATTATTAAATGGTCCAAATCTATTAGATAAGTCATGCTTATCGAAGTAAGGCTCTAGAGCAGGAGTATCAAACTCGTGATCTGCAACGAACATTTTTGTGGCCTGGCCAATATTTCCGCATACAATAATGTATAATAAAATAACAAACTGACACACACAGAATAAAAATAAGGTAGAATTCGCTAAGTGTTATTTTAACTATGCTTGTTTTTGCTATTACTAAACAAAACGCCTACATTAATTTTGAATATACCACAATTAGGTAAATACAGCATTTAAGCATAAATAATATCTAAAGTATGTCAACAGTTAGGTTACTAACTTTTTCACAGATAAAAAATGTTGAAATCATTTTAAAAAATGCAAACAAAAAATGTTTTAAGAAAAGTTGATTATACAGATTATTAATAAGGTGTCCTATTAAATAATGATAACAGTATTTAGCAGTAAAAACAACTGGTTTGGATAAATTTTATTGTCAGTGCAATAATATGGGTCTTAGTTCTTCAACTATAGTCTTGTACAGATTGGTACACATTACAGAAAATAATTTGCTTGGTAATTTGAAGGCTTTTAAAAGAATTTCTTTGTCTTGAAACACTATTGTGGAAAGATTTACTGACTTGGATGCCAATTTAAGTGATCAGATTAAAGCAAAATCATCTAGTTTTGAAAGTTCCATTGCCTGTGACGTTAGTACAGACATCAGTGGCAAAACAGAATTATCTGTGTTTCTCTTCATGCTTGTAACAAGGATTTTAACATTTTTGAGGAATTATTGGAAATATGTGTGGTATTACTACAGAAAAAGATATATCTAACTGTATTTTTGAACTTCTGCAGAAACACAATCTACTTCTGTGAAAATTAAATTCTGTATGTTACAGATGGTGCTCCTTTTTATGACCAGGAAAAACAATAGCTTTTTAGCATTACTACGAAAAAAAAAAAAAAAACTAAGCACAATTTACAGTTTAAAAATTCAACATACGCAGTGTATCATACATCAAGAAGCACTATACATGAAGGTAATAAACAAAGAAAATGTTTTGTCAATTACAAAAAAGTAATAAATTTTATAAAATCTCAAGGTTTAAATCAGTGCCAATGTGCCAATTTACTGCTTTCTGAAGTGAGTTAGATATAGTTCATATTCAGGTTTGTCCTACTATACCGATGTACGCTGGATATCTTGCTCCAAGGTTCTCAAGCAATTCTGGGTTATGAAGATAGTATGCCAGTTTTTAAAAATTAAAAATCAAGACACAAGCTTGTTTTTTTTAAAAATCTAATATGATTGCAAGATTTATCTTTCATGGTTGATACAACTAAACACTTAAGCAATGTAAATTTATTGTTACAAGGAAAAGAGCTGGTCCTTACGAACATGTTTGACATAATTAAAGCATTCAAATGTAAGTTAATACTTTGGGAAAAGCAATTGAAAAATGGAGAGTTAATGCACTTCCTGATGTGCAATATGAACAAATCAAGTTTAGACAATACTGCATCATGTCAAAAATACGCAGAAAAAATTTCAAATCTTAGAACTAAATTTGAAATAAGATTTCAAGATTTTAATTCTTTGGAAGCAAAATTCTGCTTGATTTTCTGAATAAATATAGACTTGATACACATCCATATGCAAATGGAGGTGATCGAGATTCATTGAGACTCAAATTTAAAGGTAAAGCTTATTGATGTGGGTGTACCTGAATTTTACAAATATTTACCAGCCAGATTTGAAAATACTCGTAGATTTGCATATAAAATTATTTCCAAGTTTTGAAGTACTTATCAGTGTGAGCAATTATTTTCAGTTATGAAAGGAAATAAAGTCTCCTGTTAGAAATAGTATTAACGATGCTCACCTTGAGTCAGTTTTGAAAGTAATCATTGCAAACAAAATTTCTCCCAAAATAGGAAAGATAGTAGAAGAGAAAAGATGTCAAGTATTAGGACGTAAACATTAAATTTTTCTTGGTTCTTTTATATATATTTATTATAATGTATTATTTGAAGTAAACCTATGTTTCTATAAACATCGATTTTCTTGTGGCCCATCTAAAGTTAAACGTTGTTTGTTCCGCCCAAGTTAGCTTTTGAGTTTGACACCCCTGCTCTAGAGTGTAAGAAGTTATCTAATGTAATTTTTCAAGAGACAAGTTAGTGTTATCCAAAAGAAAACCATTTTACGTTGATTACTCATTTTATTTTTCTTGAAAGCAGACTATGTAAGAGCTGAATCACAAAAGATTTAAAATTTCTTAAATAAATGAAGAGATTTTATTATCTCCATCCCTTCATTGTCCAAATAAAAAATTTAAAGTTTTCATATTCTGAAAAATTTATCTTTACATGCACGTTGATACTCAATTAATGAATAAACCTCACAGTCGTAAAAAATAAGAGTTACAGTTACAGCCCAAAATCAATCTCTTTATACTCCATGGAAAAAAAAATAGAAAAAGAAAAATGTTGAGCTATGATTGTATTTATAATTTGTTTTGTACATGGCAAAGAAAAAGTAAGACACCTACCTATGACCCAAATCATGAAGTTTAAGTAGTTTGTGAATAAAATGCTTGGTGTTTAGAACAATTTTTAATTGATTCTAAACACCAAGATTCTTACTATATATTCATTAATCTACAGAAATCACTTATAATTTTCTATTTTATATTATTAATACATAAAATAAAAAACATCAAAATGATTTAGTTTTGATATTGAAACTAGCACAAGCCATTCGGTGCCCGTATCTAATGAATAAGTACTGTATAGAGTATGTTAAGGTTTGTCCAAAGTTCTGTAACCAATCACAAAAAAATTATCACAGTATAGACCTTTTAACAAAATTAGATGGCTCTATAAAAAAATTATTTCCTAAAGATTTTTTATTAAGTATAAGTAAAGCACGGGAAAATCTTTCTTTATCATGATAAAATGATAAAGAAAGATAATAAATAATTATATAAAATACTTGCATTTTGACATAAATTGAAATTTGAATTATTATCTTTATTTCCTGAAAATCACTCAATTCTTATATTAAAAAATTGGTATTTTCTGACAAAATAGCAAAATATTCTAAAAATTTGAATATCATACACATAGAGCTAGCGGTATGAATAGTCATTAAAAAGATATAACTTGAAAAATTAATTAAGAATACCATCAACTATGGATTAAAAATTAAGGAAATATTTTTAATGTTTTTTATGGGTTACATTAATTTATTATAGATCAGAATTTGACAGATAAAAGTAACAAATCTCTCTGATTTCATTAAAAAAATCATTTGGACTAAAATTAAAATAAAGTCAAAACTTCACATTGCAAATTTTCAACAAATACATAAGTGAAAGTAAAAATGAAAATATATTCTTAAGTCTGACAAAACTCCTCTCCAAGTAATAATATTAGTCTCTAAATAAGAAAACAGTCAAATAAACTTATACCTTTTGGTGGAGATAGTTTTTTAGAATTTCTTGAGCACCAACCAATTTGATGAAATTCTCCAGATTTAATATTGAACCAGAAATCAGCAGATCTATCATCACCGTAGCCTACATATCTTAATGTCAGTAAGTCTCCACATGTCATTATCACAGAAGCAGGCCAATATGTTGTTCGGTCATCAGGATTTGGAACTTCCAATTTCATTCCAACTTTGAATCCACTCTCTATACTGTATTCCACCTTTATTAATAGTAAAAAAACATATATATATATTTAAACCAAATTTTGAAAAAAGAATAGAACATATGTATATAATGTTATTAATTTTGTATGTATAAATAATATGCTTAACAATGCAAAGAAACAGGAGTGATAAAACCTCAAAAGAAGATAGTCTATACCTGAATTTAAGTTTATGTTTAAGCATGGGTTTCCATAGAAACATATACAAATTACAATATCTTCAAGTTAACAGTGCTTGTAGTAACTAATTTTTGTTGTCATATTCAGTCATAGTTTGATTTTGAGAAAATTTGTGACTGTTTTTGTCAGTCACTCTTTGCTGTTTCTAGAACTCAGGTAAAATTGGGTAACCTATAAAAAAATTACATAAAGAGAACTGTAGACTTGGCATGCCAATTAATTTAGTTAGAGCTCTGAATGATTAATTTTCCAACTGTGAATTTTCTCTTTAATCAAGTTGTTGTAGTTAATTGTACCGGATAGTACCTTTTGCATTTGGAAATTCCTAATGTTAGAGTTGAATAATAGCTTTTGATGCACATTTTTGGAAATGCATAAAATAAATTTTCTTTAAGCTGTCAAGAATATAATGATTATTTTTATACACCCTGTATCAACCCATAAGCTAGAAACAATACATATCTTTATATATAAAAATCCAGTGTCACAGTGTTTGTCCGCAATGAACTCCGAAACTACACAACCGATTTTAATATAATTTTGCATATTGTGCACCATTTTATCCAACTTAAAACATGATAGTTTTTACTTCAATTTATGATGTCATATTTTTTTTATTGTCAGAAATGTGAAGAATCCAAGAAATGGGAAATTTAGCAAAATGTTGCAATGCGCATGTTTCTGCAGAAGCAGATTTTGCAGACCAAGGTGCCTGAGAAAAAAAAAGTGTGCCTAGTGTATTTCAGGCCGTGGGATCCGAATTTTGAATAAGTTTCCAATAATACCCATAACTTTGCCAGATAATGCTGGTCGACCGTATTTTAGACACACAGTGGCAGGGGATTACCTTAAAAGCCTTGGAGCACGAAAACTTGGTCCCTTACATATTTCAAAATGGGCAATCCAAATTTGATATACTATCTGAGAAATTACTGTAACTTTGCCGGATAATTACGGAAGACTGTCTATTACGCAAACATCATCAAATTCTGTCGGAGCATAAGGGTCATAAGCCAAGTCTCAAATTATATAGTGTTATCACTTACTGTACTGAACTGATTATGCGAACTGTTGCATGAGCTTACCCTAAAAGTCTTAGAGTGGGCAAAGTGCATTTCTGGTGTATTTCAGGATGGTGAACGAGAATCTGAAATTGAAATTTAGAAATTTCCCGTAACTTTGCCAGATGATGCTGGACGACTGTAATGCCCCCTTCAGAGACTGAACTTGCTTGAATAGGTGCACCGAAAGAGGGCACGGGGCGCGTCTCGGGGTGGGGAGCAAGAATCTGTATTTAGATTTCAGAAACTCCCGTAACTTTGCTGGATATTGCTGAAATGAGGTCAAATGGCTTTGCGTTTGAGTTCCGCGTCCGGATTTTCATTTCCTATAGCAACAAAGCTTGCAGGCGTAGCCATGCAAAAATATGATTGGAATGGGAAATTGCATTGAAAATTACATTTTCAGACATTGTTGTCACTTTGTTAAATGGTGGGCAGCCAGCACCTCCCACATTCAAGCTGCCATTAGACATTCATAAGAAACCAGACACAATGCGTACCATTGGGAAAAAAAGTGGATTGGCTACGGTTTTGCAAAGGAGTTCAATCAAAATCAAGGATGAGTGTACCATGACCCATAAACATTCAAATTGTTACATAGAACTTTGCAAGATTTAAACAACAACGAGAAAATATTCGGTGGTGCTATCGTACTACTATCTGGTGATTTCCGACAGACATTACCAGTCATTCCTCGTTTTACTTTTGCTAACAAGATTAACGCATGTTTAAAACAATCGTTTTTATGGTGAGATGAGGAAACACTTTGATTGACCATAAACATGTGATGCAAGATGATAAATCAGTGCAAATATTTTTTAACCAAATGCTGAGTATAGAAAACGGTGAAGTAGAACTACATCCCAATACATAATGTATGAAATAGCCAGACAATTTCTGTATTGTAGTTCAGACAAAAAGAAACTGATTGAGAGTGTCTTCCCAGATATACTGTATAATTATCTAGATAATTATTGGCTCTGTAATCCTGTTACTTAATCAGAAAAATGTAGATATTGTGAGAAAATAAACTTTCAGATACCGAGTTGTTGCCAGATGATCCAGTGCTTTTTAAATCAATTGACACTATTGTTGATGAAAACAAAACCGTAAATTTTCCAACTGAGTTTTTGAATTCTCTGGATATATCAGGAATGAAATCACACCAAGTTCAGTTGAAGATTGGTTCACTAGTTATTCTGCTGCGTAACTTAAATCCACCTAGATTATGTACACGTTTGGTCATCAAAAGAATTTCTGGGAAACTTCTTGGAGCAAACATTTTGTCTGTAAAGTTTAAAGGATAAATCATTCTGTTGCCACGTATTCCATTGATATCGTCAGGATCTCCAATACTATTCAAAAGGCTTCAATTTCCAATTCGTTCAGTTTTCGCGATGACCATAAATAAATCTCAAAGCCAAACAATGTCCATTTGATGCTTGGACTCAGAAAATCCATGTTTCTCGAATGGCAAATATATGTTGCATGCTCATGTGTGGAGAAACCGTCAAGTCTTTTTGAGTTAGCAAACGACGGGTTACTGAAAAATATTATGCACCGATCAGCAATTATTTATATTAAACTTATTTATTGTCATACTTCAAAATGATGAAAATACTAAAAATTGATAAAAATCAACGTTAGTCACCTCATTTATGAAATTGAACCTTCATATGTTGTTACTTAACTTCGTAAGTATTTCATGTATTATACTATACTCAAATAGAAGATGAATAAAATGCAAAATTAAAAACAGTATGTTGTAAATTCTTAATTTCAACTCTCCAAAATTGTAAACGAAGATTAATTTGACTGCATTGAATGGTTTAAAATAATATTAAAACAACGTATTAAAACTAAGCCACAGCAACACATGGCCGGGTCAGGTGGCATATATATATATACATGTACTGCTGGCCATTAAAATTGCAACATCATGAAGAAAAGCAAATACAAAAAAAAAAAAAGATATTTATTGTATGTAAACAGAATGGCGTGAAGACAAAATGATTAAATTTGCAAGCAGTTTGGGGGTTTATAGCGGCGCAAAATTAGTAGAAACAGCTGATTCCCATGGCAACTAAAACAGCCCTTACCCAGTTAAACATGGAGTCAAATTGTCATGGAGTCTCCAGACACGTATACCTGCATTGGAATACTGCAGACAGAAAAGCAAGACTCATCTGAAAAAATGACATTGCACCACTCCCATATCCAGCTTTGTCATTTGATACAGCAGAGTTGCTGTCTCTCTCTATGCTACATTGTCAAGGGAACCTAAAGCAATTGTTGCTTTTTGACAGTCCATGGTGCTGCAAACATCACTGCAGCATACGATCGAATGCCGGACACACTGCAAAGATGCCCATTTCCTGACTAATGGTCACTGATATGGTTATAAGGTTTGGCAGAGCTGACTTCACAATATGTCTGTCCTCTTCGATGTTAGTCATGGGAGGCCATCGAAATCCAGCATGCTGTTTAGTATGAACCTAAGCATACCATTGATTGCCAGTGGTTGGTTTTCGACCAGTGTGATGGGTGATATCACAGAACATTAATCCAAACTTTTGATAGGCAATGATCCTGCATTTATGAAATTCTGACACTTGCTGACAAACATTTCTTCTTATTGGAGGCATAACCTGATATTCTGAGCATACTCCTACCTTACAAAGCACTTTCCGAATGAGAAATACACAACACCTTTCTTTTATGCAGTGTTTCAGATGCCATTTCTCTCTCCTGCTTCATCTGAATGAGCTGAAATATCAAACATTTGAATATCCAACCTCCTCTTCCTTTCATGTAATTTTGATGTTCATCAGATTATCGCTTCCTGGTGTTGAAATTTTAATGGCCAGGAGTACATTATTTTTAAAATATTCATTTTTTTCAATTGCTACTCTGATATAATATTTCACAAATTTATTTTTAGTATTATCAATCTACATGCAAATTAATTAGCAAAGAACAAAGAATTTTGATATAAAATGATTGATTCCGAAATTAAGATCAAATATATTCACATTTATGAAATTCAAATGTTAAAAAAATGGAGTAATATAATTAACAGATGCAGAAATTTGAATTTTAAAGTAATAATATACATATATATTTAAACTGAAGGAACAATATTCTAAAATTGTATAAAAACTTTAAGCTGAAGGAATAAAGAAATTAATAAATATGAGTTTGAACAAGTGACTCAATTTAAATACTTAGGCACAATTGTAAATAATAGTAATGAAATAAATAGAATCAAGATGGCTAACAGATGTTATCACAGATTGCAAAATCAGTTTAAATCTAAATACATAAGTAGCAAAACAAAAATTCAGTTATACAAGATTATAGTAAGAACAATTGTTTTATAAGGCAGAAAATGTGCTGCACAACTAACAAAGAAGATGAAGAGAAACTGATGACTTTTGAGAGAAAATCTTGAAGAAAATTTTTTGGTCCAGTTAGAGAAAACAGAGTCTGGAGAATATGATACAACCTTGAGCTTCAATTGAAATATAGAGAACCCAACATAGTCAAAGTGATTAAGGATTCTCAAATAAGATGGATGGACATGCGTATTTCGATATAGCAATGAAAATCCTGTTAAGAAAATAACTTTCCAAACTCCAGAGGGAAAAGGAGTCTGAGAAGAAGGTGGATGGATAAAGAGGTTGAAGGACTTGGGAACTGATGGAAGAATATAGCATTGAATAGATCAAGATGATGTAAGCTGATTGAAACAGCCTTGGCTGGTAACCAGCTGTAGTGCTTGGAAAGAAGAAGGAATAAACAAACACAGATTATCGAGGATTCTTCTAAAAAATACTTCAAATTATATACAGTTGGTTATAGAAGTAACAGAAACACTCGTGAATAAAAGTGACATTTTTAAATGTGCTTCATAAGCATTAAAATATAATAATATAAATTTTCTTTATAAACAGAAATGTATATATTCTGGTAGTATGTGGTAGCTTTATTGAAATTCTGAAGTCTTGGTTTTTTTTCCAAAAGCGTAAAATGCCAGAACTCTCAGATTTTCAAAGAGCTCAAATTATAGGCGCTCGTCTAGCTAAAGCAAGTGTGACCAAAACATACCAACTTTTAGGCATTTCTAAAATTACAGTGTCTAAAGACATGACAGCATACACCACACAGAGCAACAAGACAAGCTTAGCCAAGCAAAATAGGGGATGGAAAGAGAAGCACAATCAAAGAGACTGATGGGTATTGAAGCAGATTGTAATGTCTAAAAAGCAAACAACTGCAGTAAAAGTAAATGCAGAGCTCAATCAGCATCTGGATTCTCCAGTGTCAATGATTACAGTTAGAATGCACCTTCATAAACAAGACATTTACAGAGGAGCAGCAATTCTCAAGCCACTTGCCACAGATGTTAATGCCAAACAACATCTATAGTGGTATCCCACTGACAAAATCTGGTTGATTGATAAGTGGAAAGGAAGTAATATGGTCTGACGAATCGTCTTTCACACTTTTCTCTACAATGGGACAGGTGCACATTTGATGTTAAATATTGTGTAGTTTGATATGTGTATTAGATTTGTGTAAATGCCAACAGATGGCACTGTAAAAATTGTTAAACTGTTTTATGTAATATAGTTGTATATTCATTTTTGTCTTGTCTCCCATTATTAAATGTTGTGTTTTTAAACATCTCTCTTGAATGAAGTCTCTATTCACACTAAGTTAATATTTTTCATTTGGAGGACACCTGCACAAGCCTATGATTGTGATTGTCTCCTTCCAACTGTCAAGCATGGAGGTGAATCTGTCATGATATGGGCAGCTGTGTCATGGTTTTCTGCTGGACCAATTGTAACCATGAAACTGAGAAAAATTCCTTGGGAGAAGTATGGAGAAATTTTAGCTGACCAGGTCCATCCTATGATACAAACTTTGTTTCCTGCAGAACATGGTATTTTCCAGCCTATCAATGCAGTGGACTTGTCCAATCATGGTTTGATAAACACAAGAATGAAATTAAACATCTACATTGGCCCGTACAGTCACCTGATTGCAGTATAAGTGAATTGTTATGATCTATTTAGAGCGCTTAGTGCGGAATCAATAGCCTCCATGGACATCTCTCCCCGGAACTTTCACAATATCTCCAGGAAGAATGGTACAATATTCCTCTAAACACTATTCAGCACTTGCATGGGGAGTTTTAAATTATTAGGTAACAAAGAATGGTCAACAGCCCATGGTAAACAAGCTTTATCATGCAGGTTGTCTTGATTCAACTTCATGGTTTCTTTGAAATGATCTTTACTTTTTAGTTCTACAATCAAAATTGGATATTTTTCCATGGAATCTTTGATTACAATAACATTTAGTCTCTAGAGGTTAGAAATATCAGCTTCTTTCCAAAACATTGATACAGCAATAGGTAAGTGAACTTTTTCAATATTTACTTGTGGAACTTTTGTGGAAGGTTTTGACTGTAACTAAACCGGAAAACAAGTTTTCTTTCATTTCTGTCAGAAGTCTACCCATAATATCAGCACAAAATGAGGATTTAAATAGATTCACTAAAAACCCATTGGTATCAGATGGATCTAATATTTTTATGTCATTTTATATGAGACAAAATCAATGTTCAAAAAATTACTAGCTTCTTGCACATTCAAATAACAAAATTCCAAGAGAATCTTACTGTTTCTAAACACTACATTAAAATGATGATTTTAAACATTAAGTTCAATGTAAGACAGTTGAATATTATTAAAATAATGAAGAAAAAAATGCATTACTCACATGAGTAAAAGCAGTTGGTGGTGCAGCTTCTGTTTGAGTATCTTCAAGGTAATCTCCCCATACAAAGTCTGGATCAGTTCCATCAAATGGTATTGAATTGCCTTTTAAAAATAAAAGTAGAATTAATACAATATAACTATCACCATTAAAATTGTAACCATTTAATAATACATAAATTGTAAATATTTTAAGTAATTCACATACAATAGAAACAATTATAAATTATAGCAAAAATAGTGAATACAAAGTTAAGAGCAAAAAGACAGATTTTTCTTCATGAATGTATGAAAAAATATTTTAATTAATTTAACAATTCAACCATGCAAACACAAGACATACATATTAAGAAAAAAAGTTTTATTTCAGATTAATTAGATAATTTTTTAAATTGATGATAAAAAAAATATTTGCTTATCTAATTTTGATTTGTTTCAACAGCCAATTTAAATAGATAAGCAACCAATGAAATACCACACCAAAAAAAAAATGACATTTTTCCATAATAAGCATGTAGACCCATTTATGCCACAGCTACTAATAACTACTATCAATTTCACTTTCGTATTAAAATAGCTTTACAAAAAAAAAAAAAAGAATAAAGTCAAAATTTTTAATTTTACTGATTTTTGAAAAATGTATCAAATACATTTAATTAAAAAACAGAAAAGCTGAAGAAAAAAAAAAGAAATTACTTATAATCAGCAAAACTTTATACTGCTAAGCAACAAAACTTCCTTCTTTATACATGTCTCAACATATTTTTGTATTTACAGAGATCTGAATTTTTACAAATTTATATTTCAACAATAATTTCTACCATTTTTAAGATGTGTTTTTGTAGTGCTCTGATTTTTATTATTTTTTTTAGTTTTTACGACACATACATATTAGAAATTCACAGCAATAAATTATATTTTCCTTCAGAAAATTAAACATGTTTTACTTAAACAAAAAACTTCAATAGCTAAAGAGGTAAAAAAAATAAATAAAAAAAAAAATAAAGAGAAAGAGGTATTTTAATACAAATCATATAAGTACAGAAAAAATAATTGATTTCCAATTTCATTCAAGATATAAAACACGTTGCTTGATTAACAATAATTTTAAGTTTAGTGTACAGAGCATATAATACAGCTTCTCTACAGTTGAAAACTATAATTTTGATAATTTAAAACAGATACCTTAAGAAATTCATCACTAGATAAAACATATAATTTGAATGGATGGCAAAAACATGTACCAAGAAGTAAATAGACTAACGAGTTTAAATAACAGATAATAATGGTAGAATATATTTTCTGACATCAATAATTAAGATTTTCTTTACAGATTTCTATTTTGAGAAAATGGGAAGATTTTATTTTTTGCAAACTCTACATGAAATCTTAAAATCTCATAGAAGAAAATGTTTAATAACAAAATATTTCTTATGGGAACACAGATCGAATTCCTTTATACATTGATTTTAAGATATTTTATTTAAAAAAATTTATTTCCTTCTTTAAAAACACATTTTTTTTCCATTTAAAATAAAACTAAAAATTCTCATTTAAACTTGAAGCTGAGTCTTTTTTTTAAAAGTTTCAACCCCCCCCCCCCAAAACAAAAACTCTAACACAATATACATATATGCCTTCCTTACTAAAATATGCTGGATATGTTGGGCCTAGTAAATCTCTAATTGAAAAAAAAAATTGTAAGAATAATATATTTTTGGCATCTTTTCAGAAGAACAGCATTTTAAATTAATTTTAATAAATGTATGTTGCATTTTATTTTTGGACCACATTATTTAAGTTACATATTTATCATTAAAAAATGATTGCAAAATAATGGCATTATTTTCCTCAAGCTACTTTTTGTTTAGACTGTAAGCAGTGCCCATTTAAGCTCATTTTGGGCCCTGGGTGCAGATCTACAGGCCCTTTTAGCACTGGCAGATTGAAATTTATAACTATAAAATATGGTTAAGTCCAGCTTATCTGGGCCCTTGGGCATCCACCCCAAGCACTCAATGGATAAACCGGCACTGCCTGTAAGCCATTTCTCAATTGAAGTAATTTAATAAAAATCAACAGTCAAAAGTAGCTACACAAGAAAATCCCTGTCCTTTCGATCAAGGCTTCTTGCAGTGTAAGTCATGATCTAGTTTGAGAGTTGCAAATATTTTACCACAAATAAAAAAAATTTCAAGATGATCACAAACACAATTTTCAAAATTGCTCAATTTGAAGATGCTGAAAGAACTCTGCATCACTCATTTTCTTCAAGTCAAAGCACATAAGCATAACAAACTCGTTACTAAGAATATTTATCCATCTTTCAGTTTCTCTGGACGATGTTAGGAAAATGTGAGTTTAATTTGAGCAGCACATAAAACATATTAAAATTAATAAAAGTTGATAAAGAAAAAAAGTAGAATTCATAGTTAGCATACTAACAAAATTTAAAATTAAAAGTAAAAGATATGACAATAACATTAAATATATGCTATATTTAATCTTGGTATTGAATAACTAGTTTTGATATTTCATTAAATGCAAGTTGACGCAATTCTGAATGAATTCTCAAGATGTTAATAAGTTATTTTGTTCCTAACATGATTTTTAATATACCATCATCAAAATAGTTACTCACAAATGCAGGTCCAAAATAGTTGTTATATTAAAAAAGATTTGAAATGAATTTTTTTAAGGATAAATTTTAAAGAAATAAAATAGACAAACTATTTTCTCTTGAAATTTAACAACAGATTGTAGCTCTAAGCATTTTATTTGAAAATTGGCAGATCATATGATTATGTCAAATTGAAAATGAGATCGCAAAATTACCTAAAAATTTATTAGTTTTCAAGAAATCTAGCAACATTTTCTTAAATTTCATATTAAATCATAAAACACAGCTGCATATATATATATACATATATATTTGTTATTTTCTGGACTGGTTTACCCAATAAATCAAATGCAAAAAATTCCTTATTTTCATTTAAAACTCTACAACAGTTTCAATTTCATCTCAAACATCATTATAATTTGAAATAAATTTAGAAGACAACTATAAAATTACTGTAATTTTGCACGTATAGTCCGCAGACACGATTTTATATAAAAAAAATTTCAAAAATCGTCAGATAGTCCGCGGACTATACGTCCGAAATTACGTTATTTTAATACGGCAATATTAATGTATTTCAGAAACAAAGAACTAAGTATAAATAGAAAAAAAGTACTTCCTTACTATTATACTTTCAGAAATAAAAGGCTAAATACAAATAAAAAACAGTGCTTACTAATTAATCATATATTAATTAATCACACATTCTACTACATTAACGAAAACCTTCAAAGTCCGATTCATCGGTATCAGAATTAAACAGTTCTAATATATTTTCGGGAAGAGTGTCCGAAAGTTCATTTTCAGCATCACTATCTTCACTGTCAGTGATTTCCTCGCTTTCACTAACAATCCCGGCTTTTATAAATCCTGATCATCGGCAGTTCACGACAGCGTGTTTTTTAAATTTCAACGATTTTAACCGTGAACAACCAGCGTATTATCCGCACTGGTGGATAGTCCGCAGCTTCAAAAATTCGCCTTTTAAACACAGATAGTCCGCGGACTATATACGCGAAATTACGGTATTGGCACAGGGAAAAGTGAGAAAATAGTGTTAGCTGTGTAATCTAAATGAATCTCTAATTTCCCCTGATTAATCAATTATCAGCACTATTAAAATAGCAGTGAAATACGATACATCAATAAGCTCTGAAAAATAAAATCTATATAATATATTATTATGATGAAAATAGAAAAGCAAATATTAATTAATAATAATAAAAACAATATCTATATGGATGCTGCATAAGAACTAATGTTTTATTAATTATTCATCAGAAGGGGGAAAAGAATGAGTATTTAAGAATATGATATGGTACAATATTTTAAAAAGCTTTATGATTTCATTTATGCAGTTTCAAGGAATCATTTAG
Source organism: Trichonephila clavata (assembly GCA_019973975.1). Lineage (NCBI taxonomy): Eukaryota > Metazoa > Arthropoda > Arachnida > Araneae > Nephilidae > Trichonephila > Trichonephila clavata. The sequence continues at coordinate 65,679 of BMAO01029208.1, forward strand.
CTAATCAAGTACAAGGACTACTGTGTATACTTTTGAGAAAAAAGTAATTGGGAACTATTAATATTATTGTAATAAAATATTGAATTGTTGATTTATTTTTTAATTTGAATTAAATTAGTTTTAAAACAAAATTTTAAGTTTTCTTTTTAAGTAAACTTAATTTAATGATTAACTGTTTGGATAAGCTAATATAAGATAAAACTATTATCAAATCATACTGCACACACACAAAATAAAGTTTTTTTTTAAAAGCCAGCTGGGTAGCATGGTTGATTTGTCACTGGTCTTCTGCATCCAAGGTTGAAGGTTCCACCTCGGCCCCAGTCGGTGGATTTTCAAGATACAGAAAATCAACAGTGACCATCTCATTTTATTATACAGCATGTAAAAGATCCCTAGAGTTTCTTGGGTGCTCTCAGCAAAATTAAATCCTAATACATGTTTGCATCATCAAAATCCTCAGTACCTCCCTCTAGGGAGGAAACTGGGCATCAAAATTACCTGCAGCAATTGGTGCCACACTAAAAAGAGATACCAGCTTCTAGGAATGTACAAGGTCTGGAATGGTAAAACACCAATCCACAGCCCATTAGAAATAAAAAAATAAAGTTTTAAAAGCATTTTTTAAAGTAATTTTAATAATAATAATTCTTTAAAAACAATGGATAAATACTTATTCATGTGGTATGATAATTTTTTAAAGTGTTTTATTTACAAGCTTGATAAAGTGAACATAAAGCACAATCTTAAAAAAAAAAATTATTTATAATGTATTTGTGAACATTTTAAATGTAAGATTTACCTTTCTGTAAAGACTCCATAGCATTTCTATTATGTGCACAATCTATAATGAAAAAAAAATCTACAATTAAGAGGAAAAAATAATAGGCAAGCAGAACATTTTACACAGATTTATACTTAATTTAAGCATAATAAAATTATTAATCTTCAATTTGCAGATGAAAAATTTATAAAACTTCTGTGTAACACAGTTGATTTTGTACTTTTCTGTAAAAAGGACATCAAACAAGAAAGAATGAATTAAATATTTAAAAACACGGCAATAATCATAAAATAAATCGACAGAAGAAATTAAAGATAATGTGTACAAATATTCAGCAAAAATTTAAGAAAAAAAAAAAAAATAAATAAAGGTTTGGTTACATTTCATATATTTTTATGATGATAAATTATGACATGCTATAATAAGAATATAGTGCCACTGTTGTCCTAAAATATTTTTCTTTACTTACTAACATTAATTTTATAGAATATTTTTCACCGAAAATGTGCTATATTTCTCTTACATTACAGAACCTTTGAATTGATAAAAACATTGGAAGCGAAAGCTATTTTTACATATTTCTATAAACGAGCAATTTTTTTTAGAAAGATCAATTCATAAATTGATCAATACAAATTAGGATTAGATTTTTATAATAAGTATATTTTAGAAACCGCACAAAAATAAGAGTTGCCGTTCCTAACCATTGCCAGATAACCAGAAACATGAGTCCAGAAAAACAAATTCTTATTATTTATTAAATTCTTCTTCTTCTTCTTATTGTTAAATTATGCTAAAATTTTAAAATTGATTCAGAAAAATTTGAATTTTTTTGACTTTTGAATACCTTATTACAAATTATTAAAATAACATTTAGTTAACATTACTTTTTTAAGAGCATAGGATGCTTACTTCTCAACTCATTTAAATAGAAACTTGGATCTTTTCATTATTTACAAATGCCAATGTTATTACGAGTTTTGATTTCAAATTGAGTGGAATACTTTAATATTGTTCGCGAATGGTAGAAAAAAATAAATTTGAAATTTTGTATCGTTAGTTTTAAAACCAGTCCATAATGATGTCAATCATTTTCTTTTTCATGTAACTATTCGGATTTAAATCACATGAAAAATAAATTTTATTAATACATATTCATAATGATTATAAATCATAATTGTTTTGCTTTATGATAAAAAAGTAAAGCAACATCAATATGGATTCTGAACCCCACTGTACTCATGGTGCCTTAACTGATTCTTTCGGATGGTTGGTTCAAGGAATTCTAGCATGTCTTGCATTCACATGTCTTGTGTGTAAGTTTTTTGATAATGCCAAGTTATTTTAAAACCATCATTTTAATTATCTAAATTATATTGTCACCAAGAGTTTAGTCAAGAAATACATGTTATTTCATGGAATTCAACTTGTATGAGGAAGCTTTGAAAAATATTTCAAGTATGATTTCCAAAATGTTTTGCCGTGGAGGAAATGGATTATTTGTTAAAGAACTACATTTTTGTCTTTTTTGTTCACAAAAAGTTTAATTTATTTTATAAAGTATTTATACCTTGACTAAGGTTACCTTTTTAATTTTGAAGAATATGAATGCTTAAAAAGTATATGCTTGGAAATAATTTTGTTAATATTATGTATATTATTGAAAATGTTTATTGATAAGCAGTTATAAAACTGACTGAAATTTTAAAGTTTCTGATTGATTATTTAAGCTATAAAAACACTGGTACACTTTAATGATGAGTTTTTTAAAGTAAATTATGACCATAGTGAATCTTTATGCAGTTTTGGTAAAGTTTGATACCTAACAAAACTTTTAATGCTTTAAATTTTTTCATAATTGCTATTCAGTTCTGAAATATTTCAATGCTTATTTTTTTAAAGTAATCCTATTTTAGATATATTATAAACTATTTATTAAATGTATCATAGTTTATGTAACTTTCAAAAAGAAATATTTAAATATCATTCTCCATTAAGTAAAGCAAAAATATCTTAAGTATATTTACAAATGAAAAATAGAATTAATGTTACTCCTTTATTATTCTTTTTTATATACATTATCACACACACACATATATATATATATGTTAGCTTTTCTGATAAGTGAAAACCTTTATTCTGAATTAATGTAGAAGAGATATATTTTGTCACAATCATATGCTTGGAATTTATTCATTTTAATCATTTAACCTAAAGACAGATTATAGAATGAATTCATCATGCCTTTTATAAATTATTTGGTACAAACATTTCTCAATAAAATATTTTTCTTTTATTTTTGTAAATTTTTATTGCTGTTCTGATTTTTTTTATCTCTGTAGTAAAAAGATTTTGTGAACCTCGAAGACAAAGAAGACCATGGCTTATTTGGTAAGTTTTAATACATTTTTATTTTTAAATTTCATATGTAGTTATTATTCATCATATTTCAAATAAAAGGAATTTGTTTAGTTAGTTTTTATTGTATTTTCAGGTTTTATGATACATCTAAGCAAGGAATGGGGGCATTGGTGATACATTTTGCTAATGTGTTTTTAGCAGAGTTTTTCCAAGGTGATCCATGCACTTGGTGAGTAAATTGTACAAATTATGGTGTTGCTCTATAGTCTTTAGACATTGTTATGTATGCCTTATTAAGTGTTTTTCTTCTAGTCTTGTATTATTGAAAAATACCATCTGTACTTGCCTTTACGATCTAAAATTACCCCTTAATGTGCAATTAGGAAAATTTTTTGGTACTTTTAAATATATATTACCACAACTATTAAAATTTTGATTCACATAATTAATGGAGTAACATGTTGTACTTTTTTCTGTTTGTGGTAAAAGTTGCAAGATCAGTGTCATCTAAAAGAATGCACCAATTAAGAACTAAAATGTATTGTGGTTATATTTAAAAATGTCTTTAATTATCTATACACAAGGCTTTGTGTTGTAATGCTTAGTATAATAATGTGTGTTATAATGTAAAATGTAATTGGATTTTATATTTTAATAAAAATATGAAATGTAATTTGTGAAACATTGTGGTCTTTGTATATCTTCAGTTGTCTTTTAGCTATCAAAGGATGTATTTTGTTTGCATTAAATTCATATACCTTTACATACACCTTTAAGTATGGAAAATCAAAGAAAACGTTTTTGGCTTGTGATGCTGTTCTGTTTTAAAAAGGGAATGGTGCTACAATTGTTTGGACAGTTTGTATTAAGCTTAAAAGATTTTGAACTGAAAATTTTCATTTAAAGATGAATACTTTCTGTTCTGGATACAGAACTAATCATGGCTGAGAAGATTCTCTAGTATACTATTTGTAAATTGGAGGATACCTTAAATGTTTCACATGCAAACAATGATGCATAATGTTGGGATATGACACTATTCATTTCTACTCTTGAATTAAACACAAAGCTTTTCTGGTTTTTTGCTATTGTCTATTTAGATTCATCTTTAATAAAATACAAAAAAAAATTTGATTGTATAAGTTTACACTTTATCTATTTGCAACATCAATCATCATTGCTAATTGGCTTTATGCTGTTATTCAGATTGTATAAATCTTACGAAGAGTATGAATTTCATGAAGATGTGTGTGCTGAAATAGTTATTTTTCTAAACACATATAATTCCAAATATAAACTGATTTGTGTATAAGCTAAGAATACTTTTTTTTCTTAAAAAATTTAACCAAAATTCAAAACTATCTTATACACCAAATAGAAAAAAAAAAGAAAAAAAAAATCATGTAATTTTTTAAAACGTTTTGGGGCCATGAGGGTGAGAATGGTTTTGAGTATATAAAATGGGTGGAATACTATCCAGTTAGCTTGTTGTAAAGTAAAATGCCAAAGATGATGATTTTATTTCTTAAGTCAACAAATTTTTTCAATTTATTTGTCATTTTGGGCAATATCTATACTAGTCTTACTTTCTGCATCAATTTTGTTCTGTTTAGAAAATGAACAGCAAGAGAAATTTGTATATGGCTAATTTTAAAGTATAGACAACAGCATTTACTGAAAATTTTAATTTCAGTATGTCTACATCGCATTTCTCTAAAAAGGAGAAACAAGTTTTAAAGCAGATGAAAAACATTTTGAATCAGGGGAGATGTCAAAATAAAAAAGACAGCCCTTAATTATTGATGTATTGATTTCCTTCAGGGCATTGGTTCTAAATCCAGAAGAAAAAACTCACCACTTGATGATCAAATGCATTCAGACATCCCAATGTGTGAATGGGAATTTTATGAACTATTTAGAAACCTAGATTTTCACTCTAAGTTTGAAGGATTTCTGTGATTTTTTTCCCTCTTAGAATATAAGTTCTATTCAAAACACCCAAAATTTAAAAGATTAAAATCCCATATGGGCGACTATTTGAAAATGTTAAAAAACCGTTTTTCCTAAACTGTCCCCCCCCCCAGATTATGGGATTCATATTTGACCTACTTATTTTTAAAAAGTTTAAGATTCTTGGCTTATATATAGAAATATACAGTAATTTTATTAAATAGTTTGTTATTCTTTGAGAGTCTTAATTCTATCCCAGCTTGAAGTGAATCTTATGTTAATGGGAAAAAATGAAATAAAAGAACAATAAAAAATATTTTTGTTTCCAAAGCCATATTTTTAATGACAAAGGCAGTGTTAAAAAAGTGTTCAGCTTTTAATTTAAATATATTTACTCTTATGCAAGTTAAATTTATATTGAAATTTGATTTATTAGAATTTATTTTATATTTGTTTGTTATGTTTTCTTTGATAATTAAAATCTTATTTAGTTATAGAAATATTAACAAGTGGTTGTTGTAACACTTTTTTCCTCTGAAAGTGCTGATGATATTAGATGAATTTTGAATCTTATGTGTGTTTTCACATAATTGCTAGGAAATTTCATGTATGATTTTTTTTCATGACAATTATTAATGCATGAAGTCATCCAGTTAATGCAACCAGTTTTTCTTTGTGTTGTGAGCATAATAATTTCATTTATAAATAAATTTTTAAATTCTCTATTTTTTTAGGGTTTTATGTAAGTTATTTTATGAATAACTACTATGTTTGCTTTTTTTCCAAATTGTTTATTTTATCCAATTTCATTTTAAACATGTTTATATTTTTTAATAAGAATATTCTTGATTTTTTTTATTTGTGTATCACGAAGAAAAAAAAAATTATTTAATTATTGTATGAAAATCTTGATTATACTTGCACTTTATTATATTAGAAATATTTAAAATATGAATAAGCTAAATAGTTTTATCTTTAAATTCTTTTCAGGTATATAGTTAGTTTTCTGTTGGACTCGTCAATTGGTTTATTAATTATTTTTATTGGCATTAGACTTACACAACACATTTCTAGAAGAAAAGGTTGGGACCATTTGGTTTTTGGGGAATATGGTGAGTTTTTATTTTGTTTTGTTGTAGTAAAACAACAAAATGATGTATTAAAGGATATTGCTGGAGAGATATATTTATCTTAATGTATTTTTGTAATTTTAATAATATATTGAAAGACATAAAGTTTTTTTCTCATTCTCAGATGGGCTAGTTTGTTTATGATTATAAGTCTTGTATGGGAGGAATATTAAAAATGTATTAATCTTTTGTTCTTTGCAATGGGGGGGGGAGAGAAAAAGACTGTATTCAAAATAGCGACACTCAACCTGTAGCCCACTGGACATTTCTTAATAGCCCAGTCAGGGCTCGTTGCATTAACAAATTCAATTATTTAAGAATAATTCATTAAAAATTTAGCCAAAAATTCTATTAATCTAGCAATTAAATATATAAATTTCGCTAGTATATGTGTTAGTACAAATTGCAAGACAACTTCTTTCTTTTTGCAATTGTAATGGTTAGCGACAACAAATTACAGTGGAGTAGCAACCATTTTATGGGTGAAACTAATTTTTCATTAATCCTCATGTCTTCCAAGCAAAAAATATTTGAAGAATATATGTTGTTTCAAGACGATTGGGATTATGACTATTTTATAGAGCTAAACAAACATGGATGAACAACTTGTTTGATTTGTCTTGAAAATGTTATGTTTAAAAAATATAATCTTGCTTGTCACTATACCACTAAGCATAAATCTTTCAATGGCTCTTTTTCTTGAAGATCTCTTTCAAAATATGATAAATTGGATTTCCTAAAAAAAAAAAAATCCTTGCAACAGCAATAAAATATTTTGTCGGTGGTAATGTTACAAAATGCTGAGGCAGTAAAAGTATCTTATAAAATTTGTTACATTATATATACGTTGATAAACATATTAATTGGTACAGAAATTGTATGAATCCATTCTTATCTTAAATGCTTCTGATGTACTCTTTGATAAATTCAGTTATTGTTCAGATATTTTTTTAGTAAAATCAAAAAGTATTTGAATAAATTTGAAACAAAAATGCATAAGCAAGTCTGAACTAATTTTAAACAAACACTGATTAAAGTCTGGAATTCAGAAAAACTCTTTGCTACCATCATGCACTTGATAAATTAATATCTGAAATAAAAATAAGTGAGGCTTTGTCAAAAGAAAAAAATTGAGCTATCGAAGTACATGACAACTTTGTTTTGATGACAGTAGTAGAATACAAACAAGGGGCTTAAGATCATTGATGAAATGAAATCAAAATTACCCCATAACTGGGTAAAAATTGTTAAAACCTTCTTTTTGTGAATTAAGTTTGATAGAGTTGAATATAAATTTAAAATAAAATCCAAAATTATGAGTTGTAATATTTTGATAAATTTTCCCCCATACTAAATTTCCCCATATCCTTGATATTATTACATCATCCACTCCTTATTAATCCTCATGCTGTGGCCCACATGAAATAGTTGTCATATGTATGTGGCCTGGCAGAAAAAAAGGTTGAATACCCCTGATCTAATATAAAAAAACATGATAGTTTTATTTTTGATTCATTATCTACATCTAATTTTTCTTCCAACTTGTAAAATGTAACTTAGTTAAATAAATTTCTTTAATTTCTGCATCCACAAAAATAATATCACTTACTTCATACCATAATATCACAGTAATTAAATCATATAACCCAATGGCATAACGTAGAACATTTGGACCGCCCGGCAAAATCAGGTTTGTGGCCCTCAAGTTGGATTTCACAAAGGGTTGGTACTTGGTGGCAGTCAGGCTTTGGACCCCCCCCCCCCCCCCCGCGATCCTGGGGTGTATGTTATGCCACTGATACAACCAAAGTTTGAAAATTTAATTTGTGAAATTTTTTTAACAAAAATGACACTAGTACTAGACAGCAATATCTGGCATTTGAAAATTTTCATATGGTAATCTGTCTTAAAATTTATTTCTTCCAAAATTCATCTTTTGAAATAATGGGAAATATTCAAACCTAATTTGTGATTTTAATATCCTTTCATTGCATTATTTGAAAGTTATGAACTAGAGATTCTGATAGGTATGTTTTTATTGTTTTAATAATTTAAAACTAATATATTTTTTTAAAAATTTTAATTTTATTCATACATATATTTTTCTTATATTTTCTTATGCTATCTGACTGGTGTGGTTGGTTTGTCACTGGCCTTCTGCACCCCAAGGTTTGCGGGTTCAAACCCGGCCCAAGTCTGGGGATTTTCATGATGCAGCAGGGGATTTTCATGATGTCTGTTTGGCTTGGGTGCTCCCAGCAAAATTAAATCCTAGTACAGGTTAGCATCGTCAGAGCTCAAGTGCCTCCCTCTAGGGAGGTAACTGGGCGTCAAAATTACCTGCGGCGATTGGTATTCGCTTATATGGTGCTGTACTAAAAAGAGATACCAGCTTCAAGGGAATGTTTTTACTGTCTACAATGGTAAAACACAAATTCGCAGCCCATTAGACATAAAAAAAAATTATTTTTCTTATAATTTGTTTTCATGCTTAATTTGATTATTATTCACTTTTGGTTATTTTCACATATAAATTTTATTTACAGAGCTCAAAACAACAAAAATATAATGAACAAAAAGTATTTTTTAAAAACATATCTTACCTTTTCTTTTTCAGTAAATACTCTTATTTAACTTTGAAGTGATTTAAAATGTTAGATTATCTAAATATTTCATATGAAAGATTATGGTATGCAAGCAAAAACAATGATAAAAGTTTCATTGAAATTTGGAAATAGTTAGCTAAGTTTATTTGATTTGGACCTCACTTTTTACATTTTATTACTGTAGAATTAAATGAAAAATACTTATAATCAATTGAAATTTTTTAAATATCTTTTGATTTTGTTTCTGTTGCTAAGATTTTTTAGAAGTATATGTCTCCCTCCCACCCATAAATGTTGAATTTGATATTTAATTTGCTTTTTTTAATAGTTGTATGTATATGGTCTATTACAAAAGAGGTATGTTTTTATAATTAATAATTTGCATTGTGTATTTTTCCATGTGCAGTTTCCTGATTGATTATACATTTGTATTTTAATATTACATAATATTGTTAAAATGTGTTTTATATCTTTGTTTTTAGAGAATTATCAAATAAGGTGTGTTTTCACATTTTTCTGAGTATTTTTAAATTATTTTTTAATTTTAGTGAAAGAAGGAAAAAAAAAAAGAAATATGCTATTAAACTAACCACCCTTGTAATTTACTAGCACACTGATTCTCTGCTTAGTTGAATAGAAAAAAATTGACAGATGAGATGGAAGGATAAAAAAATTGTAATGAGGTTAGATCTTTAAATAATTCATTTAAGTAAGCAGCAAAGTCAATTATATAAATATAGCAATGTTAGCCAGTATGTCCCCCAAGCTCATAAAAAAATGCATGTGTGTATCAGTGTGAACACGCGGTAGAAGTTAACTTCTTTGGCTTATATGTAATGAATTGTATAATTAAGTTTTATTTTAAAGTAATCTTATATATAATTAACAAATGTATTATTTTCATTATTATGTAAAACTTTTTTCCGGGTTCTGTAATCTCACATACGCTCAGCTGGCGTTTTTTTACGTGCCATGTTGATATCTTGACAAGGTAATTCGACAAATTCAAGCGAACTATTTAAATTGTCATCAGCTAGTAAATTTTCATCTTCTTGATGATGAACAACTGAAGAAGAATGACTAGTCGATTGAAGGTAAATTTTTTTCGGGCTCTGTAATTTTGCATACGCTTAGCTAGCTTTCTTTTATGTGTCGCGTTGGTATCTTGACAAGGTATTCTAACAAATCCATGCGATTTATTTAAATTATCATCAGCTTGTAAAATTTCATCAACTTGATGATGAACAACTGAAGAAGAATCACTAGTCGATTGAAGGTAAATTTTTTTCCTGGCTCTGTAATCTCGCATACGCTTAGCTGGTGTTCTTTTACATGTTGCGTTGATATCTTGACTAGGTAATCCAACAAATGCATGCCGTTTATTTAAACTATCATCAGCTTGTAAAATTCCATTATCTTGATGATGTACAACTGAAGGAGAATCATTAGTTGATTGAATGCGAACTTTTTTTTCTCCGGGTTCTGTATTCTCGCATACACTTAGCTGGCGTTTTTTTACCTTCAAGGTTCTTTTGCTAAGCTTTTGTAATATCTGATGCCTTGTCTGGATCAAGAATCTGACTGACTTGAGAATCATGACGGTGATGAACATCGATTGGAATGATTACAACGTGTTTCTGGCTATTTTTTTTGTTTTTTGGAATAGCATTCTCAGTAGATTCTGCCATTGTAAAATCTGGAAATTAATTAATTGCATTACAGTAAATTATATAGGTCATAATACTGTTTTGTAGAACTTTTAATTTAAAATTTAGAATTAAAAATCTATTGATTCAAATCTGCTTCAATATTTTTTATGAAATGTGTGCAATCATACCTATATATAAAAATTAACATTTATGAACTAATGGGCAATCTATTTCATCCAAATTAAAATTCTTATTTGTAATTTTTTTTCAAATTAATTTAATAGTTATTCCACATTTATAACACTAATATTTCATGTAAATTATTTTTATTTGTCTAAGATAAATTGATCACTCAGTGTATAAATAAATATAATTATAATTTAGTAATACTTACAGTAGATGAACGGGCTAAGATAACTTATAAATAAAAATTTTATCCATATTTTATTATGTTTTCGATAAAAAAAGTTTTTTATTGTCTTTTATCTAATAACTTTCACTGTCAATGTTTATACATATATACTTATTATAGTTTACTCATATACAGCAAATATGATGAAAAGATTTTAAAACACAAATTAATGAAGCACTATATAACACATTCATAATACGTCACAGTTACAGATTTTGTAAATTAAAAATCTCGGGGAAAAAATTCACATTTGAAAAATAATTACTAAAATTAATGATCCTTTACTGACTTGCATGCGTTTGAAAATTAATCTGTAAAGCCGAATAAATTATTTTTCTAATGTTGCTACTAAGAGATAAATATTACTATACTTGAAAACTCATCTGTTACTGAAGTGCCAATTATGTACGTTAAAAATATTAATTATTGTATTTAAAATATTTTATTTGTGTAATCGATTTCTTTTGTATTTAAGATATTTTATTTGTGTAACCAATTTCTTGTTTATGGAATTGCTGTATTATTGTTACAGAAATATAAATAAATATAAGAATCTCTCGCGCCTTACGTCACCTACCTTACGTCAGTGCATAACGAAAATTTTCCCCTACCGTGCCGTAAGAAGTTAACTTCAAAAAAAGTTATTCAGTAAAGATAAGAGACAGCAAACTTCAAGAGAATTCAAAAATTGATTTGTTTTTATTAATATTGGGTAAATAAAAAAAATCAGCATTAAGTGAAAAATATTAATTTTAAGCAATTGCTTATGGATGTATAGTATTTTTTTTTCCATTTAGTGTGTATATTTATAGATTTTTTTGGATTACCAACTTGTGTACACACATCTTCAAGTTTATGATTAAGAGTGGCTCTTATGTACTATCATCTTTTTTCCCTTCACCTCTAAATTTCAGCTAAAAACAGCTAATTGATCTGCAATAGATTGGGTTTTCAAATTTTTTTTAATGTTTGTCCTGTATTGTTGTCAAAAACAAAATGAAATCATTAGTCAAAAATTTTCTTTAAAAAAAATTAATGTGTGTTAAAAAAAAAAAGTTGCTGCTGAAAGATATTCAACTTCAAATTCTTCGAAGGAAGGATTTTTTTTTTAAAAAAAAGCAACAAACATGCTTCCAATTTCCTTAAATAAATCAATGGTTGAAGTATCATTGAAGAAGAGGGTTCAGAAAAAAATTCACCACAAAAAAATAAATTTGAAAAACTTTTTTTTTGTCAGGAATGTTGTTACAACTCCTTTAAAACATCTGTGAAACACCTGAAAATTTTTGAAGTGATATGATAAGTGGTGGGAATTTGTATAAGATACAAATAAACAAAAATTCAAATTTGTATACTGTTTATAAAAGCATCAGTGATGTATACTAAGTAGAAGAAGTTCCATAGATTGACCAATCCTAACAATCATTAAAATTGTTTTAAAAACTCTTTTTAAATATACATATTTATGAGTAACAACAGGCAAAAATTTGGATTTTTTAAAAAAGGTTTTCATACATATAGTATGAGTATATTTATTATATCTAACTGATATTTTTTAATTTATCTTTTTTTTATTCACACTTAGCAGTTGTTCACGTAAAATAGCCAAATAAATAGTACTGAAAATTAGAAAGTTAACTAAAATAATTTAAAATTGATTTTTCAGGGAATGAAATTTTTGAGAAAGTTAGAACTGGGCAACAATGGACTCAATTCACGTGATGAAGATGACATGGGATTATGTTTTCGTTTGCTTACTGCCTAACACTTCTTTGTTTACTATTGCTATGACTATATAGCTCTTGCACTTCTACATTATACCCACTAAAATGTCATATTTAACTATATGTGGTTGCTCGATTAAAGTAAAAAATAAAATAATAGTAGGGAAATTTTTTTTTTTTAATATCCTGGTAAAAATTTGAGTGTTTTGTAAACATGGATAAGAATGATGAAGCGTAAGGATTTTAAACCATCTCCTCATTCTTTATGATGATCTGAACCACTTGGAAGGACTTTGGAAAACCACTTTTCACTTTAAATTTATTAATGAGGTATAAAAATTATTGAGATTAATAATTGCATAAGATAATGTAAATGTTGTGAATAAATTGAAAAAGCCATTTATAAGATTTCCAGAGAATTTTACTAGGTATTATCAATAAGATATTATGCATTTTGAATATTGGCAGTTAGATCCACGATTTATTCTCTATTTGTCCTTATAGTATAGTTTTACATTCACTGAGTCTGATTAATATAGCAGATCATGAAATGCTTTATTTACTTATATTGTATTCATGTAATGCTAAAATTAAGTATCAATAAATGATGTATATTAAAATGAGTATGATTATAAAATAAAACTGTCTATAAGAATTTTCTACTTCTGTATACGAGAAATTTTCATGAAAACAATTTAATATGCTCTTCTATAAAATTTTATTAAAAAGCCCTTTTCTGTAAGCATGTTTCTTAATTTATTTAAAAAGTCCAATTTTCATTTCCTTCTGAATGTTGGAAACCAGCATTACTAAAAAAATTCAAACCTTTTGAAGGGTAATAATTACAAAGGAAGTCAGACTATAAAACATACCAAATGTTTGTTTATTATAAGATTTCAGATACCCAAAACCTTTAAATGATATTAAAAGCAATTTCATTTCCATCACAGAAGAATTCCTAATTATTAATCTTAAAGTTTCATATTAACCAACTATTATTTTATACACTTTGCTCTCAAAAAGTTTAAACCTCTTCTTAAACATTAGAAATAGGCATGGAAATTTTTAAATAAACAAAAATATCCATGTTACGGATAAATTTTATTATAAATTCATTTCCAAAATTATGTTTACATGCACTTCATATTTCTGAATGTTCCATGCTTTCAATATGAGAAATTATAGAGAAAGCATTTTTAAAAAAATTAAACATTTGTAGCTGGTAATTACCAAGGGAATCAGACAATGAAAGGTATAAACATTAATATTTCAAAATGGGCCCATTTCATATCTACATGTTTCTTAGAAATTAAACTATTTTATGAATTTATCTGGAGTGATACACTATCTACCAATAAGTAATTCAACACCTATGAGAAGTTTTCCAAATTCACAATGGTCTCAATTGTATACTGTAAATCATTCTTGTGCGCAAATAAACATAATTAACTAAAAAACTAAGAACTAAATGTAAGTTTACTAAAAAATATAACCTTATTAGTAAATATATAAAAAAACACTGCAAGTAACCTCCAGCTTCGTACACTAACAACTGACACAAATATACTGAACTAAAACAAAAATTAGGCTAAAAAAAAATGATTTCCTACCTAATTATTAAAGGATAATGCAAAAATATAATAAAAATAGTTTCAGAAATGAAGTTCACATACAAGATGTAAACAGCTCAAGTATAGGAATGTCACTCATTAAAGAAAAACCTGGAGAAATGTTTGGATACTCATCACATGATTCCGACTTGTCGCCGCCTTTCTGTGAATTGACCCCATTATTCTCAAAACCAATGTAGAGTTTTTAATTTTTCAATATAGCTCAATATTTTCTGAAAGTATATTTGAAAAGCATCAAATGAAAATATTAAAAAAAATACACACATTAAATATAAAAGGTTATGCATTATTAATGTCTTTTTAGTTCTAAATTTCCTACATTTCAAATAAAAAAATAAATAGATCACTTAAGTTAAATAACAATGTATGAATATTTAAGTGGAATAAATCCCTAAGCAAGAAATAGTTATCTTTTAACTAAGCATGTTGTAAGTTTAAAAACTTGTTAGCATTTTATCTTTCTTTTTTTTCCTTTGCTTATTTTTGGGCAGTTACAAGAACAAAGTAAAAAAAAAAAAAAAAACATACTCCTCTGAAATAATATAAATTATTTGTGTTTATTTTGCATTGTTTTCTGTTATATTTATATATGTTTGAAAATAAACACATACTTTAATAAAATTTTTTTTTATTTATTTATTTTGCTATCTGTTAAGTAGTTTTATAATTTTTTTAATATTAAGAATTAATATTAAAAAATTTCAATTGCTTTTTTAAAATCATTTTTCATACATTTATGCAAAAATTGTAAATTGATATCTGTGGAAAATTCTGCATAGAAAAATACTTCAAAGTATACTTGGAGGTGTAAATGAAAACAATAGCTGGAGAAGATACAATTTTGAGTTATATTTAATTTATAAACAACCTGACACATCGTTAAATACATAAAAATAAATAAAATGAATTGGCTGACAAATATAATTCAAATGACAGATGACGGTGTTGTCAAAGTGGTACTGCAGTTCAAAGTCACTGGGATGCAGAAGCATGGAAAACCAAGGCTCAGATGAGCTGACTCAGTTGAATCAGACTTTGGGAATATAAAAAAAAAACTTTGAGAACAAAAGTAAACAAATGGTTATTATAGAAGAATCTTCAAAGGAAGGCACTGGCCCATGACTGCCTTGCCAGATATGATGATGATATATATACATCTGCTTTTTCTGTATATTAAATTCAAGTGAAATTTTCTGACAAAAATTGTATGTGAAAACTTAATAAATTATGTGAAGGATACAGACATATATATATTAAAACATTTTCTTTTAGGCAAAGCTCCATATGTAAATGCATGGCTGTCTCAGTGTGCTGTATATATAATGCTCATGCTTATAGAAAAAATCATCATAACCCTTATAATTCAGTTGAAATTTTGGGATCAGGTAAAAAATAATGAATGTAGTTTTTAGAATGGTTGAATTTTTCATTTTTGTAGTTTTACTGTAAAATTGTTCATGAGGAAAATTAATTTAATTGAATGATAAAGTCTGTATTGATTTGATTTTTTTTACTTAAAATAAGTGGATTTTATTATTTTTTTGGAATCTACACTGTAACTCTTGGAATTTGTAGATTTTTTTAAAAAAAATTATAATCAATATATTTGTTAAATAAAATTTTTTAAAAGAACTTGAGATAAAGTAAAAATTATGAATCTCTAATATTAATTTTTTTGTATATTATAATTTTATTTTTGTATTCATTTCATATTTAAATACATTAAATTCAAAATATATATTATATTAAAAATATTGGGAATATTGTTTCCCCCCCCCCTTTTTGTAGAAGTAAAATGCTATTTTTACTCAAATGAGGGGGGGAAAACAACACTTTATTAGCTTGTTTTTTTAACAATGAAATATTATTAAACATAAATAAACCTAAATTGTTAGTTCAAAAATATGTTTTCTCGCATAACTTTTTTTAATTGCATTGTATTTAAAAAAAAATATTTTGTAGTATGATAAAATTAAGTGTGCTTGTGCACATGTATTCTGACATCTATTATTTTAGAGAAATCAAATTTTATTTAAACTTTCAGACATATTTTTTATTGGGCTATTATTTCTTGAAGGTATTTATTTCCCCATTATGTGTTTAAAGTCTGTAAATGTTAGATGTATATTAATATTAATTTGTTGCTAATTTTTTTTGTTGCAAAAAGTTTAAAATTAGTTTAATTATTTTTTACATTTAAGCTTGCTGGTTGGTATAGTTGTTTAGGAACTGGCATTGTGCGCCCAAGTTTGTGGGTTCAATCCTGGCACAAGTCGGTGGATTTTCATGATGCAGAAAATCGACAGCATCCATGTTGTATGATTATACTTCATGTTAAAGACCTTAGAGGGCCTGTTTGGCTTGGGTGCTCTCAACAAAATTAAATTCCTTGTGCAATTTTGAGCCATCAGAGTTCAGGTGCCTCCCTTTGGGGAGGAAACTGGGCATCAAAATTATACTGTTGTTTGGTATCCACCTATATGGTACCACACTAAAAAGTGATACCAACTTCCAGGGAATGTACTCGGTCTGCAATGGTAATTACCAATCTCCAACCCCATTTGAAAGAAGAGGAAAAAAATGTTTAAGCTTTTACAAAGTTATTAAAAAACTTCAATGTGTAATGATGTATTAAATTTTTATAAGTTATCATTCATTTAATAATTTGATACAAAATTCTGTACTTTTGAAACAAAAACAGATGATATAAAATCTAAAAAAGATTAGTAATATTATTTATGATCTTGCATTAAATAAATTATTTGTACAGCACACACATTTATATATGCAATCAAAAGAAAATGTAACCCTCTTTCCATACTTTACCATTATCTTTTAGTTTAATTCTTTTACATATATTTTTAGAAGAGTTCATCATATTGCATTTATTTATTATAATTCTTAATTGATTTAAGCATTAACTGCAGTTTTTAAAAAATATATAATTAATATTTTAGATTGATTTTAAATGCTTTATTTTTTGTTTAAATTATTAAAAGATATAAAACATTAATTTTAAAGAATGAAGATAATTAATTGTGCTTACTTTTCATTCATAGGTTCGGAAAATTATAATGTCTCCTATTAAAGACCCTAAAGTAGAAGTAGCTATTGTTGTTCTAATAATACCTTTTATAATCAACGTAAGTAAAAGAAATTTGTAACAATTATTGAAAGCTAATTTAGGAAAGACTTATAATTTTATTTTGACATATAATACATTTTTGTTTAAATGATTTTCAGTTTTTTTAAAGGTGGTTTTTATTATTTTTTTACCCTAAACAAGAAATAATTAAATACATATTTTCAATTGGTGGTACCTTTTGAAAAAATTGTTTTTAGTTAAAATCTTTAAAAAATTAAATGATTTTAAGAACATTTTGAATTTTTGATATTATACATTCTTTATGTGTGCTGTAAAAAAGTTGACAGTTTTCTGTAAATTTTCATTCTATTTTTTTATTAATACAATTATATTTATATATTAGTTAGTAAATCATGAATTATCTGTTTTGTATTTCAGTTTAGAAAAGTGTAGCTAAAAAAGGCAATACAATATCAATTTTTAATTAGTTTTTGAGAGTTGGCATTAAAATTTTTAAACTAAAAATAATATATCCTTACTAATTCTTAAAAGAACTGTGTGAGAGAGATGTATGTGATTTATAATGTGAACTATTTATTCTTAGAAAATAAATTAATGAATTTTTAGATTGACAAGTTTTTTCCATTTTAAAAGCATGTTAATTTAAAATTATATTTTTATTGATTTATGGACAGGAAACTCAGAAAAGATTGTTAAATCCAAAAATATATTAAATAAAAATTCATTTTTGCTGATTGATAATCTGTATTTATATAATTTGAAGTGTAAAAAATAGAACCTTTTAAAACATTGTTCTTTAAAAATTTTATCAATATATTTCAAATAATAATTTGCAATGATATAATATTATAAAAACTAATTGTGGTTTAATTATTTTACAAATCTGTATTGTTTTCTGCTATTTTAATTAGTAAATACTTTTTAGGTATTCATGTTTTGGGTTGTTGATAACTTTCTTATGCAAAAGCACGGCCGATGGAAGCAGTGTGTAGTAAATGGTAAAGTTAAAATTCACTATGAAAGGAATGATCAAGATTCTTGTTCAGAATCGGAAATCCTTCTTTCAGGTGAAGATGACTCTGTAACAACAGAAGTAAACTGTCAGCAAAGACATCCAATGCTTGTTTCAGTTTCATGAATTAGAATTCATGCATTTAGAAACTAACCAAAGCATATCTTTACTTTTAAACACCAAAGATTTATTTATTGCATTTCCTTTTTTCAGTTGCATAGAAATATTACAGTAATTTTATATCAATATACCAAGTATAAAGTTAAACAAGATTTTTTCCCCTCATTTAAAATCTTATACTTTCTTACCTTATGTTCATTAAAATAGATTAATAATAAGTTACATTTTTTTTTATCTCTTGAAATATGTTGGGATTTAGGTATTAATTTAATACTTGCATACAATATACTTGGTTTAATATTTGCTAGTTTTAGAACTTATTGATACTTAGTCCTTGAATTTATTAAAAAAAAAAAAAAAAAAAACATTATTTATGGTTCAATATAAACATTTTTAAAAAATTAATTTCTCTGCATAAATCTATATTCCATCCATCCTGTAGAAGTTACTGTCTATTGTGTTGTCACATAGCTGTAATTCATTTAAATATTTACTTTTATTAAAATCAATAGATTTCCATTTTTGCAATCATACTTTTATAATTGTACAAAGTTACAAGTATTTTATTACCTACTTTATAAGTGTTAATGTTGATATCAATTGTAAATTTTTTAATTTAAATATATAAAACCTTCCATATTCATCATTGTCAATATCTATCATCAAGTATCAAAATATTTCAATTATTGGTATTTTATATCTGTATTATAAATATGAATACAAGTGTTATACCATTGCATATTTGTATGTGTTAGAAAAAGTTCCAATATTTATGTTATGCACTTAAAAACTTTTACAAGTAAAATGGAATGTTTTCTGATATTCCTGTTTTATTATTTCATATTATACTGTGTATATTTATTTGAACTAAGTATGATTAAAAAAAAAAAAAAACTTAATCATATTGATTAAAAATAAAAACAAATTTTACAAAAATCTATCTAAATAGAGTATTTTAAAAAACTGATTATAGTGAAAATTTATTTTTGTTAAATTGAATAAAATTTCCCATCAGTTAGTTAAAGCTAACTTAATATAAGGAAACCATTTATTGAATGGTGAAGTATATTCATGTGTAATATATTATTTTTTAAATGCAAAATCTAATGAATTTTTTTCTTTTAATTCAAAAAATATAGTCAACTTTTATTCTCCTCCCCTCTTTTTACAGATTAAATTTTTTTTTTTTTTAAAAAGAAAAACTATGTTTGTTTTTTAAATTTTTTTCTTGTCAAATTTAATTACTGTGCTCTTTCAATCTGAAATTTTGTATTGCTTTTTTACCTGTAAGACTTATGGATTAAAATTCTTCTGAGAAAGGATGAAATTTCTGCTAAATTTTATAGATAAAAGTAAAACTTTGTAGAATTTGCACAAATCGTGGCACAACAGCCCATAAGGGCCAAGGTCTACTGTGCCCAACTCAGTATACATGACCTTGATCCCTAAGCAGATGATCAGTATGATGCAAAACCCCCAGTGTTAAGTTCCCAAGCAAGCTTGGTACTCATTTATTGACCCACTGAAAGGCTGAGTCAACCTTGTCCAGCCTGGGGTTTGAACCTCGGACCTGTGGTGTGGAAGTGCGATGCACTAACCACTGGGTTTCAGAATTTGCATAATTTAGCATGAAAATTTTCAACAAATGTATTGTATCAATATAGAAATCAAAAAGATTTTTTAGCATTTTCATGTTGAAAATAATAAAGAATATATCGATAAGTTAAATCTCTCTCCCCCAAAATTTAGATTTACGCAGTAAATTTTGTTCAAAAATTTATAATTATAAAAGCTTTGTTTTTTATTGCAAATTTCAAGTCTCTTGTAACTTCTTCATCAATATAAAATATTTCTCTAAAGTATTCTGTCCCTGCCAATGAGATTTATGATGGAAAATATATATATTCTATTTATTTCGACATAATCTTCAATTACTTTTACTTTTTTTTTGGTTTTTAGCTTTGTTGTGAATTGAAAATTTCAGCATTTTATGTGTTCTACACTGTGTACATAATATATTATTGTCTAAGATGCTTTTGGATCTAGTTAATGGAGTAATACTCAATTACAATTAGTGTGTGCATTATCTTAAAAGTATATTCTCATTCTTTTATGGATTAAATTTCATTGCATTATAATTTGCAATATATTTTGAAAAATCTTATAATTAAGTAGAGTAATTGGTTTATCAATATATTGGAATGTTTTGTAGGTTGCAAGTGCTTTAAAAATGTAGATAATTTTTTTAAAAATACTATTATGCTGCAGTTTTTAACCGGGCATCACTTGCGTAAAAAACAACAACCTTAAGTTCTTGCACAAGGTATGTCATACCCAAGGGTGTTTACAGTGTGTTTTTAACGTAAAATTTGTATACAAAGATTAAAAAGGAAGACAAGTAAGAAATACAACATGTTTATTACATTTTTCACATGTAGTTTTTCCCTTTTATTAGGGCATTCAGTGCATTGTTTATACACTCCTTTAATCTCGTCATGAGCAAGTGCGATGTTTTCACTGGATCTTGATTTTTAAAATTTGTATCTTTTTCAAACTAAACATATAGGAGTAAACTTCTCTATTCTTTAAATTAAAAAAAATTGGAATTTCTTTTTTATTTTGTTCCAGCAATAGTTTTTTTTCTTCAGAAGTTCATCTGAAAATGGATAAGACGTGTACCTGTTGTCTCCTTTGAAATTATGTTCTTCTCAAATGCTTTTGTGTGTCTACATATAAAACATATATTTTCAACAGTGTCTCCCTTTTTTAAATCTGGATCGATTTCAGTGGAGGAATCATACTTGCTGTTATACTCATCATTTGA
Organism: Trichonephila clavata; assembly: GCA_019973975.1. Classification (NCBI taxonomy): domain Eukaryota; kingdom Metazoa; phylum Arthropoda; class Arachnida; order Araneae; family Nephilidae; genus Trichonephila; species Trichonephila clavata. The sequence continues at coordinate 86,988 of BMAO01029208.1, forward strand.
TTTTTCATCATCCGAAAAAATACTGTTGTACTATATCTATTAAATTACTTAAATATCACATTTCCTCATCATAACTACAATAATACACCATAGCATAAGGAACATTTAAAACATTCTCATGCATTCAGAACTGTAACAGTGATTCATGCGCAAGGTATGACACACCCGAAGAGGTGATATCCAAAAATATATATTTAGAATTCGCCTACAAGGTAAGGCCCCTCAAAGGATATGACCTTAAAGTCAGCTACATGAGAAACTATCCATTTTTTTCTAAAAAGGTTTAGGAGTTTTGAAAAAAGTTATACGGTGGGTATGACACACCCTGCGCGAGAAGTGCCGGGTTAATATTTGAAAAAAATAATTCAGTTTAATGTTAATAATAGTTATATGAAGCAACAAAAATTATTGAAAACATCTTTTTAGGGGAAAAAAAAATACTATACATATTTCAAAGTTTAAACTTTCACTTCTGAAAACAAGAAAATAAAGAGTCTTAAAAATCCCATTTTATGTATAGTTTTTATTTTACTATATTCTAGTTTCTCTTATGGGACCATATCTGTATAAATTTCAAGATAAATTTTACTCATTTCATATAAGTGGATTTTTTTTTTATTAGTCAAAAATGAAACATACTTTGCCATCTACTTAGATATGAAAAAAGCAAAGCAAGAGCTTGAATTTAAGTTGAATTATCAACTATTAAGAAGCAAACCTGTGATAATGAGTATTTTATCCCAACAATTTAAAATTAAATTATTTGCGAAACAATCTAGATTAATTAATAACAATTAAAATTATTTTAAGTTATATTTTGTTTAAAGTATATCAAATTTAATTTAGAAGCAATAAAAATGCATGTTTATAAATGCTTCTCCCCTCGCCATTCAGATTATGTGAAATGTGTCAAACTCCTCAATAATTGTTTAAATTCAAATTTTATTAACCAAAAATAATATATGAATTATGTAATTGTTGATCATTTTTAATGCATATCGAAAGGTGGATATTGGTTTAAGTTTAAATTCAAATTTATAACTAAAGTGAATATATACATTAATTTCTGGCTTTAATTTATCTAATTATTGTGATTTTTATGTTGTGAATAAGACTACTTAATTGCTTTGTTGTATGTGTATTAAATCTTTCTATTTTGAGCTTCCTTTGCAGTGTTTTCTAACAGAATTTATAAGATGTAATATTTGTTGTGCTTATTTTTTCCATTTATGTTTTTCTGTCCTTAATTTTTTTTAAAGAGCAATAAATTACTAGAAAAAAGATTGCAGAGCTTTTTTTCAAAGACAATTTTACATATATTGAATCAAGTAGTTAGCACAGATTATTAGAGAAAGAATGTGGAACAAATCTAGATATTTTTATATGAAAGGTTTTTCACTAAATTTATAAATATGTGCACAATCAACATATAATACGAAAAAGCAATTTTTAAATAATGCTGGAATTGTATTCATAATCTGGACAAGTTTGTCTCAAGTTCATTGAAAATTAATATTTTTCCTAAAATAACAAATTCAAAAAAAAAAAAAAAAGGCAGTTTTTAGGAACATTTATTAACAAACAATATACATACTTGACAATTAAAATTGTAGAGCCTATAGGTAATTCTTTATATAACCTTGATCCTTGATTTAATAAAACAACTGTTATAAGATTTTCACAAGTATTGTATTTAATTTACATTAGTTATTAATAAATTTAATTTTTAAAATATTTCAAAGGAAAGTAAAGAATGTTTATTACACTAATTTTAAAAAGTTATTCTTACAATGCATTAAGTTTTTTTTTAACTAATGGCTTTTTAATGCTTTAAAGTAATACCATTTTATAAATATGGGGTTTAAATAGAAGTACTTTAATATTTAAAAATGAGTACTAAATGAGGGAGAAAAACATCTATGCACTTCCTAAGCAAAAGTGCACAGTTTCATAACCTTTCAAACTTAAGAGGCATCCAGTCAAGTAATAGCTGAAAAATGAAAATTTCTTCCAATATTAAATGCTAAAGCAAAATAATGTCCATTGCTTCTTTATGAAAAAAAAAATCATCTTTTGGAATATGCAACTTTCTCATAATACAAATATATCAGTGTTGCAATTACAAAGTTCAAAAAATATTGCCTCACTACATATATTATATTACCTTGGATAAAGATAACATAAAATTATTTCCAGTTCATTATCTATCCTGATGGTTTCAATGAAAATGAAAGTTTAGGTCTCACTTTTCCTCTATTTAAAATAACTTGTTGTTCTTCTTTTAATTTTTTCTCTTTTTCTTTCATCAATCTCCTCCTTTCTTCATCAATTTTACGCTGATCTTCAATTATTGCTAGGCGTTCCTCGTCCTATTTAAAAACAAAAGGCAATAAATTTTTCCTTTTTAATGAGAAGTCAATAAGCAGTCAATATTCTCATATCAGTTAAAATTTGTTTCATTTCCTGTATTGCAAAAAATATGTATTTCCACTTTCAAATTGCTAAGTATCATTGCGATTACTTAGCTTTGTACTATGAATGAATATTCAATTCAAGCATCAAAAGAGCAGCCACTAGATAGTGCCACCATAAAATGGCTCTAACATTTGGGGACTTGTTGAATCTGCAAAGACTTAATTGCCAATATGCAGTCCATTAGAAGAAAAAATATCTAAAAAATACACATTGGTTGTAAAGTACAATTTGATAACTAAATTAAATGCTGGAGACAAAAGAAACAAAAATATTTATATAAATATTAGCTATAAGATATCTTCAAAAAATATAACCAAAGCTCTAAAAATAAAGTTTGTTTAGTTCTTTAAAATTGCCCATTGAAACACCAAACATTCAAGATATATGACGTCAAGTTTCTAAATTAAAAAAAGAAAAAATTACCAATTTTTTCTGAGCTTCATCAATTTTTCTTTTGTTTTCTTCTAAAATTCTTTCCAACTCTTCACGCTTTTTCCTTTCTTCTTCCTAAGAAATGATCAAGTAAAATGTTAGGAAAAAAGTGGAGGTCTCAAATGACAGTGGTAAATAAAAAATAATGCAAATGATTGAGAGAAGCCTAGGCCAAATTCTAACAATCAAATTGCAAATCACATCAACAAAATTTTAAATAATAATAATTAGGAAGTACTCCTAATTCAATGTAAACATACCATCACCCTTTTTGTTGATGCAAAAAGACAAAATAAAAATATTAGAAGAAATAATTCCATACATACAATGAAAATCTGATTCACATTTGATTTTTTTTTTTTTTTTACAACTACAAAAACTGTGTAAAAATGCACAGTCAAATTTATAATTACAAAAATTATACTAAATAAAATAAATTAAAATCTCTATGATAAACACAAAAATATAAAATATATCTTAACTGCCCAAGTTTGGAAATTCTAATTTAGGAAACATTTAAAATTTTCCATAACTAAAAATATATATATACACATACAAAGAAGCTTTCTTTAAGCAAATTAAAAAAAAAAAAGTAACCAATTTTAAGAAATCCAGGAAGTATTTATTACAATCAACATATTAAATTGTATTAATGTAATGGACTTTGCTTAAGCAACTTAAGCAAAAAATGAAGCATCCTGTACAAAGGATGTGATTGTAATATTAAAGAGAGAAAAATTAATAAAAACTTGTATTAATGAAAATAAGTCTTAAGCTAATTTCACTGTACTATAAATTTTAAGTTTGTATGCAATTTTACTATGTAGCTTGAGATGCAAAGGCTCCATTTCAGAATCCAGAAACACCAACAGCTGTACCTAAATGCTCGAAAGAAAATCAAAAGACACAAAAGTTGAAGGTAATCTTAAGAATCGAACAATACAAGTAATGTATAAGGAATAGGAAAAGGGGAAAACATGCATATTAAGGGGACCCCTAATTTAAACAGGTTTTTTTTTTGTTTTTTTGTAAAGCCTTTTATTTAATGCAGCTATTTTTACAACAATTGGTTATCTATCCCTGAAAAACTTACTGTTTTTTTTCAATTATTAAACCTGAAATCAGAATCTTCAATTAATATTCTTGCATTACCTGCCATTCATTGAGAATAATCAACCATTAACATTTATATAATGTGAAAATTACACCACAAAAGAATGAGATCACAAAAGTGGGCTAAAAAATACTGCAACTTACCCAATTACAGCATCAAAGTTTCCATTTCTTTTTTAAAATCCTGAAACACTTCCAAGAGAATAATGCAAAGTCTTCCTATCTTGAACCTTTCTTTATTGTTTAATTCTTTTTGTTTTTATAGAGTTCACTGAACTGAATATTGAATAAAAGTTTTAGAACAAGAAAGTGTTTGTGGCAAGTCAAATTTGAAGGGAGTAGCTTCAACACAGGAAATTTCATATTCTGACTTGTTACATGATCTGTGCAGATGTATCACCAGGAAAGGCACAAAATGTTCAAAAACAGTTTGAAAATGCATTCCAGTTATATTATAAATGTTCAGCTGGAATAAGATAATTTATATAACGACTCATTCAGGGTATTTTAAAGATTAATTACCACACAGATAGTAAACCATCTTTCACCTTTTTTTCCCAGGAAAAAAAAAAGGTGAAAAAGGAATTTTATTTCTGTAATGTAACTGAGTTAATTGATATAGGAATTATACTATTCTAATACTTAATATACATCTCCCAACCCTTTACTATTACATACCTGCCTTTATATGAGTAGTGAACTTCAAGTGGATATAAAGTAGCAAAATTGGAAGGGGGAAAAAACCTAGTATTAATGTATAGATTATTTAAATATTGTAATTATATAAGAACAGCTTGTTTTTTACATGATAAAGTATAATTAAAAAATAGTTAATGTAACAAGAAAATTAATGATAAAATAAAATATAACTTTCATTGAATTTAAAATTATTTTATTAATGAACTATTATCTGCAAAAGTGTACTTTTGAATATGTATGTCACACCAGTCTTGATAAATTTAAGATGTGTAGGCAGGTATGCAAAGCATTTCCATTTAAGTAATTTTCGAGGGGAAAAAGAAACCTTTTTTAAAAACTACTGAAAAAATGGAATAGCAATAAAATTTTCTTGCTACAAAGTTAATTTATTTGATTGCACTTAAAAAAAAATTATAAAAACTTTTTAGAAAGTGTGCAAAAATATTATTCCATAGAACAAGTTGAAAGATAACCCTGCCTGTTTTATAGTGATAAATAAATATACATTCATACATTTTAAAGTGTTCAAGGAACGAGTTAAAATTTTTAGCATATAGTGTCAAGGAATAAAATTTAATGAATTTTTTTAGCTGTCCATTTTTAAAATAAATTTTGACAACTAAGAGGATTTAAAAAATTCATGAATTATTGGTATGTTTAAAAAGCAACTATGTGTGTATAAAACTAAATCATTTTTCTTTTTTAAAAATTTTAATAAGATCCCAGAGACAGCATTAAAAGAATCCCCCTCCTCCTCTGTCTTTTACATGAGAAATTGTAAATTGCAGAGCAATTAGATAAAAAGTGTAATGAAATGCAGATTATAACCAGAGTTTTGTGTTGTTTTCATAAAATAGCTTATTCTTATATCTGAGCTCAGAATTAAAAGCATTAAATAATATTTTAATATTTATATGACTTTAAAAAAAAGATACATGAATTTAAAAAAAGATACATGAATTTAAAAACATAAAAAAAATTTAATTCATTAATTAATGCAGTCTTTCCCCCTATTCAAAGTTCTTATTCATACTACTTGTTATCAGATTTCAAAAATCTAAACTAAATACTTTCATTAAAAAAAAATTAAGACTGTAAAGACTATCTTTTGCCCTTAAAAAAGCACCCCCCCCCCTACTTTTAAAAAATAAATTTCATGTTAAAATGTGATAATAGGTGGTATGCCAAATAAAAGCTTTAACAGTACATTCCTCTTGAACAATCTTTCACAAAACATTAAATTAATTTCAAAACCTAGCAAAGAATATAGCTTACAGAAATAAGATGAGCATGAGACATACAAACTATATATTTGTATGCATTTATTCCATTTAAAAACATGAGAAGAATATAAAGAATAACCTCTTTTTTCTCAAAAAAGATATACGACAGCTTTTTAATCTCTAATGAAAAAAAGCTATAAAATTAAAACAATCAATACTTCACAGAATAAACTAAACGTATTGAAGTTAGAAAGGATCCAGGATTCTATGGTGATCAAAACACCTCAATTCAAATTTCATTATTTTAAAATTTTTTGATAATAACCAATTTTTTAATTAGCTATGAAGCATCATATAATGCCCATTGTTACACATTTTTTGGTATCAGAACAAAATTTGATTTTTATCATTTTTTTAATGAGTCAAATACTATAATGCTGATATATTTGATGTACAAATAAGGAATTTTTAAAGTACAATTATAACTTATATCATGTTATTTCAAACATTAAAGTTTAATTTTACTTAAATGCAGACTTCATCAGTTTTATAAAGAAAACAATGTTAAGTCTTTTATTATGCATACATATATAAACACTTTAGTAATAAATAATTGAATTTATAAAATTATTGAACTACTTATATTTGTTTACATAGAATTAATCATTAACTTTTAATTTCAAAAAATAAAATCATTCATTAAATATTAGTTTTCTTAAAGCAAAAGTGCCAAGTTGAAAAAACAGCCAAAAAAAAAAAAAAAATCATAGTTTTCTTTTAAACATTTTGCTAAAATAAATAAAAGTAAATGTAAGAATTTTTCCATGAACTTTTTATAATAAAACAGTAAAATTTTAGAGAAAAATTTTAACTCAGACAATGCATTCAACTCTGCCTTAGACCAGGGGTGGGCAATTGTTTTGGCTTGAAGGCCACATTGCAGAAGCAAAGGATACCAGAGGGCCACACCTTTTAAACATGATTGCATTCTTGTTTAACTTTGCATCTCAGAAAAAGTGTATAAATTGTATCATAAAAATCAATAAATATAAAATAAATAAAATATTGGTAGTTCCATTCAATGTATTTACTGTGCTAATTTCATATCATCTACATCTTCAAGCACATTTAATTTTAGAATCGGTTCAAATGTATCCTATCAAACTTTTTTATCAATTTTTTTGAAATCAGAATTGAGATTACTTGTTGATCTCTTGCGGAAAAAAAAAACTTCTCTTAAATATATATTGTGATCCAAACAAAAAAAGAAAATTTTCTGTCTATTTCATTTTTTGACTGTCTTAGTGAGCTGCATGTGGCCCAAAGGCCACTATTTGCCCCCCCTCGCCTTAGACAAATAATTAAGTTTTTGATGAATATTTCACTTAATATTGTTTTCAAAAATGCTGGTATTAAAAAATACGAGGATTATAAATAAAGTGGTGGCAACATAGTCCAATAATCTGGAGAAGATAATGGGTAAGAGCAAATGCAATATGGAAGCAGTGAGACAACACTTTTGTTGACAAGTAGAGTATATAAAGAAGTCAATTTGGTAAAAAAGATAGCTGCTATGTAACATTGAAGTGGACAGTGTTGTTTCTATTCTTCTAAATCATGTCTATATTGGTGATTAGTGGTTATGAATTAAAATTGTAGTTGTCTATAGCAAAAATGCATTGGGATGTTATCAAAGATCATGTAAAGCTTGTGGATTTTCACTGTACAAGCTGGCCGTCTATTCCTCAACATTGTGAGTGGTCTCCTTTCCAGACTTTTGATGGACCGCATGAGAACTATCTGTAAAAGCTGGTCTCAGTCATCGAAAAGTGCAGCACTTAAAGAAACTTCTTTTAACATGAGAAAAATTTCACCTCGCTGGATTCCACATTGACTAACACAAATGACACCTGTATGCACAGGCTGGTATCCAACTCAACAGTTACCCCAATGAGCAATGCATTTCTGCAGCATATTGTTGCTATTGATGAGATGTGAGCATGAGCTTGAATTAAAGAGTATCAAATGAATGGTACCAACTAAGTTCACAAGCAACATCACAGACAGGGAACCTGGTGAAGAGCAGATCATGCCAATTGTGGCATTTGATTGAGAGGGTACTATTTTTATGCATGTCGTACTTCAAGGAAAAACTGTGAATTTTAACAGCTCCATTTGTGTTTAGCCAAGTGATGCAAATGTCCATGTTTATTATGAGACAATCTCCCTATCATGTAGCATACAATGCAAGCAATATGTAGCAACAATGGCTTTGGGAGGTCTTAAAATACCCTCTGCACACTTCCACCATGAGTCCTTGTAACTTTGAACACTTTTCTCAAGCAACTGATTTCCTTTGAGTGGAATTTTGTGTTCTGAGCAGTAGGACACTCTGTCAACAGCTAACTTGTAACAGTATCCTACAGCTTCCCAACATTTGGCAAAAAAGGATTAAACTTTATAGATTATATTGGTATCATTCTATATCAAGTGAACCAATTTTGAAGTAATTTTTTACCACTTGCTTTCCAATTTTCTTATATTTTTTTTTTACACTTGTTTGGTAGCCAAATGCAAGTTGAAATCTAAAATAAATATTAATAAATGTTGTTGTCCTTTCTGAAATGCAACGGTTTAAAATTGGAGGGGGGGGGGGAGAAATTCTCTGTGAATGTGATCTGATTTATCCTAACATTAATATGGATAATCGCCGCCCATCCGGTATAGTGGTCAGTGAAGCTGACTGCGGTGCCGCAGGGACTGGGTTCGAATCCCGGAGAAGGCATGGATGTTTGTGTTGTAATCCTTTCTTCTGTCTGTGTTGTTTACCCCCGTGTTATACGTTCGGTGGTGCACGGGGTTTATAAATGTTAAAAATATATATATATATATATGGATAATCAATCCAGACTCAAGTTACTTAAAAAATAAAAATATCTGGCATTAAACTTTAAAATGATACATCTAATCCCCCCCCTTAAATTTTAACATTTAAAATTATTTTGAATAATAATAAAACAATATAAACAAAAACTTTAAAGTCCTACTAATTGCTACCTTTTTCTATAAACACCCTGCAAAATTTGCATGAGATTTCAACAAACTCATAGCTTAAAAATGGTGCTATAAATACGTACATCTATTGCATTCCCAAGCTTAAAAGAAAAAAAAAAAAAAAAAAAAAAGAGTACAATTATCTAAACCAAATTGTTTAAAAATCATATTACATATTTATCTACAGAATTTCAGAATGCCAATACATACATAACCCAGTTAATATTTGTTTAAATAAGGAATGTTTTTAAAAAAAGTTTTTTTACATAATACAAATCCCCCCCCCCAATTTGAAATACTTATATATGACAGCCATTTTAAAGCATTCCCAGAGATGTAAGAGGTTCTTTATTTATTCCAAATATGACATGTTGCAGAATATATATTAATAAACATGTGCTTGCAACCAAAGACATGCTTACGAAAGATCATGTTTGCTGCGTAGGATAATAATCAAGTGACTATATATTCAATTACCATATATTATTGTAATCTGGGAAAAATTACATTCAAGAGACAATGTTATAATGTATTGTACTCTATAATGTTGCAAAAACTTTCCAAAAAAGCTTATACTGCACCTTAAGGAGAACATTATTCCATTTTCAGAAAAAATATATTATATTTCTTGATGCTTCAGGTGCACAACATAAAATAGAAAAAAAAATCTTGAGCTGGTGTTACTACAAAGGAAGATACTTCTATGTAATGACTCGAAAAAAAGAAAGAAGAGAGAGAGTATGTGATGGTTTAAAAGAGATCTAGCAGCTATATGGCTGGTTTTTTAAAAAAGACCTTATCCTGGTGTAATTATTTAATAGGTGTAAGATAACATAAAATCCATGCCATTTTTTAATTTCCACAAATAAGGAGTATTCAAATGAATTTTGGAAATGCAAAAACAATCCCAGGAACACAGAAATTTCTCAACTTTGCATCATTTAGTTGTATACTCCTTTAATACTGACACTGAGAAGACATCAAAGGGAAGTAACATTTATGTATAGAACTAAGCTAACGGTTTTGTTCCTTTCAAATGTGATTAAAAAAATAATGATTAGTATATGTACTGTTGATATACTCGTAAATTGAAAGGGGAAACTTTTTATACATCTACATGCTCTCGCCCCATCATTTGTTTATTGAGGAAATTAGGATATTTCGAAGGGAGGCCGAGAGAGAGAGAGAGAAAAAGAACAAATTTTGTTAAAAGCTGACCCATGAACAGCGACTGGCCACACTTATACATTAACAAAAATTTAAAAACTAGTCGCAATGAACACTCTTTAAAAATATGTCAAAACATAAAAAAATTAAATATATTAAAAAATAAAGCTTCAATTCCTGTTTTCATGAGAACATAACGCCCCCCCCCTCCCCAGTAGTTTTTCTCTTTGTACGATTTGGTTACAAAACCATTCAAAAGAGGGAGGACTTAACAATGTAGGATAAAATATTATAGTTTAAAATACTGATTAATACCATGATATTTCACTTTGTTAAAATATATTTCCTTGCAGAAAGGTAATTAGTTTTTTTTTTTGGGATTGTATAAAGATTTCAAGCAGAATTTTTGTATAGAGTTAATAAAAATAGAGAATTTTTTTTATATATTTCAAAAAAAAATTTATTTCTTTTAAAGAAATTTTAAATTTAGAATCCAATTTCTCATGCAATATATCATATCAAAGTCTATGATATTCTGAACAGAAGGGTACATTTATTTTTCAATACCCTAATTTCACACTGGAATATAAATACTTATCTGTAAAATATCTGTATACGAAGAAGAAAAAAAGCAGATTAGGATATTTTTATTACATTATAATAAAATGGTTAAAAAGGAACAAATACAGATCTGACATCTTTCCTCTCATGGTACTTTATTTGTACTTAAAATAAAAAAATGGAAAATAATATGGCAAAAGTCATTGGTTCACTGACATGGAATAATCCATTGAAAAAATGTAATGCAATTTTACAAGTAAGTTCATTAACCCCTTATTTGCTGAGGAAAATTTTTGCAAAATGCTTACCAGTGCAACAGATTATACACAGGTTTTTATAGTTATGGTGTGTATTAGGTAGGGAAAAGGAAAAGACATTAATAAGTAAATACTTCTCAGAAATAAGTAAATTCTTCACAAATACTGTCACGGTCATTTTGCAATATTCCAAATACTTGGGAATAGTTTTAGTGATTGTAGCACAATGCAAAGGATTATACTTCGGGAAGGCATATATACATGCCAGAGGCAGTTACACTGTATATGTATCAGGGGGACTGGAAAATTATGTCATTTTTTTTACAGTAAATTCGAATAAATAAATTTCTTACAAGTTTTTCTTTTTAGTCAATGATGTAATCACCCTTGTTGGCAGCAACCTTTTGCCATCTAGAGTGCAAATTTTCAATGCTGGATCGATAAAAATCAATTGGTTTTTCAGTAAAATATCTGGAGATAACATTTTTCATATCATCCAAATTTTGAAATTTTTTGTTTGCTAAGAAGTGTTGCATTGGATGGAATAAATGAAAATCCTTTGGCACAATGTCAGGCGAGTATGGTGGGTGAGGCAATACCTCCCACCCCAATCCATTAATTTTTTCCAGCGTTTTCCTTGCACAGTGCGGTCTTGCATTATCAAGTTGCAAAATAGCACCTTTTCTATTGATAATCGCTGGATACTTTTCAATTAATGATTGATTTAGTCGATCTAATTGTTCAAAATAAAGGTCTGCATTAACAGTTTCTCCAGGTTTAAGCACTTCAAAATGGACGATTCCACGAATACCCCACCACACACAAAAGCGCCTTTTTTGGATGTAAACCTGGCTTAGCAGTCCTTCATGGTGGTTCATTCGGAGAGAGCCACAGTCTTTTGCATTAATATACAGGACCCATTTTTCATCTGCAGTGATCAAGCAATCAAAAAATGGTTCTGTATTGTACCGTTGAAGCAATAAGTTGCATGTCGTAGAACAGTTAGCCCTGTTTTCTTCAGACAGATTATGCAGAACCCAAACACCTGCTCTGTATGTTTTACCAATCTGTTGCAAATGTTCTTGGATGGTCGACCAAGGTTGGTTAAGAGCATTTGACAGTTCCTCACTTGTCTGACACAGATTTGCTTCTACTTGCGCCCTTAATAACGTCATTGTCTAAAGTTGTTGGTCTTCCAGATCGATGTGAGTCAGAAAGATCGAAATTACCGGGTCTGAATTTAGAAAACCACCTTTGGCATTTATGAACATCTAACGCACTTGGGTAAACATCACAAATGCTTTTGGTAGCAACTATTGCATTACTACCCTTGTGAAACTCCAAAAGCATGCAATGGCGGATATGAATCTCTTCTGGTATTTGGCTAACCATTTCACTCAAAATGGGAGAAAAAATTTAAGGTTTATGTTTTCACAACTAAACAAGTCACTTTAACTTTGAAATGTCTCTGGCACGACTTTCAACTACGCAATGAACTCATAGACGGTAAAGCAGCATTGACATGCACAAAAACGACATTACTTTTTGGTCCCCCTAATACATGGCAGTTAAGGGGTCAAAAAAATATTCTATGTTGCCACAACTTACATTAGACTAAATATCCCTCACATATCAAACTCAATTTTTTCAGAAAATATATTATATTGCAAATTTAATATTAAAAAAAAATACATTTAATTTAAAAATTGTTAAAATGCAAATTATTATTCTACAATAAATTGAAAAATAAATCTTTGAACATATGCATGACTACAATATAGTAAATTAGTTAAGCATTAATTTTTCTTGAATGAACTCCTAAAACAATTTTAATCACAGAGTCTTTCATCCAAAATAATTCTCAAAGTTCAAATATTCAATTAAGTATAATTTTTTGAAAAAGTGAATCAATTAAGTATAATTTTATTTGCACTGTAAAATTAGATAAAAGCCTTGATGCCTGTAAAATAAAGAGAAAACACATTTTAATACTTTGCAGAATAGCATTTACTATTACCTCCTTAGCTTTTTGGGCTTCAAGCTCCAATTTTTGTCGACGTTCCATTTCTTCTAGCATTTGCTTTTCCATGATTCTTTTAGCTTCTTCTACTCTCCGTAAGACTTCTTTTTCAATATCATCTTTCCTTTTCTCTAGTTCCTCTTCAACTCTTTTTTCTACAAGTTCATCAAATCGCTTTGAGGTTTCTTCTTCCACTAACCTGGATTCCATTTCCTTTTGTTGCCTGTATATAAGTATAAAAACTTTATTATAGGAAACTTAATAATTAGCAATTTTGCAAATTTTGACCTAAAAAATATTTTTCTTAATTAAAAAAAAAAGCAAACTGTTAACACAAAATAAAATATTTAGCCTTCACAAACAGGAAACTTAAATATATATATCCTACTTACAATACAAATCTTTGATTTTTCAAATTGGATCTTTTAACTTTTTTTTAAAGCTGTGAATAAAAGTAAATGGTAAACATTAAAATCATCAAAAGAGAAATCTGGAAAAAATAAGAAAAATCACAAAAACATTTCATACACACATATATGAACTAATATGCAATATTGGTAAATAATTTCACCATTTTATGTTACATTACCACCAGAACTTTAATAAATTGAAAACATTCAAAAAAAAAAAAAATTGTATAAAAATTTTTTTTGAACACACTAAGCAACATTTTCAACAGCACAATATTCATATTATTAGAATTTATGCCATTACTTTTATTTTCAAAACTCATTAAAAATCTTATATAAAAACAGTTGGAAGATATTATTAAATGACAAAATGTACAATACATAGCATTATAATGATAGAATAACATTTTATTAGCTATAAAGTATTATTAATGTTCATTCTAGGTATGTTTAACTAGTAACCTTTTACAACCTGAATGTTTTTTGTTTGTAATACTTAAGATTATTTAATATAGGATTGTAAATTATTTTTAAATATTTTAAAGACAAAATTTTTTTTATAAGTTATTTGGTAAATGCAAACTAGATATATTTTTACTTTTTCTATAAGACAACATGCTCTTTTCCAAAATTTGAATGAAGTAGCTGTTGATTGTTTTTTCCAATATCTAGAATAACCATTGGCAACTAGTTATCAAATTAAATTAACAAAAATTATAATTTTAATTGCAAATAGAAAGCTTACAACAAATGTAATTTGAATTTTATTGATTTAAATCATAAATAGTAAGAATAAGTAGAAAAATTAAGAAATATTCACCTTTTATATGTGCAACACTAATAAATCACTATAGAGCAAATTAAAATGCAATATTTTACTTTTACTATTTTAATTCCAACAACAAAAAACTCACAACATACTTGATACACACATATATAAACTGATACTGAACGAGTATACTAGGTTAGTAATTTCTCCACTTAATGTTATATGTCCAATACAGCCTGCTTTAATTTTAACAAACTTTTCCTTTAATTAACTTCAAACTTTTTTGAATTTGGAGTAATTTTATAAACACTATTAAAAAAATAAAACTGCTAGACTTTTTCGAAGTTATATATATACATATAACTTAATTAAATTAACATAATATTTGTATTAAAAATATAAATTTTTTTAAATTTCACAAGACCAATATATCAATTCATAATCACTTGATTTGAAAATAAATGTTTGTTTTTTATAATATTAATAATTAGTATATTTATGTATTTTTGACACATATCATGCACAACCAAGACAAATAACTCCCAACAGCAAAATTATACTCATAACTGTCCCTTTTCTACAAATATGTTTAAGATTCAATTTATATGTAAAACAAAAATTAAAAATATATAATTTTTTAAAACTATGATGAGTATTTTTCTGCCTAAAATAACATCACTTGCCATATCAGTTTCTTTTCTATTATTTTTTTACCGTCACTTGAAAAGCGAGATCAAAATGCACCAACATTACACAAAAATGGCGTCATATCACATTAAAAGAAATATGCTCTTAAATAAAAAACATCTTTTTTTGCTTAATTTGATAAATAAAAACCATAACTAAATGAAAAATAAAAATGCTATAACAAATAATACTATAACTCAAAAGCATTAAATACACCTTAAAATTGATTTTTTTCACTATTACAATAGAAATTCCTTCACATATGTTACTTCATACCAAAATTATTTCACATAGAATTTTTAAAAAAAAATTAACTGTAGATTTTTTATTTTTACATTACAAATTTTACCCAAAACAAAATGAACATTACCTCCCCCCCCCCCAAAAAGAAAAACTAATATCATTACAATATGTTGAAAACACTATAAAGTACTTGAATGAAACGAAACTTTACCTTATCCTTTCCATCTCAGTAAGTCTCTCAACTTCATTCATTTTTTTAGACCGCCTTCGTTGTGAGTTATATCCATCCATGTCATCGCTACTGCTACTTGATGATGAAGATGAACGCTTCCTGTTTTAAAACAATTTTTTTTTTCATTATAACTGTTCTAGAAAGTATTAATTTCTCTATAATTAAAATTTTTCATTTAATTAAATATGACAAAAACCTGTCACTTATTACTTGTATGTTGGTCCACAGGCGAGAGTTTCCAACATAGGTAATATGGTAGCCTTGAGTCTTCCTTTTAGTACTGTATTTTCTATAGTGTTTACATATATAACCATTACTTGCAAATTGATTTTTTGAAAAAAACTAACCATTTCTATATTGTACGCGTATTTGTGTTTTATCTTTGCAATTTCTTTCAGTAGAATACTGGATGTTTTGAAAATTATCATGAGTTCCAGGATCTTTTTTTTAAGAATACGAGCAGTCTACATTTACTTATTTTGGACTAAAATATTATTTAAATTTGCACTTTTCATCAATTTTGTTTTCTATAGGAGTTAGGATTTCTTTTTTCAATTCCTACTATTAGCTCACTCTCTTTCTCTCTATATATTTATCTTGTTCAAATTTTCAATCATTAATAAAATACTTTCTATTCATCAAATAAAGTTAAAATAAATTTTTTAAAACTTGTAGTGGATGACACTTGATGTTAATACAGTTTTTTCAAATATTAATTCATTAATTACCATTTAATTAATTACCGGTTTTTGACACCAACTTAGATTTGTTTCCATTGTTGTAACAATGCAACTGTTAAAACAATTACAAAAGTTGGTGTCGAAATCCAGTTTTTCAGCCAAGCATTGTTGTAACAATGCAGATAAATCATGCTCTTTTATCAATTCCTACTATTATAGTTTACTCTCTCCCTACATATATATATATATACTAGCTTTTACCTGCGGCTTCGCTCACGTTGATGTCTTTAAATAACTCTGTCAAAGTCATAATCATTATCATTAGTGAGTGAGTGAATATTAACGTCGCACTGATTAGCAACACGAGGGCTTTTGGCGACGGTCCGTGTAATTTTGAACCATGGTCAAGTGACGCGGACGACACCTGAGCTGACACCCCCCTCTCCTAACTACCACACCAACAGGAGGACGTTTGAGCTCTTGACAGATTTGACATGCATCGCTCCCCTACACGGCGGATCTTTAGTGGTACTGGGATCGAACTCATGACACGCTAGCCATGATCCTATGCCTAGACCACTTGGTCACATCATTATCATTAGAAAGTAAGTAAAATATGATAAATTTTTTATTGCTTGACTGGGGCAGCTGAAATTTAAATATTCTAAAATTGAGCTTAGTTTAAAAAATTGAAAACATACTTTATTATAATAATTAACAACAAAAATACACAATAACTTAAACTATTAATATTTTAAAAGTTTATAATATCTATGTCTTATATATAATTTCTCTTTAAAAGAGCTCAAAACAGAATATTATTCTAAGATGCTACTGTATACTGTATTATATGTTCTTCTGTCAGTTGCAAATATTTAAAGATTTCGGGCATTGGACCACATACGAACAGGCTACATATAGTTGGCCATGGGAAAAGCATTGATTTTCCAAATGCACCCCTGCTACTGGCAAAGTTTCCCCTTGCGCTTTGTTAATAGCAACAATAAAACTGAGTTTGATTGGAAATCGAACTCGTTTGAGTTGAAACTGTAGGTCAGTAGGGATAATTGGAATTCGAGGTATGATAACACTTTCCCTTTTCATGACATCTGTTAAAATATTGGTTCCAAATATATTCTGTATCAATTTTGTGATCTGAAGCCTCATTCGATTACATATTTGAAGAGCATCGAGATTTTTGCATAAGCATAATTGGAACATTTAGTTTTAATTGAAGTTTATGTGAGGGTACATGCAAAAGTTCAAGCGAATTTAAGAACTCTGTGGGATATGAAGTACTTTGATCTTCATCCATGATTGTATTCATTGATAAATATTCCTTCCTCCCCCCCCCCTACACATCTTTAAAATTTTCAGTGTTGATGACAATGTCATTGTTAGGTGCCAATATTGATCTTGCGCACAACCACTGATCATAATTTAAAATTAGTTTCAAGCACAAGTAAATTTGAGCAATAAGATTTACATCATTTTCTACTAAATTACAAATTCTCTGGAAAGTAAAATATAACCTTCAGCACATCTGCGTCCAAACATCCATCACCGATTTTCAATTGCATCTCTGCATAATGTTCCCAATCTACGTTATTATGAAGATGCACTCTCATATTCATTTTCAGACTGAATTTTTCAACTTTCGCCCATAAGCTTGATGATTTAATACAGGCTCTAATTTCATCTGCCGGTGTACCCCTCTGGATTACAGGGAGAGTTTGTCAGAAATCACCAGCCAATAAAACTACCATTCCTCCTACAACATGCTTTCTTGTGAGACATTGTACTTTCATCGCACACTAAAAGCTTACATTGTTGAAGCATCCTGCTTGAGAGCTATTTTTTGCTGAAATTGTAGATGGGTGAATTATCATGTGCAATATTCAAAAGGTAATTTTAAAATGGAATGTGCAGTATGACTGCCGGTCAGTAGTGTCACGGCTATACCGGAAAAAGCCACAGCAACTGCTATATTCTGTTTTTTTCTGATGGGTATTAATAATAAGTTAAGCAAAAATGTTTTTCCGGTTCCTCCAGGGGCATCGAGAAAGAAGAGTGCACTACTGACGGATTCTATTTTACATAAAACTTGATGGAAATATGACTTTGTTGTGAGGTTAATTGAGAGATTAATTCTGTTACTTAATGTTGCAATGCTATAAAATCGTAGTCTCTCGAGCAATTTCATTATCAAAGTCATTTCCATCGACTTGTTGCGGACTAATCATTCCAAAATCATGTAGTTTTTCCCGACCATTGTGAAAACCTTATTTTCAAATATTACTAGCATTTAATTGTAGATGTGTTCATTGAAAGGCATATCTTACTTGCTGCAGTCGTCGCAAAATATCTTCCGCAATCTACTCTTTGTAATTCCAAAGGGTTTGAGGACTAGAAAGAACGCAAGATGATAGAAATATTGTGTAAAGTTCCCTAATTTTATTCGACGATTGACATTGTAGGGTTTCTCCTCCATAGTTATATCTAGTATATCCTCATAGTAATACCTCCATATAAAATATCTAAATTCAGTATAAGTGAAAAATTTCCTGAAAAACATGGCCTTGTATTGGAATTATTTTTTTTAAATAAAAAAATCAAAATATATTAAATATTCGATAAATCAAAATGTTTTATGAAACTGTCATTTAATATTACCATAGAGCTTTCAATATCAAGCAATTTGTAAAAACTTTATGTCGCTTCTCTCTTTAAAAAGTGGGAGAAAATTTGCATTTAAATTTCTGGTATTGTCGGAAGAGAATTTTACAGCCAACTTGGCAATATTTCTCTAAGTTTGAGTTTAACATTTAATTAAAAAAAAAAGCCACCTAAAAATTTCTTTTAGTTAAGATGTTAAAATTATACTATGTTTTAGTTCCTGCTAGTTTGATATCACAGGGCATTGCGCCAAGTTGTTGTTTATGTTCGCCAAGATGGGCGATAACATTACAATATGGTTACCTTGATATTTTTATCGTTTGGCGATGTAGTTGCCATGGAGATAACGTATATTAGAAATAATTTTTATTGGTTCTGTTCCCGCGGTAATCCTATTAATTTCAGACGATTTTATTTTGATTTCTTTTACAATTTAACCATTTTCATTGCAATCCCAAATCAAAATATATTCCAGTCTTCTGTTTTATTTAATGCTATTTTCGAATATGGATATTTCTAATATCATTGGTGAGAGAACTAGGATATTTTTTAAAAAAAGAATGAGTGTTATATTTTTAATTATTTCTATAAATCGTTTATTTTCAATTTATTTTACTTTTTAAAAATGTTTTTTTTTCCCGTTTCTTGTTCGATGAAATTCGTTGAAGAAATTTGCAGTTTTTGGAACATAGCAAGCTTTCAGTACTTTTTAGTAGCTATTTGTTATCAATTTTAATATATATTATGTAATTATTTTATTAATAATATAAAAATACAATAATTAGAATGTGTAATAATCATATAATATATGTTATTTGTAATAATTATTTTATAAATATAATTACATGTGTTATTTATTTACAGTTATTATTTTGTTGTTTTTTATAATTATGTTAAATGAGTATTCTTATATCTGTACGATTCTTATTATATTACAATAGGATGATTATTCTTTTTTATAGAATCTATTAAACTACATTATGTGATTATTATTATATAAAATAATAAAAAGTAATACCATACGAATATCTAATAATTATAACTATTTAGTATTACATGAATATTATATATAATATTTTCTATAACATATTATAAGATTATTGTATACTGCATAATATTACTACTAGTAAATATGATTTTTTTATAATATTGATATTAATTATTTATTGATCTTGGTTAGTCCCAATCTATTCCTAAATTCTTCATTTGAAATCGATTTTATTGTTTTTCAAAACAGTTCTTTAAAATTATTTTCCTGAAGAGTCTTACCGCTAGGCCGCCATCTTGAATTTCATTCCAACAGCATGCGCTGCTTGGCGTGATTCTTTAACACGCCAAACAGTGTTCGACGCCGTGTCCTGTGATATCAAACTAGTTCCTTTTAGTTATTTGTAACAAATGTGAGAAAATTTTATTAAAATTTCCGGTATTGACGATGCATATACTTGTGCTAACTTGGCGGGGAGTAAGCAACATCCCAAGGTTTTACCGGCATAGTTCCCGTAGGAATTTGGGGATAAAATATGCTTTATGTTACTCACTGATAATGTAGCTTTCCATTGGTGAAAGAATTTTTAAAATTGGTCCAGCCGTATCAGAAATTAGCCAGAACAGACAAAAATTTTAAAAATTGATTTTTTTATATAAGTACGGTATATACTTTTAATGCATTTAGTAAAAATCTATTAATTTGAAATTACAAACAGACACTTCAATTTTATTTATTTGTATAGATATATATCTTGTTCAAATTTTCAATCATTAATAAAATACTTTCTATTGATCCATTCAAAGTAGGAATTGACTTTTTTTTTTTTATATTACTTGTTTTCCAACCAAATTTAAGATTTTGCTTATTTTAACTATGAAATGTGACACAAACAGAAAGTTGTTTCTTAGTTCTATTCCATCTTGGATAAAATAAAAAAAATTACTGTCTGTCCAAAGAGCTTATTTGTTATGATTTTAATTACATTTGCAGGCCTTTGCCCCCCCCCCATGAAGCGTACCAACATCAAAATAGTTCCAATAGAATAATGATGTACTTAAAAAACAAAATCTTTTTTAAAAATGCACTTGGACTTTGTTACATACTATTTCATTTAAAAAAATAAGTAGCATTTCAAAATAAAGTAAATAATAATAACATAAACATCATTGACTTAGAGGACAGAATCTTTCCTTTTAATATAAAAATTATCAGTAAATAAAAAAAATAATAATTACCTTTTTTTATTAGTATCTTGAGAATGTCTGTCTAATTTATTCAACTCTAATTTTGACAATCTGTAATGAATTAAAAAAGTTACAGCTATTAAAATCCTAAAAATATCCAAAAAAATAATGCAATAACTAAGAGTTATTAAAAATTTATTCAAACACAAGAAGCAAGTTTTTCTTGCCAATTTATTTTTAGGAACTCTTTTCATCATAAATTATTTTGTCAACACATTCACAGCTAATGGAAATAATATTTTCTTTCTAAGAAGCTGCATTAAAAATAAATGCTATAATGGTACTTATGTATTATATTGCTTTCCAAATCAAAAAGCATCACCAGTTAAAAAAAATGTCAACAAATTCTATCATCCTTATTGCTGTGTTTGAACATGGATTCTAATGGGGATATCTTTGGATTTGACAAAATTGGTCGACAGTACAATATGTAAGTATCACAATATAATGATACCCCAGTGCCATTAGAGCATCATCAGAGTAAGATATAGTGACATTCTCCAAGATGCCAGAACATCAAAAACTGAGAAGGTGTATGTACAGATGCTACTTACAATAAACTACCACTTTTCTAATAACAAATAACTTTATTTATAACTAACTACTCACACCTTATTCATTACTAACTATATTTCACTCCTCACAAACTCTCTCTAATGCTCCTCTTCACTTACACAACACCACTGTTGAAGCCAGTGCCATCTATAACCTTAACAGTGTTATTATAATGAAAGACCAATTAATGTAAATCTTTTTTCTAATCTATTAAAAAATATGTTAGTCCCACTTATTTTGTTCATGATTTGATACCTTCCAGTACCCAGGGCAAAATAAAGAGTGGAAAAATTGCATAGCATAAGTATACCCAATAAATTTATTAATAATCTGATAAAGTAGCCATTTTGGTTATAAAGACAGAGATAAAATAGGATCCAAACTTAGCAGTGAACCAAACTCATTAACATTAATAAAGATTGTTACAAATTAGATTTATTAACAACGAGGTAATTCAATTTTTTATCGTAATACTCAACGGACACTTAAGCCACTGCAATCAAACGTCCACCAAGCAAATTGTGTTATTTTCCACCCAAATTTGATTTTTTGCTGTTATGGTATGCTGTGATTTGCATGGTGCAAATTTGGCTGCGATGACATTAGTATGTTAGAACCCTCAATGTTTTAACCTTTTTGCAACGTACTGATCAAAAGAAAATGTTGTAAAGACTGGTGTGTTGTTACATATGAATCCTCCCCAAACTCCACCAGCAGTCGGGTGAAGCACTGGCAAATCACCTCTTCTACTGGTTCCACAAGTTTACCTGTCCCCATGGAAAAGTGCATTGAACAGTATGGCATCTGATAAGGGGGATTGAGACTGGTTCATAATTGACACACCTATTGTGCGAAAGGGTTAATACTTTTAATTCTTCATTAATATAATACTTTTGTAAGGAATAATCTAAATTTAAATTATTAAAAGTTTTTACATATGATAATTAGGGCTGTAAAAAATAGTAGAAAAAGTATGTGAGGATTCTGCTACATTATGAATAAAACTTGGGTTTCAGGATCAGCCTCATTGATGTAATAATTGGTACTTATATTTATCACCAATTGGTGACATAAGATGAAACGAAGCACATGGAAGCCAATTCAGCACGAACTAGCCATAGGAAATTGGGGTAGCCAACTTGGCAATTGTTGCGATAATATGTAGGCACCTAATAATCTTTCAACAGGGAGATAACACCTTCTGTGCATAAATTGTAATATAGTTATACAATCGTATTCTTTTTAATAGTTAATACAGGAATAAAACATAGACATATATCCTTAATGTGAATCCAAAAAGCTAATGGGGCAAGTTGCTCTTTAAAACCTTCAGAGAGAGTGAAAGTTATAATAACATCACTATATAAAGCAACACAAAAGCTATTACCAATGGACCTCGTAATTTTAAACTTCGGTCAAGTGATGAGGATGACACCAGAGCTGGCACCTCTCTATCCTAACTACTACAACACATCAATGGAGGACATTGAGCCTTAACAAATTTGATGTGCATCAGCCCCCTCTACACAGCAGGTCTTCAGTGGCATAACACCTTTAGACTGAATAACAATTTGAAATACACTAACAGTGATATTTATCTGAAAACCCGATATAATATAGTAAACGAAATTTGAAAATGCATGCAAAATAAAACTTTTACAGTCACTATTTTTAAGACTTACATATATTTCATTCAAATACAACTCAGTCTTTTTTTCATAGTTGAAAATTTTAAATTTACAGAAAACATCTGTTTACTGATGCAAATTTAAAACTTAACTATAAATTTATGTTTCATTTAAAAACCATAAAATTTCAAACTATTAACTAGCTTCCTTTCAACATTTATAACATCTCAATTTCATAAACATAATTTAAAATGTGTATTACCTAGATCGAGATCTTTCACGAGAACGTGATTTTTTTGATTTGATACTTCTTTCTCTTTTATCTTTAGAATGTGATCGCTTATGAGAATGTTTACTTTTATGCTTGTGGCGAGATGGAGATCTGCTACCACTTCTAGAGCGTCCCATTTTGTTCAGTTATCTCGAATAATTTTAAAAACCAAAATTAAATTCTTCTATACTTCAAGAAATATTGATAGATCAATGCTAAATAATTTCTGAAAACTAAGAGTTTTTCATACAAAAAATACACAACTTATTAGACTAAAATCTTTCAACAGAGTATAACACTACATAAGACTCCGAAATTTACTTCATGAAATAAACCGATTACAATGAAGACAAAAATTCACATTATAATCGATTAAAAGATAAGTGTCTAGATATTTTTTAATAAATACAAAAAATCAAATCAAAATTAAGAATTTTTTCCGAGAAAATTTGATAAAGTAGTATATTTGAATAAAATAAAAATTACAATTAATCTAGAATTGCGATTCTCATACTTTTTAAAAAAATTTACTATTAGTCAGGAAGAAAACTCTTCAACACAATGCATTATTTTTAGTTATGTTTTCTGTTTTCTGCAAAAATGTTTGTATTTCAAGTGCATTAAAGAAATATGTTTATTTAATTTGATTTTAGCTTTAAATAACCGTATGGGGTAATCCGAGCGTGAAATTTACAGAAAGTTTTATTCCTTTTTACATTTCTTTTTGGCGTTATTTTTGTTTGCTTTTTTCCATATTTATTTAAAAGTAAAAATACTGTCATATTTAAAATTCCGGTAATTTTAACTATCGTATTTAAACTTTCTTTTATAAGTCCGATGAAGTTTATAAGAAACTAAATTGAGCTTTTTTCTTCATGTAGGACAGTTAAACTAAAATGCTGGGTCGTAAACAAAGTATGAAAGGCGATGAAGTCCTTGCAGATTATGGTGCTGGTGAAACCTTAACTCAGCTTGGAATATCTGGAGATATGGAATGGGTAACAACTATTCAAATTTTAATTGATGCAAAAAAATCAACTTACTTGAGCACTTTTCTAATTCTGATATTTCTGTTTTTCTTTTAGTGTATAAATCAGGTAATAATAAATAAAGAGGATATTTAAAAAAAAAAAAATCATTGTACAGAATAAATTAAAACAATATAAGTGCATAAATTTAGATATTTTATTGAAAATTTTATTTATTTCAGAAATAGTAAGTTATTTACTAAAAATAGCTGAGATTTTTTTAATTTATTTTTGTAAGAAAATCATATTCTTCTCAAAAAATTATTTTTTCGTCTGTGGTTAGATGCATAAAACTATGTGTATATTATAAAATTGTTATTAATTTAAGATTGTAATTTGATATCTCTACTTTACCCTCCAAATTGTTGCAAATTTTTGTGATAGCATTGCAATTACATTCAACATTGCTTTGATTTTTATCCCTTAATATTGTGGTTAACCAATATTTTTATCATGGCAAATTTTCTGGTCATTAATTCAATTTTTTGAAAAATATATTTATAGCCACACACATACATTTCAAAATTAGATGCTGTTAATCCAGTATTGGTGTTGTATTTTTGCTACTTTTTTCTATGGAATAATGAATATCTCAAAAGTTATTGATGAGTAATGAGGGCTCCATGTTTCATTATTAAGGACCAAAATTCTGAAATTTACATTTTCAGTCACTTATTATTTCTAAGGGCTCAGATTTTTTTGTTTTCGTTTTTTGCCTTATTTAAGAAATGTGATAAATGTTGTAGAAATGAAAATTGTTTCTAAAAAAAGTAAGGAATTGGATATGTGTGTGCTTGTGTGGATCATATGAGGCAAATTTGCATTGATATGATAATAAATCTGCCGGGCATTATTATTATTTTTTTTTTATAGGTAACTTGCAAATTTCCACTGTTTTACTTTTGTTAAGGGCTTTCATAATTTTGTATTCTAGAATCACTCTCATCTCTCTCCTCTTTTTTTTCTGAATACTTAACTCATGACATCAAACTATTTTTTTAATATTTTTACTGCAACCCTTAATTCTTAAATTCCTTTTTTTCTTGGAATTTAGACATCTCTCGTATTCTATTTTTGTATTCTGGTACTCATACTTTTTGTGCTTATCTTGTTATTTCATTTTTTAAAATTTTTTTCAAGTGAATGTAATTCTATTTTCTTCAACTACATCAAGTTTCAGTCAGTTTTTATTCTTTAGAACCTGTTTTCTTAGTGATAGAAAACTACTCACTGCCAAACAGTCTTGGGTGAGTATCGTACTGATAAGAAATGAGATCTTCATTTTTAAAAAAGGTCTTATCACTTATAAAGATCATGAAGACAATAGGTAGAAAATATGTCAAATTCTGTTCCACCATTATGATATAAGTGAATAATATCACCTAAATGTTTGTATTGACAATAACCTGGAAAAAAATTCTCCAATCCATCAGTCCCTATAACCAGTAAGTACTATGAATAATTTGAATTAAATAAGTTGAAATAATTTCAAAGGGATTATGAATAAATAACATTATTCCCAAATTAATACAAAAATTGAATTTATTTTTCAAAATTAAGATTTTAAATTTCCAACTACATTGATTCCTTTAAAAAATATTACATTACATGTAATATTTCTCCTATTAATGACTCATCTAATTTGTTTTGACTGGATTGCATATATCTTTCTGGCAGCCTTATTAGATTTTCAAAATTTACTTTATGAGATAGGTTTCAGTCCTGTTGGCTACCTACCCAAAACTGTTGTCAAAAGGAAACAATATCATATCTGTTCCAAAAATTTTTCATTTGATTTCCACCTTTTTACATGATGAGATAAATATGGAATTATTTTATATTGTAAAATCTATTTCTATATTTTTTGTAGCAGCTGTTATAGCTGAGTGGTTATGGCAGAGATGGCCAACCCGCGGCATGCATGCGACAGAGTGGTATAGCAGAGTTGTAACAGTGACATGTGAAGACTTATTGAAAAATTTGAAACCATAATTAAAAATAACCTTTTTTTTACAATTTTATTAAAATAAGGTTGTCTCAAACTAAAAAAACTCAAAATTTATTTAAACACACTTAATTGAATTACAGTAGAAAATTATTATGTAAAGAGTACTCCCTCCTTGTTGCGCACGCCGGATTCCCAAAGGAAGTGTACTCGTGAAAGTTTGGAATTTGTTTTAAAACATCTGGAAGAAAACAATGAACTGCCCAATGAGTGCTTGCTGCTCAAAAATGAAGACTAGCTATGGGGTTAAGCTTTTCTAACTGATATTATGGGACGTTTAAATAAGTTAAATTTAAGCTTACAGGGAAAAGATTGCATTTTGTTTCTACCCTAGTTGGTCATGTATCTTTTGTAAACAAACTTTTTCACCTTTATCTCTATTTTGAAGAAAAAACAGGTTGAGCATTATTAACTTGTAGTGGATAGAACTTGGTACCTTCTGATTCGTAAGCACATAACATACCACTAGACAAAAGTGATTACCTCTGTCCGGAGGCTGTTATTGGCTTATATAGATACCACCACTACAGTACTCTCCCACCAGTGAATCGGTGGAAAGGCGAATGAACGAGATATTTGTTATTGCGAGCGTGTGTAGCAACATGAGTTGATGGTGCTGCAACAAGTGAATCTGATGACTTTGGTTGCTGGTTGCTGCATCAAGTGGGTCTGACGACTTTTGATTGCTCTTTTTGCGGGTAGATGGTGCAATGACAGATCAAAAAGTTGCTTGTGTTTTTCTTAGTTCAGCCAAGTCACCAATGTAGTGGTGCATTTCCAGAGGATAGAACCCGCGGCATTTGGATTTGAAGCCGAATAACATGACCACTAGACAAAAGAGATCACCCTGTCCAGAGGCTGTTACTGGCTTTAGTGGATAGAACTCAGTACCTTTTGATTTGTAAGCGCATAACATATCACTAGACAAAAGTGATCACCTCTGTCCGGAGGCTGTTACATAGATACCATCACTACAAACTATCTACCATAGTTAATAAATCTCTGAGCTATAACAGATTTAAAAATTTAATATTCATTTTGCACAATTCATTCAGTGCTAGGTTAGATGATTTTTTTAAAATGATAAAAAAATGTTAATCTTTTCATAAATTCTTTTTCAATTTCTCTACAAGACATTAATTGTTACCCCCTCTCCCCCCCCTTCCTGAAGTCCAAATCGGAATTATTAACCTACAGCAACATACTAGACTTGAAAGCAAATTTATTTCAACTTAAGTGATCCAAATTATATTGAATGTTGGAAATTTGAACCGACAGTCAATTTTCCAAATTTACACGATTTGGCTGTCGGATATTGTAGTTTTGGATCAATAAATGCTTTCTATTACAAGCATGATATATATAAAATCATAATATCACTCAAAATTAATTGATATACTTTTAAAACAACCTAATTTTGTTAGCACCTTCAAGAACTAATCCTAACATAAATGACTTGGTAAAAAAAGCTACAAATTCAAAAGCCACATTAAGCAAATTCTGACTGTTGAATAATAAATTAGAATTAAATGTTTAAAGCTACTTATTTTTATTTTATACCTAAGAAAGTTTTTAAAAATTAAGTAAAAAGTTTATTGACAACAAAAACCTAAATATTTATTATATTACTTTTAGATTTTCACTACTTATAGACTTGTATAAGAATATATGCCATTTGTGAAAAATTTGCATAAGCCAATAAGTAAAATTTTTTCACCTTTAGATATCTTTTTGTTTGTTGGAAAAGTTTCAAGTGGGATGCACAATGATTTAATATCAGGTAGTGGCACTCTTACCAAAAAGGTTGGCCACCTCTGGGCTATGGTTACAAATTTATGTGTGAGGATTTTTTTATTGAGCCATAGGTTCTTCCATGTGTTCAAGATTCTATTGTTTGTGCAGTGTAGAAGGCTAAGGTATCATTCTCATCACAGGATTGTGGCTCAAAATTATTTGTTCCATTATCAACAATCTAGTGTTCCTGAAGAGTACAATGCTAATAAACATCCTTGATTTTTTGTTTTAGAATGATGTTTAAAATGATTTATGTAACGGAATAAAGATAATTTACAATAGAAATGGTTACTAACTTTCTTGTTGATCTTTTCTTTTTCTTCACAGCTGTGGGTAAGAAGACTGCTACGTCTCTGTGCTCTATTAAGTCTGGTGTCAGTGAGTTTGAATACTACTCGTACTTTTGAACGTTACGAATACTTATTTTATGCCACGTTTGTGTGTGATATCATTGTCACTATTCTATTTACTATTGAGATGATTGTAAAAATGACCATTCGAGGTTTTCTTATGGTAAGTTATTTATTTTTAATTAATTTATATCAGTAAACATTTTTGCCTTTTTTTTACATTGTTTGATGTTGAAAATCTTGTTTTATTTTCAACAGTGAATGTTATCATGCAAAAGAAATTGTTTATAATATATTAAAACAAAAATTAAACTATGTTAATAATTAATATGTCAATTTAAATTGTCAAAATTTGTAATAATTACGGATTTAAATAAATCATGGTTTCTCTTCAAAGAATCAAAATATTATAACTCATTTATTATTTTTTTTAAAAAAAACTTAATATTTAAAATGTTAAACTTTTATTTTTTAAAAATATACGCTGAGATTATTTTTGAATAAGTAACTGATTGCCTTTGATATATGAAGGAATTAATTTTAACAATATCAATTTTTGTAAAAAGTTTTTTACTACTTAATTTTGTTTTATATTAAAGAAAGAACAAACTCTGTTAATTTTTTTTGTTAGTCTATTCTAAGTTTTATTTAAATTATTTTTTTAATCACACTTTAGATTAAACTTTAAAAATGCCTAAATATAAACTTAAAAAAAAAAAAAAAATGGTACCTTTTTTTTTGTAAAAGGAAACACTTTGTTTAATGGAGAAAAAAAGTTTAATTTATGCATTTAATTGACCCAATTCATTTAATATTTCAAATAAAGTTGGGTATATATTATATAAACACACACATTTGTATCTCTTTTTATTTCAGAGAAATAAATAATGTTTTATAAGGTAGTATATAGATTAACTGTGAAAGGAAGAGTCCGGCCCATTTCTTTAAGGGTGAAATAAGATAAACTATTAGAGCTGCAAGCTTTGAAATGCATAATAATCCTGCCATTATGTACTTTTTCTTTAAATCTTGTTTTGAGGAGTAACATGCTGCATTCAGACAAAAAAACAACAACATAAATTAGCATTATTTGCCAATTTTAAGTTGCTATTTTGTTATAATCCAGTTCCTTAAGAACTCTAATTTTTAAAAACAAATTTAAAATTGAATAGGAAGTTTGAATGTCAATTCTTTGATTTTTTTAAATTGGTAGCAGTATTATAGACATATTTCAAATTAAATTTTTTTATTTGTTCTTAAATGGATATTACAGATTAATTTGGGCAACTGCAATAATTGTTATTTGAAAAAAAAAATTATAATTCCTTTTCTGTGATGGAAGGTATACGGCATACAATATATTTATGAATGATTGTGCTGATTTGTGAATTATTCTATAAAGATGGCTCAGAGTTTACAAAGCATATCTTTCTCTTTTTTTAGAAAGACTAATGCATTTTAAATCTATTGAGTCTCTAAATCCTCATATTAGTGTGGTAAGAAAGTTTAGAGAGGGAGATGTCTGCTCAGGTCTTATCTTTGTCACTCAACTATGGCTCAAAATTACAAGGTCTATTTATTGCCAGTACCCCTCTGTTGCTTCCAAATGCAACACTGACTAACAATCAATTGAGAATTTTCTGTAAATATAACTTTTTCCCCTTGTTAACTAAAGTAGACTTTGAAAAAATATGAATTATCTTTTAACTTGGAATTTCAGGACTTCTCTACTACATTAGTTTACTTAATTATTTTATGAATATTATATCCTGAACCCCTTAATTCGTATTATAAATCCTCAAAAAAAAAAATTTTTTTTTGTGTATGTGCAGGAATTTTTTAAAGTTTCGGGGAACTCTTTCAAAACATTGCGCTAGAACATTAGTTTAAACCAATCATATTTTATGTTCTCAGTATAAGAAGTTGCACATAAAGCAAAATACTTATTTAGTAGGAAAACCACTGTGTGATATAAAAGGATAGAATTGTGATAAGGTCGCCCATCCGGTATAGTGGTTAGCGACGCTGGCTGCTGTGCTGGGTTCGAATCCCAGAGAAGACATGGATGTTTGTAAATGTATAGTGCCTTCGTGGCATGGGGGTACTCTAAATAGCCGTTGAGCCGCAAGTCCTCTCGTGTGGTCGGTGGAAGGGGAAGATAGGTGGGAAACCCTGACCACTCCCAGGGTGTTCTCCCTCAAAATTGGGGTGGAACCAAGCCAAATCGTACTGTCACCTGCATGGTGCTCAAAGCTACGGCTAAGGACAGGCGTACAATATAGCCCGATGCCATGATGAATTTCGTGGGCCTCGATCTGACTATGTCAGGCAGGTGGCATTAGCAACAACAATTGTGATAAGATAGAAGTTAGAAGAATGTACTAAATGGAGTATTTCAACAAACCCTTCTAGAAGGAACTCTTGTTGTAGTTTATTATTTTTTTTATATATTTTTATCTGTCTTTTTCAATAATTTTATTAATATTTAATGATCCGTTAAGTAT
Organism: Trichonephila clavata; assembly: GCA_019973975.1. Classification (NCBI taxonomy): domain Eukaryota; kingdom Metazoa; phylum Arthropoda; class Arachnida; order Araneae; family Nephilidae; genus Trichonephila; species Trichonephila clavata. The sequence continues at coordinate 118,056 of BMAO01029208.1, forward strand.
TTTAAAAATCTAATATATAATAATAATTAGATATTTACTCTTAAAAATTTTATTTCAGGGAGATTATTCATACTTAAAAGATCGCTGGTGCCAATTTGATGCAACTATGGTTTTTTTCCTATGGATATCTGTTATTCTACAGGTTACTATTTTAAATTTATGAATAAAATTCCTTGTTTCGCTTTAAAGTTTTATAATTCATGGATAAATTTTATTCTCTAAACAGCTCTTTTATTGTTTTGTGTATATTATTTATTGTATTATTATTTGCTTTTGTACCATTACTTTAATCCAAAAACTTAAGAAAACTTTGAATTAAAAAATGAATAATCATTTGTTAAAATTCTGGTATTAATCATAAAATTTCATTCAATTTCAAACTTTCATTTTGTAGAGATGTAAAAGAATTTGTGTTATATACTCACTTTTGTAACTGTAATCCTTAATCATAAATGTAATGTAATCCTAATTTTTTATATTTGAATAGATTTTTGAAATGCTTCAAGTTGTGCCAAAATTTTCTTATTTATCAATACTGAGAGCACCTCGTCCATTAATCATGATTCGTTTCATTCGAGTGTTTTTAAAGTTTTCCATGCCAAAATCAAGAATTAACCAAATTTTTAAGTAAGCTGTTATTTTATTTAAAAAAAACACTTAATTTAAACAATCTGCATTTAAAATATTTTGAATAACCCAGTGTTTTATTAGTTATTGGAATTTTTTTCTATTTAAACAGGCGGTCAAGTCAACAGATATATAATGTTACTTTATTTTTCCTATTCTTTATGTCCCTTTATGGTCTTTTGGGTGTGCAATTTTTTGGGGAAATGTCTAATCATTGTGTTGTGAATGGTACTGACCCAAAGTAAGTATGCATTGTTTTACTCTTCTTTCAAAGATAGTAACACATTATTATTTGTAAGAAATAAGAAAATTAATTATGATTTTTTTTAAAAAATTAAATAACTTTTTTTATGTTTAATTTTGTATTTCATGTAATAAAGATAATTTCATTTATTTATCAAAGGAAAAAATACATTAAAAATCTTGGAAGCATTACACAGGCTGATTTGCTTTCTGAAATCATATCTTTCATCCTTCATATAAGGAGTACAAATAAGTTTCCTCCATTTTTTATAGAAAATTAATGTGGGCATTTATTGTGAAAGAATGGTTCATTATGTTTTATTCAAAGTATTGTCCATTACTAGCCACTACTTTTTCCTATATTTCTGGCAGCTTACACGAGCCACATTGAAAATATATTTCATCTTTTGTGGCTATCCAGGAATCAACACAATTTTGGCATCTTCATATAATGTGAAGAATTGCTCAGACTGGTCATATGCCATTGATTGGAACAAGTGATAATTGGAAGTTGCAAAGTGTCTGGTAAATATGGTGGGTAGGGTAGGATTTCTTAATTGAATGTTTTTGAGCAGGATCTGACAGGCGTTGCAACATGTGGATGAGCATTATAATCAAATCATAAGCATCATTGATAATTTTGTCGTGTCTGGAATTGTAGGGGGTACATTTTTCATTTAGTGCTCTGCTGAAACTCATCATTTTAGTAGAGAGATCAGTAATGGTTTTGTTCAGTTTGAGCAATTAATAGCACACAATACCAAGGTGATCCCACCAAATTCACCACATGAGTTCTTTTCAATGAATTTTTGGCTGTCGAAACAGGGCCACATAGTCCCCATGATTTCAACTTTGAGTTTTCATAGTGGATTCATCTTTTGTCACCTGTGACTATATGATGTAAAAAACAACTTTTGTTTATGCCTAGTAGGCTGTATTTCACATGTGCAAAATAAGCATTCAAGATTTCTTGGCTTCAGCTCATATGAAATCCAATTTCCTTGCATTTTAATCATACTCAACAATTTTAAACAATGTGAAATTGCTTGTTGAGTCACTCCTAATATATGTGCAAGCTCTTCATGCATTTAGCATGAATCTTCCTCCAATCTTTTGCTAGATTCTTTATCTTTGATGTCAAACTTACCATTCTTAAACTTTTGATATGGCTAAGGACAACTTCTCTCACTCAAAGCAACCTCGCCATATGCTTCTACATGTAATCTATGCACCTCAGCTTCAGATTTCTTTAAATTAAAGAAGCAAATCTAACACTTATAAATGACGCTTATTCAGCTCAAAAATTGGGATGCTGATACAAAATGTTTTACATCAGAAATTTTCAACCATAAGTTACTGGTGGTGCCATCTTTTATCAAATGACAGGAACTTATTTGCACTCCTTATAATATATTTAAACAGTGTCCTTTGTTAAAATAATAAAGAACCTCTGAATCTGCTATGTCATAAACAAAAAAGACAAAAATTATAGCTGTTTTGATAATTTATCTTTTGCCACTAAAGCTTTTAAAGAAGTGTCTTTTGACTCTTCTGTAAAGATTACTTTATTTGGAATTGTTTCACTATTTTTATAAGCAATTTCTGTTAGCTTTCCTATATCATTACAAACAGACACAATCTATTGCATCAATAAGGGTAAATGCTATAGAAAAAGTGTTTTTATGCTGTCATTAGAAATGTGTCCATTATTTAACTTCATCTGCATAAGCATCTTATGTTTTGGAGTTTTAGCTCCTAATTGCAAATCCTGCAATAATGATTTGAGTTTAATAAATTCAGAGATTCAGCATATTACACTGCTGGCCACCGTAAATGCAACACCAAGAAAGACAAGAGATAGCACAACAAAATTTCTTTTGTAGATAACACGTTGACCAAGTATCAAATGATTAAATTTATAGACTTTTGTGAAGTGTGGTTCCTGCCAGAATCAGTAGCCAGAGTAGCCGCTATTGTTGGAGATCACCGCTGCCACACACCTCGGCATTGATTCAAAGAGACTTTGGATGTGTTCTTGGGATACAGTAGACCAAGCAGCTTCCACACGTTGCCAAAGTTGATATGGTGTGGCAGCTGGGGGTGTAATCTGAGTCAATCGTTGAGCAACCATGGACCACATGTTTTCTATCGGTGAAAGATCCGGAGAGCGAGCCGGCCAGGGAAGCAATTCAATCTGGTGATTGACGAAGAACCTTTGTACAATGCGTGCCACGTGTGGTTGCGCATTATCCTGTTGAAATATGGCTGTGGCCAAGCCCTGAAGGTAAGGAAGGAAAACTGGCTCCAACACCTCGGAGATGTAGTGCCGGCTGTTTAAAGTACCGGCAATGCGTACTAGAGGAGTGCGAGAGTGATATCCAATACCTTCCCATACCATAATACCCGGTGCAGGACCAGTGTGGCGGTGCATAACGCAGCTGTTCAAGCATCCTCTCTCCATGGTGTCTCCAGATTCGAATCCGACCTTCGTGGTGTTGCAGACAAATGCGTGACTCGTCAGTAAAGACAACTTCATTCCATTCTGCCACCCACATCCTTCTTTCTGGTGGCGGAGACGTCTGTGGTTCTGCGTCAAGGGTAGACCAAGCAATGGACATCTTGCAGACAGACCACTCTGCTGTAAACAGCGTCGAATGGTATGCGCAGACACTGAATGATGCGTTACAGACTCAATGTGCTGTACTATGGTTCGTGATCCGTCACTGCCATGCACACAATTTGCCTGTCCTCGCATGAAGTGGTGCACTGAGGTGGATGTGATCGACCACGTCGGTCTGTCGTATCCTCCTGCATCCAACAGTCACATATCCGCAATACAGTTGTTTGGTTTCGTCCAACACGACTACCGATTTCCCTGAAAGATAATCCACAATCTCGGTAGGCCACTATCCTTCCTCTGTCGAACTCGAATACTTGATCAAAAGCTGATTGCTGTTTTCTATGAGACATAACTGATCGTTTTTTGAAAAAACAACAAAAAAAAACACAATATCCGAACTTGAAATCGTCGAAATCTCCAAGCCTTAAATAGCTTGAGGTGGCCACCGGCATGCATGATATGTGTCTGTGCTGAATATCTCACCTCCGCTAATGCATGTTGTAAATTTCATGTTATTTGCGTGCTTCCTTCAGGGTGTTGCATTTACGGTGACCAGCAGTGTATTTGGTAATTTTTTGTTTTTATTGCATATAAGAACTATAGAAGAGTGAGGAACAAATATGAGATCTTTATCATCTGCAGAATATTGCAATCCAAAAATGGATATTATGTTATGAAGTTTAGTACTTTCTGAACTGGAGTACTTATGCTTTTTACAGTGTATTGGATGGGAATTTTCAGATTTTAATGAATATGTAAGAATGCTTGTGAAAGTCAGAAAAAGAAAGTAAACAAGTGAAGTATATCCATAGAAATATAACATTTTTATTTTATTCTTTCAACTATAATTTTTTTCATGCATTTAAAATTAATGATCAAATTTGGAAATGGAAATTATGAAACCTCAATAGATTTAAAAGTATGCTTTGAAAATTTGAGTGGCCCTGTTAACAGGAGTTTTAAATAATACTAATATATTGATTAAAGTTGATTAAAATTTTAATATGTACAGAATATCTTCAGAATTTATTTAGTGAAAAATTTGTATATCCACGATATCCTTATTTATTTATAAATATATTCTGTTTGATCCATTATTATTTTACTAATATTTTTTGATATTTTTGTTTTAAATTCTAATTTTAGATTTGTTAAAAAAATTTAATAATTCTTTAACCAAATTTTATATTGATCATTTTTGATATTGAGTTTTTCAATGTGGAAAATTTAATTTTTTAGTAATGTAACTCTTGATGATCTTGCTATACCTGATACTTATTGTTCAAACATTCCTGATGCGGGTTATCATTGTCCAGAAGGAATGGTGTGTATGGAACTTGAACTGCCCAAAAGCATTTCTGGTTTTAATGGTTTTGATGATTTTGGTGAGTACAGCTTTATGAATTGCCATATTAATAAGAAAACATTTTTCATTATTTGAATTCTGTTAGTATTGAAAGAGCTTTAAAACAATGTAAATGCCTTAAAGTCATTTGTTGAGAATTTTTTTATGTGTTCAGCTTATTCTCCTTTAGATTGGTAATTTACCCTTTAAATAAATCGAATGATTTGATTATTTTACAGAAACTTTTTTTTTCTTCCTTCAGATGTTTTGGAATGCTCAGAAAATAAATTTTCACATGATGTATTTAAATTACTTTTTTTAAAAAAAATAATAATTGTAGTAAAAGTTTTCATTTTTTCTTTGAATAAAATATGATTAAAATTTCAAGATGTATAATTTTTCCAAATTCTAAAAAGTTATTTTTTATGCTGTAATATATTTAGTATATCATATTTTTGAATGTTTATATAAATATATATATATATTTTTTACAGCACATAGTTTTTTTACGGTATACCAGGCAGCTTCTCAAGAAGGGTGGGCTCTTCTTATGTATAAAGCCATGGATAGTCTTCCAGCATGGAGAGCTATTTGTTATTTTACTACTTTGATATTTTTCCTGGCTTGGTTAGTTAAGGTAAATTTCTTGCAATAATTAAATAAAATATTTTTGAGGGAATTTTATTAGTGTTTTTGTAAATATAACTATATACTCTTATGTTATGTCTTTCATAGAATGTTTTCATTGCTGTTATTACTGAAACATTTAATGAAATACGAGTGCAGTTTCAACAGGGTTGGGGAGAGCGTGGTACTATACAGACTCAGTCCACAGCACAAGTATGTTACAGATTATATGTTTTAAAAGAATAAATCTCAATATATAATATGCTTTGAACAATTTAGTTCATCTGTTATTAGTTTGATACAAAATTTAGTATAGTTTGTCACCTCTTCTATTAACAAAGCAATTGTTATAGCTCCTTGCATAGTATTTTCATCAGTGGTACTTAAATTCATTTTGAAGCTTTAATGTCAATTTTATAATTTTATGTAATTGTATGTGTTTAAATTACTATAATCAAATAAGTCATACTTTGAAAATATTGTTTAGACATTTCGGTTTGAAAATTCATTATTTTAAAGATTCAGAAAGTAACTAAATTACTATCTCCATTTAAATTTGCTGTTTTTTATTTTAAAATGAACTTTTTATTAATATTTTAAATTTTGATATAATTGTCATGATAAAGTAATTAATAGAACAAATATTTAGTACTATATTTAGAAAAAGTAAGTAAATCAAAAGAAACATCCCTCTCCCTCCTCCCAGTATGAGATTCAACTGGACAATGGAATTAGTAAGAAATAAGAGACATTGTGTTTTGAAGACAAGTGCTTTTTTAAAAAAATAAATATACTATACAATTTTTGAACATGAAAAAATAAATTCAGCAAAAATAACTTTATGGAATTTAATTATGGATGTATTATCATTTGAATAACAACTGTGCTGCATTTTAAAAGTTGGATAATTGATGATAAATATAAAATTTAAATCCCATCTCATTGCAAAAATTTCTACATTTATTAAAAAATATATAATTATATAGTTCAATAATATGGTTTAACCTTGTTTAGGAAATGAGTGAATGGCTCATTCCATTCTCAAAGTACTCTTATTTCACAATATAATGAATAAAATTAATTATTTGTATTAAAAGATAATCTGTCATTATCTTATAATTGAAAATGATAGCTTTGAACTTTATACTTAACAGAACTTAATATGCATGCACAACAGCTCTATTAGTTATAACAAAAAAAAAAAAAATTGTGAATGGGATTAAAAACATTTTTAATCTTAATTCCTTTTTATTATTTCATTTTTGAAACTTATTTAGCTTGATAATTTTCTTTTTTTATTCACTTTATTTCTATTACAATGCTTAGTTTATATTTTGAACTGAATTTTATTAAAAGTAACTAGAGCTTTTAAAGAATACAGAGGTATGCAGGAGTAAAAAAGGAATCACAAGTTGCAATCAGTATTTGGTACAGAAGACAGTAACTATGATGCATATGACTATCATAAACTGTGGTAAATAATAGAAAAAGCATATGTCTACACAATTGGAACTTCATACAAACCATATTTGTAATTTTTCATGCAGTTAAGCTAAAAAAAAAACAGCTTTTAACACAAATTGTGATAAAAAATTTCATGAACACTTCATTCTCTATTGTTGATAAGACTGGATATTATCCAAATAAATAATGCATTTCAGCTGCCACAAGTGAAAATAGGTATTGAAAAGACTTCATACACAGCTAGTCTAAGAAATATTTATTAAATTGTAAAATTCTTGAAATATTGTCCAATACAATTTATCTGTAAATGGTGTCCACAGTTCATTAGTCTCTGTTCACTTTTAGAAAACGTCATCACTGGTAATTTGTTTTTCATTCACTCTGTCTCCTTTGCCCTTGGTGCTGCCTAGGGGCCTCTCTTTGTTTTCTCCCAGTGATTCTTCTCACTCTCTCTTTTAATGCCCAGTTTTTTTCGTCCCTTTCTCCATGCTTTCTTTCATCTCCTAGTCTCCGGCCCCTCAGAGCGTGGAATCTTTTACGGCGCATAATGGGGCTGTTCTCTCCAGACACGCTCTCATCTCGAATCCATGGGAAATGGAAGTCCAACTCAGGCCAGAGGCCATTCCAGCCCTTGGACTCTATGGGGGAGGCTGTGGGAACAGGGTTGCAGAGTTCTTGACCACCCATTTAAGAGCATTTACCCAACAATTTGGTAAAAGAGAAAGGGCATGTCACAGTATTGTTATAACATCAGTTGTCACTTATATTTAGTGGTGCATCCCTGGCCTTGATAACAGCAACTCAACAACTGAACATTGATAAAATTATTTTTTGGATATGTTCAGGTAGTATCTCATACTTAGATAAAAGCTTAAATAAGTGTTTTCCTTAGCTGCATCAGGAATCAGGGTTTCCTCTGTAACACTTCCAGTCCTTCCTGGCTTCACAGGCTTTCAATTGGATTTAAATTTGGGCTGTTTTCTGGGCATTGCTAGGTAGTGATGCTATGGTCCTACAGGCATTTTTGTTTTGTTTTGGTAACCTGAGGATATGGGAAAGGGTTATAAAGATCAGAACAAAATAAAAATGTGTTATATATAACTGTTATGCACTGTTCCTGCAAATGATACCTCCATTACCTAGTGCAGAACTATTTTGGGAAATGCACTTAAAGATAGATCCCTAGTGGTCTTCAGTAATAGGCAAGGGTTTTCTTTGTAAAATGTCCTTGTATATCTAAACATTCATTATGCATTGGAGTTCATTGAGGTTGATTTTAAATTCATCTGAGAATGTAAGTTTCCCTGTTTACTTATTATTTGGGCTACTTAAGTGAGTATTTCTCATTTGTGCAATAAGTAGACATCTTGGTTAACTAAATCCATGAGTTCTTTGAAATCAAATATCCATGAACAATATTACTATTTATATTCATTCAACACTGATTCCCAGTAGCCCTGAGATTTGTTAAAGTTTCTTTTCTATTTCTAAGTGACATACAAAAAAAAAATACTACTTTTGTGCTGCATTAAATTTCTTTTAGTGTCCACTCCCATACTTCCTGTTTGCCTAGTAAGTTTGACTAATTTTAAAACAAAACTTACTGGATTGAATGCTTCTGATTCTTTTGGATATCAAATGTGTTGAAAATCTTCAATAAGCAGTGTTGCCACAATGCTTTTCTTGTGCAGATTGTTTTCTGTTTAAAAGAAGCCATTGCTCAAGGCATACAAATGACAATTTTTTCTTTCCACAATACTTTTGTAGCATTGCCTAGCTGATGTAATCACTGGAAGGGATTTGCAATACCGGTATTTTGAGCCATTTGTACAGTTTTGAAATACCGGTTTTTCGGTATTTACTAGAAATTTTTAAAATTTTCTCCACTCTATGTTCAGGGATCGCCAACATAGCAAAATATTATACGCCTTTGGGTTTGTTATAGCGTTAATTATAGCACAATGATTAAAATATATTATAAATGAAAGAATTTTACGTTCATTTCAGAAGGTGAAGATATTAAACGTCTTTATTCCGCTCATTTCGTTGTTCTTATTTTTATTTTTCCTAGCTGGTTCTACAGATTTAAATCCATCATCTGATTTTTTCATTGCCGGATACAACGGGATAAAAGACTATTAATCTGAACTTAAAAATATAGATATATAAATTATTTCTCTGACAAAAAGAACTAAATACACTACTCCTAAGTTCTTGTTGAAAGAGGAATAACATACCTAAGCACATATACCTTCCTTTATCCATCAACACCTCTTACTTAAATGTCTCCCTAATGGGCAAAATTAATTAGACTGTGAATACAAAGTTGCATCGTACAATCAAGAAAAGTTATAAAATATTTGAATCATCCAAGGCCAAAACTGTCCTAATACTGCAATACTACCATAATTTCGCATGTATAGTCTGCACCATCGTATAGTTCGCAGACACGATTTTATATAAAAAAAATTTCAAAAATCGTCAGATAGTCCGCGGACTATACGTCCGAAATTATGTTATTTTAATACGGCAATATTAATGTATTTTAGAAACAAAGAACTAAGTATAAATAGAATAAAAAGTACTTTCTTACTAATATACCTTCAGAAATAAAACACTAAATACAAATAAAAAAACAGTGCTTACTAATTAATCATATATTAATTAATCACACAATCTACTACATTAACGAAAACCTTCAAAGTCCGATTCATCGGTATCAGAATTAAACAGTTCTAATATATTTTCGGGAAGAGTGTCCGAAAGTTCATTTTCAGCATCACTATCTTCACTGTCAGTGATTTCCTCGCTTTCACTAACAATCCCGGCTTTTATAAATCCCGATCGGATGGTGGACACTTTAACACTTTTCCAGGATTTATCGACACATTCGGCAACTTCAGTGTATGAAGCGCGTCTCATATTTCCTTCTTTTGTACAAGTATGTAAATCTTCCAACATCCAGTTCTCCCAGCAAGCACGTACGTGGTACATGAAACTTGTTTTTTAAATTTCAACGATTTTAACCGTGAATAACCAGCGTATTATCTGCACTGGTGGATAGCCCGCAGCTTCAAAAATTCGCATTTTAAACACAGATAGTCCGCGGACTATACACGCGAAATTACGGTACACTTGCACAGGATTCGTAGTCTGATATTCGTATCTGAAAAAGCAAGGTTGTATTTGAGAAGAAAATGCGTAATATTTCGATATTTTCTAAATTGGTAAGTTTGTTATTCACATTTTTTTGCATATCATACTTTAGGATTCAAAATGTTTTTCAGATTCATTATATAGATACTCATAAATAATAACCCATAATAATCAATAAGAATAACTTTACAGAACATGAAAAATCAGTTGATAATACTTTGGTTTAGTTTCATTATTTATATGATGAAAAGAATATGATGGCACAATGTAAAAAAATGTTCTAGAGTTATTAAAGTGAATGGAAGAAATACGAGCATACTCCATACACATTTAAAAACAAAACATGATACAAATTTGTTAAAGAGGAAAGAATATAATTGTGATGAAGATACAAATTTAAGCGCAGCTTCTCAGCCCAAGACGTCAGGGATTTTAAATTATTTGGAAAAAAAGATAAAATTTGGATGAAATTATAGGTAAAATGACAGTAATATTTGCACTTTTTTGTGATTTAAATAAATAAGATGTTCCTTTATTTTTTTCTTATTCTTTATATACTGTTATAATTTATAAGTTACAAATATTTACACTCTCTAATAAAACTGGCAAGTAAAACAAAGAAACATCTGTGTTTTCTTTTTTTCTTTTGTTTTCTAAAATTTCTAATACCGGTATTAAAACCGGTATTCGGGTACTAAGTTCTAAAAAATACCGAATAATGGTATTGAATTTTTGGTTCAATATTGCAATCCCTAATCACTGGTAATATTCTCGATATTCACTCTTGGATTTCTCTTGTGCTTTTAAAATGTTTTTATCAGGTTGTGCATAGAAAAGGAAGGTGGGACAATTTTTTGGCATACCTTTGTATAATCATTAGTATTTTGTATGTAATATCTTTATAATTTTTTCAGGTATTAAAAGGTGATGACTCAGGATGGAAACTGATCACTGTGGATGAAAATAAAGGTCGAGGCAAAGCTCCTCATTGTCTGCAAGTGTTTCTTCAGTCTGCAGTCTTCCAAGTTATTGTTATGGTGGTGAATGTGGCTAATGCCATAGTTGCTGCTAGTATCAAATTTGAGCATGATGGAAGACTCCGTGAAGAATTTTATAAACATTACTACTTAGCTGAAGTGAGCATTTTTTCCATAAATAAATATGAATTTTTTTTTGTTTTGTGGCTATATAAATAGTTGTCTTTTATTTTATGCATTTTCATTTAAAAACACTCAAACATCATCATTTGAAATTAATGAGCTATAATGACAAAACCATGTACTACTGAGTAATTCAACCATATATCATGTAGAAATTTTCTGCACTCAACTCAGTATCACTTATTATTGTACAAGCATTGAGTTGTTTATCTGTTATTCTTGCTGATGTTAAAAGTATTCAAATTAATTACCGTGTTTCAAATGTTTATTATAAAAAGGCTTATATAAGAACAAAATGTACCAATTCTTGGTAAATGAATTTTGCTTAACTTTATACTCTTAACATCATAATCTATATAGCTTCAAACAGTTCTATATAAACATTACTGCATGTTGTTCTACAGGCAAATGGTAAATTTGAATAAGTAGTCTTAAAAATTTCTTACTGTGTTTTAATACATACCATTCGTACTTTTTTTTAATCATTATCTCCACTATTCTACCTAAAGTCCAATTGTAAATATCAGTATTGTCCTTTTTGACAGTCATCAAATTGTTTACTTTAATTCAGTCATTGATTCATTTCTTCCAAATTCATTTAATATTTTCTCCCACAGTTTTTATTTATTATCATGAATATTGGTTACATCAGGTTCAACAGCAAAATTGATTAGTCTTCCAATTTGAAAATGGCCTGAAATAAAAAGTGTTCAGATTATTTGCGCTGGGTGACAAGTGGATGAGAATTGGTTCGATTTTTCTTAAGTCAAGAAGCCCTTTTATGACATTTTGTGCTTCTCGCTTTAGATCAGAGGCTCCCGAATTTTTTGTCTCATAGACCCCTTGCCATGTTTTTCGGTTTTAAGTGGACCCCTGCTTACCTAATTTGAAGTGTTGCAAATTTATCAATTTAAATGTCTTTTTGACAGCTGGTATACTTTAAAAAACATATTTCTAACTGAAGTGAAATATAGAATTTAAAATTTAAGAAGTACTTGTTAATTAAATTAAACTTTAATTAATACATAAAATAATGGATCAACAAACACATGTTTATAATGGGAGGGCTGAATCTGGTGCTTCAATAACAAATTTTCGACATTTGACAATATTTTTGTTAGGTTTAACCCTAAATCTCGTCTGTTAATATAGCTTCCAGTCTTTTTCTTTCTTTCTTTTTTTATTTTATTTTGGAGATTAGCAACCATGCTGAATCTCCTCACTAGGAAAAGCAATTAAAAACTTTCTTACAATACTCCCTAATTCAGGATAAATAACAGGTATGATTTTTTAAAGCTAAAATTGCTGACTTTCTGAACTTTACTTTAAGATCCCAGTTAGGGCCTATTCCGATCAGTTCCTTTAGTAATATGACATTTTTTTCAATGTGACTTTTTGAATTCCTTACCTATTGTTGTATTACCATAGTCAAAAGTATTCTTAAACCTAGTTTCAAAATCCGAATAGAGGCCATTTAAATGTTGATCATTGGTTGAAACATCTTGGCAGATTGTTAGCGACAAATTGAGAAACTGGAAAAGTTCATGACATCCAGTATTATACTCATTTAGCTTAATTCTGGCCAAAAAGCTGAAATAATGGTCCTTGTTTTAATAAAATTTATGCTGTTGCCTTGTAACTGCAAATTAACTTTATTCAATTTAGTAAATAAATCTTCTAAATAGGTAAATTCTGGTTTTCTGTTTCATTAAATTTTCTCTTAAGGTTAAAGCCACAATTTGGTTTAACGAGAGCCACTATCGTTGACACCCATTTACATTTAATAGACCCCCTTCCAAATTATATTTTTGTTGATGTGGACCCCTTGTAGGTCGTCGCAGATCCCTGAGGGTTGATACAGACCGCTTTGGAAACCACTGTTTTAGATTATATTGGAAGAACCTAACTTCTCTACTTTCCCAGGAGCCTCCAAAATTTGAAGTCCTGGATGGGACACATTTTCAATCAGCAATCTCATTATCGAAATATCCTGATAAATCATTACCAGAAATTCTAGTTAGATTGTGTAACTTTTTAATTTCCTCATTATTGCCCTAATGTTATATTATTAAAAAAAAGATAAATAATATTTTATCTTTTTTTTGTAAGAAACTTCTTTAACTCTGTAATTGCTCTTTTTTTTATAAAATTATTTCAATAACTGCATTTTTTTATTATTTATTTGAAATCAACATATGTTTGGTTGTTTAAAAATATAGCATACTTTTGTAATTAAGATTCTTTAAATATTAATTTAAATCATAAGATTAGATGGTCAGAAAAATAAATCTCATATATAATGGGATCAAGATAAAATTCTGAAAGTAAATTACGATTACATTTTTATTTGTTTTATAAAAAACAATGTAAAAATATGTGTGTTGATTCAAATATATAATATTTACACTAATTGCATTATAAATTAAGTGAGGTCCTACTTTGCTGTCTTTGCACCAAATGATTTTGCACCTTTGCAAGTTTCTTTTCCAATTTCATACACATCAAACAAAACACATTACCTGCAAATCTCCCTTTTTTATATTGGAGTTACTTTTTATTTATTATGGGGTTTATAAAATCACGAACGGACAATCTGAAAAGTTTGAGTAGAACCAGGCTTTCCAAGTAAGTGTACCAGTTGATTTTATATTTGAATACTTTTGGTTATTAGCTCAATCATTTTTTTTGACAGTTCAGAAACTTTATTTTTTGCATTGATCTGTTCTTTTTTATAAAGTACATACAAATTCAACAAAGCTTGAGCAAGAATTGTCTAAAAAAATTTCATATTATGTTTTTGTTTTGCACCACTACCAAACATTTTGAATAATGATAAAAATAATTTTCAGATTCATTGCTACCTAGAGAGAAATCAAATAAATAATTATTTTATTTTACAAATGCCACAGACTACAATAGCACCTATGCTATTAATGCACATGGTCTCCAATATTTTCTGACAATAGAATTAAGACTTACTAGTGCAAGGCACTTGTCCAAATGTTCAGTGGTCAAAGGCTGACCAGAGTCACACAGAGTATAGTCTGGTGAGTCAGAAATGTCAATTCTGGGGAGATGAAATCTCAGACAGTCTAATTTTCATGGTTACTATCTTCAGAGTGACTAAATAAATAAATATTTTAAGAATATTATTAAAAGAAATTATTTAAATATTAAAATAAATGAGTGAAATTTAATTACCTGACTTGCAGATTAATTTAATCACTTATTAGCTTTTTGGAACAAAATAATCAACTTCAAATGTAGTTTTTTTTTTAATCTGACCTCTCCCTCTCATTTAAATATTTATCAGTTGCCTGAATTAAATCTTCAATGTTAAATGTACTGCATTCTTTAAAGTTCTTATTTGAATTTCATTCCTTAGATTCTGTTTAAAGTGCGCTCATTATATATAAATGTAAATCGCAATTATTTTAGACGTGTTGGTTTTTATGATATTAGTTGCATCTGCATATTGCTCAATCTACTATTACATGTGACTGGCTGTGTACTGTATTACTATAAAAGTTATATCAATTACCTTTGAGTTGAGAACAATGATATCTATTTTTTCTTACTTCAATGAAACTTATGAAGTTTTTAAAGGTGTTTAATTTTTTTAAAGGTAACTTACCATTAATTTGCATTTTTTTCAATTATGTTATGTACGTATGCTATAAATGCAATTAAGTACCATTGTGGCTGAACATTTGAGTAAATTTATTTTTGATTTTTTTTTTTTGCTTAACATGTACTTTCAGGTTGGTTTTACTATATTTTTTGACCTTGAAGTATTATTCAAAATATGGTGTCTTGGATTTCATGGCTATTATAGAAGATCACTTCACAAATTTGAATTGTTGTTAGCTATAGGTACAACTTTACATATTATTCCTGACCTATATATGCGAGAACTGTCTTCCTTTCAGGTATTATTTCTTTCTTTGCTGTATATTTTCTCTAAATTATGAAAATGTTAAAAATTTGTAATATTTTAATATAATAAAAAGGAATGTTTAAAAGTTTAATATTTTTTTCTTCTCATATTAGGTTTTAAGAATAGTTAGATTGATAAAAGCATCTCCTGTGCTAGAAGATTTTGTATACAAAGTAAGTTATACTAATCAGGATTTTGATTATGTTCTCAATTTATGAAGTTAATTATTATTTTCTAGTAGAAAGTTTATGATGTTTAAAATATAAATTTTCTAAAAGCAGTTTAGTTTTTGTATTTATATTTCATTTCTAGTTTTTCTCTATTAAATATAAAATGTTATTTTATCATTTGCTTTAAATAAATATTAGTATAAATTATAATTACATTCTAAAAAACATGTGGATGAAAGTACTGTAGGGTAATTTCTAAGTTAAAAATAAAAATCTGTTGGTCTAGGATAGAGAATTGTGCCCCTTGTGTATACTGTATAGAACCAAAAGTGAAAAGCAGAGTACATGAAATTTTCACCAAACAGTCAAATCTCTCCAGTAATGACATCCAACAATTTAAAATAGCTTTTGATTTATTGTTAACTGTCATTCAGATTTTTTCGTAATTCCATATAAATTTTGTTTCCCATAATTCTAAACATTTTAATTTAATAAGCTCCATTTCAAAATTATCAACTTCCATCCACTCAAAGATTTTCAAATTTTTAGTGTGGTGTAGAGGGCCACTGAAATGAAATGAAATCCATTATTTAAAAAAAATACTTATTCTGATATTTTTATATTAAGTTTGTCTTTCCCATTTCATTTTTCAATTTATCATAATTAATTTTTATTGTAATCTTGGAAAAATTGATCAAAGTTGTGAAAATTTTATATCTCTGATACAGAGTTTTAAAAATAAAATGTAAATTTTATATGATAATTTTATTTTAGAAAAAATTATTCTAAAAACCCTCAATTTTCCTGCAAAAAATATTTTACTTTTTAAAAGCACAAATATATTGATAAAAAGAAATTTAAGTAAATTGATCACACAAAAGTATTTTCATACTATGTGAATTTAAACTAAGGATATTTTGGGGTATTTTTATTTAGTTCTTTTTAAAAACATTTTTATAAAATGTGTTTCTATTTCAAAAGCTCACATTTTGCCAGACTTTTTAAAACCACCTTCCTTTAATTTAGGAATGCATAGTCTTGCAATGTTTAAGGTAATTTAACAAATTCTTATAGTTAAGTTTGTGTTCTGTCAAAAAAACATGCTACATAAATTTATTATTTAGATTATTAAAATGAGCTTTTATGCCTTTGACTTTATTAACAGGATATATATTACATTAACAATCAGGAAATCAGAAAATATTTAATTTCTTTTTTTATTAGATATTTGGTCCTGGAAAGAAACTTGGTAGTCTAATTATATTCACAATGTGTTTACTTGTAATTACCTCCAGTATTAGTATGCAGTTGTTCTGTTCCTTGGGAGATTTTAATAAATTTGAAGCTTTCCCTGAAGTAAGTAAACATTCAATTGTATTATTAAAATAGCTCATAACTATATATTTATTTTTTCAACTGATATTTTAATTGATCTTTTAAAGGTTTTCAGTGAATTGAGCAATAGTGTCTTGGTTTGTTTTTGATATATTAGTTTTAAAATTATTCAGAAAAGAGCAGTTATTTCTCTAGGTTAAATAGATCTAGAAATAAAAGATTTTTTTCTTCTTTTTGTATAAGATCTCATTGTTATTTTTTTTTTATGATTATTTTTTATGTGTAATTTTATTGTATCAGTTTTGAAATTAAAATTTGATTTCCAATTGAAAATAGGTCTTCCTTCTAGTCGCCTGTCCATTATAGCTACATGTTCATGTGCATGCAATGAAAAAAATACATTGTATTTATTTTTTCTGCATTTGCAGTTGAATAAAAATAATTAACAATGCATACAAAAAGTCATGGCCATGTAGAATTTTTATTGAAGGTGATATTTGAATAAAAGTGAAAATTTAGGGATATAATGTGTCATTGTTTTGTGGTCTCACTGGTTATGATTATGCACAGACCACAGGATCCACAGGCCATAAAGGTATTGAAAAATTGCTTAAATCCTAATTTGCTGTTGATTCAATTTAATTAATTGAAAGCTTTTAGTCCATTCACTAGAAATATAGTTAAAAAATAAGCTGCGTTTTTTTTTTTTTTTTTTTTTTTTTTTTTTTTTTTTTTTTTTACTTGGGAAAATATAAATATTTTTTGAAATAGAACATTTGAAGAATTTAGAAATTTGATTGAAACTTCTTGATAATAGTTCCCTAAATATGTTTTTTTCATCTGCATTTTTAATTATTGTGCTTGAAAGTGAAACTAAACATTAAGTGTTTATGGAAAATTTGAAAAGAAAAGACTTCTGAGAACATAGTTTGACAAATTTTGTCTTTGATAATATAATTCTATTTCTATTATAATATATGGCATTATAATTATTAAACATTTTAGGCATTTATGTCAATGTTCCAAATCCTTACTCAAGAAGGTTGGGGTGAGGTTATGAATGAAACAATGCTGAGGACAAGCAGAACAATTGGTCCCCTTGTGGCTATATATTTTATTTTATATCATCTGTTTGTGACTCTGGTAAGTTTTTTCTCCATTGTTTGTATTTTTGTTATTGAGTAAAATTTGTCACACACTGCTTTTTAAAACTAAGATTTCTTTTATTATATCTTACTTTTTAGCTATCAGTTTAAAAGCATTGAAAAATATTTACATAATACTACGTACATAAAATGACAATTGAACTATAAAGAAATTTTTGAATATGAAAAAATATACATTTTTTATACTCTAAAATAAGAAAAAAGAACTGTGCAGCAACACTTTATAATCAAATTATATGCTGGGATGATTTTTTTATGTTGGATATTCAGCTTTTTAGTCAGTGAAAGAAAAATTGTGCCCATTTATGAATATAATTGAATAACTGAGGGACCTGAATTCATCAAATATTCAGAGGATGAATAATTCCTTTTTTAATAATAAAGTATTATTGAATAACTTTTTTTTTACATCCTTCATTTCTCCTGCGAATCAATACTCTATAAAAAGTTATTTTAAATGTATACTTGGAATTATATGAAGATGCAGTATTTCTCAAAAAAAAAGAAAGAAAAGAAAGGAAGTTAATGTTTTAAAATGGATGTTTTAGTGTTTTTTTAATGCATCAGTATCAGTACTTTTAATAAGAATTAAGTATTTATTACTTTTGTATAATAAATGCTATTTATAACACGTTACAACATAAATTTTTCTATTTAAAAATTATTTATTTTTCTGCTTATGTGCAGAATATACATTTTATGCAACTTGTTCCATTAGTAAGATTGGTTACAGTAGTCAAGGGGTTATGTTCGTGAACTTGTTACGAGTTGTGGGTTCGAGTCCTGGTGCTACTGAAGATCTGCTGTGTAGATAAACTGATGTATGTTAAATATGTTGAGGCTGAAAATTCTCACGTTACTGTAGTGTGGAAGTTTGGAGAGCAGGACATCAACTACAGTTGTGGCAAAAGGTCCTGAACGCACTCAATTTTTTGCCTAGCTTTCATGTTTGACTTAATTCTTCATTATGAAATTATTGCACTATCTAAACTGTTGTTATTGTTTCTAATGTATTTTTCATGCTAATTTTAAATCTGTTTGTGGAATTTATGTAAAGTAAGTAGTTTTATGAGTATTTTGAAAAAAGAAAACATAAGACAAGTACAAGACAACTGTAATAATGTTATTTCTTTCAACCAATTAGAGAGCAATAATGATGAAAAGTTGGAAAACAGAATGTTTTACTGTATTGAAAGTAGTTGTTTATTGCAATTTGAAATGCATGAGTGGATAATATTGAAATTATGGGTAAATTTTCCTTTCTGCAATTTAACGGAAGACACAAAATATATATATATATATATATATATATAATACTTTTGAAGGAAAGAAGTTATTTTATGTGCCAAATTGCTACTGAAGTACTATATGAATTTTCTACTTTAATTAGAACATTAAAAAATATTTTTGAACGAATTCTATTGTGAACAGGAAATAATGTGGATGATCCGAGAAAAACAACTTTATGTGAAGACAGGGACACAAATTAATATTAAATAAATGGCAAATTTTGAAATAAGGGATTTTGACATTCAATGGGAAGATGTGCTCATGAATTATAAGCGAAAGACTGCTGTAAATTTGATTATAAAGCTTCAAATTTCGCCCAAAACCATTACTTGCTGATTAGCATAAGTAAAGGATCATTCATTATGAACAGTTAAAAACTTAGAAAAGATAATGCTTGGTAATGAAGTCAGTTTTGCATTTCAGGCAACAAAAATAGTGCCTATGTAAGATGACACAATCATAAAGAATTCAGCCCTCAGTGTTTGAAGCACACAATATAGGATCCAATGAAAGTGATATGGAGTTGCATATCTTCCCGTGTTGTTGGAAGACATCACATCATGAGAAGAACATGGGAAAACCAAGAAATACAGTAAAATAATACAAAATAAATTATTACCAACATTGGTGATCTTTCTGGAGATTAGTGATAGATTTTTTACAGGACAATAATTCTCCACATCACCATGCAAATGCAACCTGTAAATGGTTCAAAAACATTATTGTGAATAGAACGAGCTGATCAGGACAGTCTCCAGATATTAACTCTGTAAAGAACCTACAG
This sequence comes from Trichonephila clavata, assembly GCA_019973975.1. Classification (NCBI taxonomy): domain Eukaryota; kingdom Metazoa; phylum Arthropoda; class Arachnida; order Araneae; family Nephilidae; genus Trichonephila; species Trichonephila clavata. Next base: position 137,980 of record BMAO01029208.1, read on the forward strand.
CATAAAATTGGTTATGATATTTTGAAGAAAAAGGCCTTAACTTGAGTTAATTGAAGCTTTGATGTTTTACTTTAACCATGAGGTCAAAAAAGAGCTAAAAAATTGGTGCATTCCACACCAAAAAAAAGTTGTAGAGTCATAATTAAAGCAAACTGCTGGTCCATAAAATATTTATCTTCAAACGTGTAACAATCATGTAATTTTCAAAATGCATGCTAAATGCATCGCGGTTGTATAATATTACATATAATATGTTTTTCTAAATTGTGTTACTACTACTAATTGTGTACATACTACACATTCTTGTGTTCAGACAGCTGCACTTTAAAAAATATTTGTCATATTAAAAACTAGTAAAAGATTTGAAATCAGCATAAAAAAATACATTAAAATCAATAAAAATAGTCAAGATAGGAAGATAATATCACAACAAAAAATTTAGTCAAACAAAAAAAATTAGTTAAAAAACTGAGTGTGTTCAGGATGTTTTGCCCCCACTGTATCTTTTAGGAAATCTTTTTGAAAACTTTTTATACCTACATTTTGCTTAGTTGTTATTCAGTTGTACCATCAAAATTAAATATTACTAGTAGCTGATCTAAACTATAAACAAATTTTGTCTTGATTTGTGTTAGATTTGCTTAGCTATTGTTCTATATGTATAATTTTTTTAAAACTGTATTTTACTATACATTGGTGTTGTGATAGAATACTTGAGCAATTATTGAAAAAAATCAGTAAAATATTACCTTGGAAAGTATTGCAAAATTAACTAAATTCAGTAAATAATAAGAATACATTCATAGTAATTAATTTTATTTAATAATTATTATTACAAAATTCTGTAATTGGGAAAATATTGTCACTCATAGGAAAAATGTATTTGCTTGAGGAATAATTTTATTTTCTTATTTGATAATGCATGTTTTTAATATTAATAGTTTACCATAGTGTTTTTATTTTATAAAGAATCAGTGAAGGAAGAAAAGTATCAAAATTTGTGCAGTAAGTAATTATTTTGTCTCATAAAAACAATATACTAAATAGGTTTTCATTTTTCTTTTGTTAAATATAGATCGTGCTGAGTTTGTTTGTAGCAGTTATCCTTGATAACTTAGAGTTGGATGAAGATATTAAGAAAGTGAAACAGGTAAAATTTGTTTAGGGTTTCTAATTATTTGAATTTCCATTTTGTATATTTCGAATTTTAATTGCATTTATTTAATTTTAAAAGGTTGAATATATATATATATAATATATATATATATATATATATTAGTTTTTCTTCATATTTTAATTTTCAGATCCTAACATTGTGCTATGTATTTGTAAAATATTTGGCTGATATTCAGATATATTGGTGAAACATTTGTGAATTGATGTCAAAAATAAAACAATCAGAAAATGAATTTTAAATAAAAGTTATAATATTAATTTTAGATTTTATTTTCAGGATAATATATTTATTATTTTGATTGTTTATATAATTTACGTAATATACATAATCCTGCTGATATATTTTGTGATATTGTATAGTTTTTAAAGGCATAATTAAATGTTTATGTTCATTATAAACTATTAATAATGCAAAATTAAATTTTTATAAAATTCCATTGTTGATTTTATTTTAGATGAAACTTTTTAATTAATATCTTTTTTCTTTCTTTTGTAAAATTGATGCTTTAGGGAAAAAAAATCAGATTAGGTGCTTTTTGTGTAATTTAAACTTTCTTATTGATAATAAATTACTGAACAGTTGATCTAAGTTGATTTGTAGCATGAGAATATAAAATTAAGAGCGAAAGAGAAATAACTTTGTTAGATCATTATGTTATTAATACATATATATATTCTTACATCTACATAAGTTTTTTATTATTCCAGTTGAAAGCTAGAGAACAAAGTGCTGGAATCAAAGAGGGCTTACCTTTAAGACTTTTATTGTTTGAGCGTTTTCCTGATAGCCCTCAAATGAGTAGACTTAACAAGGTTCCTTCTGAATTTATTGTGCCAAAAGTAAGTTCCATATAATTTGAATGTATTCCTTTTATGCTCTCATTTTTTTAATACTGTTTCTTGTTTTTGTATTTAAAGATTTTTTGTATTATTTATTTTGGAAAGAAATCCATTATAAACTTATTTAGGAGGGTCACTCTGAATTTTTTGAGATGCACCTAATTTTTTAAAGTTATACTTACAAAATTTAAGAAATGTTCAATGTAGTCTCCCCCAGCATCAATGCACTTTTGTAGACGAATTTTCCACAGATTAAATGCCTCAAACCATACATTTCTTGAAATTGATGAAAAAAATGGCATTTATAGCCTTATCAATCTCTTCGAATGAAAACGACGCCCATGTAAGTTCTTTTTTAGATTAAAAAAATAACAAAAGTCACACATATCTAAATCCAGAGAATAAGGTAGATGATCCATCACTTTAATTTGTTTTTGTTTAAGAAACTCAACTGTTAATCCAGCTGTATAGGAAGTTGCATTGTCATGGTCAAGCATTAGTCCCCTAACATTCACTTCTTGGATAATTTCTGGAAGACATTTAGTGATACACCAGTTTGCTGTTACTGTCCTTCCAACTTGATGCCTTGGACCAAACCCACACTTCTGAAGAAAACGGCATTCATTACTCTTTTCATTGCTCATTGTTTTTTTATCATTGTTGGGGTGGAATCATCTTCAAAGACCCATACTTTGCTTTCTTGTGTTGGAACATCAAAAAACTGTATGTACATTTCTTCACCCATTACAATTTTAGAAATGATGAGGTGGCCACCATCATTTAGCAGTTTAAGAGTTTCTTTACTGATTCTGACATGCTGCTCTTTTTGGGGCTCAATTAGATTATGGGAAACTCAGTAGCCAACTACTTTTTTCATACGTAATTCTTCAAGAATAATTTTGTTTATCGTTGTGGATCCAATGTTAAATTCCTTCTGTATCATTTGGTAGGTACAGTGATTATCATCCATTAACAATTTTCGCATGGCAGACACATTATCTGGGATTACTGCCGACCTCAGCCTTCCTGTGTGTTCTTCACCCTGAAGAGAATTGTGACCTCTGCACAATTCTTTAAACCATCTGAATACAAAAGCACAACATGAAGATTCATCTCAAAATACTAACATCTTGATTTAACACCATTTTAAAATCATAGCACAATAATGTTCTTGTGTCAACTCCACTTTCTCTTCTGTCCAAAATTTATTCTACACTAAATAACTTGATGCAAGTCAGTAAAAAATCGTCTGCTGTGTTAAAATACTTTGTATTTTCAAATTAAACTGCTAATTTTTTTTGTAACTTGTTGTCTGTGTGTATCAAAAATTTCAGTTACCCACGTACATGATAAAAAATTCTAAATGACTTTGCAGTATTAATTTATTGGTGTATGATATATTTGAAGATTATTGTGCAATTTACTATTGGATTTTAATTTTTTGTAGTTTCATTTATTGTAATATGCTTTAATTACAAGGGGTGATCAAATGAAAAGGTACGAAACGATACGGTGGGTACAAATATAGACTTTATTCAAAATATACACCATAGGCCTGAGCACAACAATCCCACTGATGAACAAGCCGCAGGATTCCTTGTTCCCAGAATTCCTGTAGCTGTGACGATACCCAGTCCTTCACAGTGTCCTTGAGTACGTCGTCCGAGTTGAAGCGCTTTCCTTTCAGGTGTTTCTTCAGTGGACCAAACACATGGAAATCACAGGGTGACATGTCTAGACTGTAGGACGGATGGTCCAACGTCTCCCATTGGAACTTGTCCAGTTCCATTTGTGTGACTCTGGAGACGTGTGGATGCGCGTTATCATGGAGCAGAACCACACCCCCCTTGAGCAGCCCTGGTCTTTTATTCTTGATGGACCTGCGTAGGCATCGGAGTGTCTCACAGTACACATCAGAGTTAATGCTTTTTCTGTGCTCGAGTAATTCTGTGCTCGCATCATTTGGACGCCGCTTTTTATAAGAGCCTATGCTCTCTCCTGCGCATGCGGGCACCCGCGCATGATCCGATCCCAGTCAGAGTCTCCAATGGCATCCCGAGATGTCTCGCTACATTCTCCCTTGGCGGAATATGCAAATATTTAACTGTTTCATTTTTATGTCGTTTCGTACCTTTTCATTTGATCACCCCTTGTATTATTGCCCAGAGAAACCTATGTAAAAAGGAAGCGATATAAGTGAAATTTATGTGTTTTTCTATATATTTTCTACTAATAATGAGATAAAAGTGTGAAAATAAATGAAAAATAAAATTATTTTATTATATTTTAAATTAACTAGTCATATTATCAGAATTATTAATGAATTTATTTTTTGTTACTTTCATGCAAAAATTTCACTTTCTTTCAATCCTCTACTTGCCTTTTTTGATAAGTAGAGGTTTTCTGCTTCTGAGGTACCAAAGTATAATCTGCTTTTTTGCCAATAGATTTACTATCTATGATGAATGAGTGACACATCCTCAGCTTTTGAGGGATGCTTTTCGATTTCCAACCTTTTTTCTTGTTACTTGAATCTTCCCCTTCCTCTTTTTTTCCCCCTTTCTTTTTTCTAATCTTAATGTGATTTACTTGGGCTATGTTCTGAAAATCTCAAGTAGAAAAATCAAGCAACTGTAAAAGGAGGAAAGATAAAAATATATGGTTAGTTCAAGTTTGATTTGCAGATCGCACACAAGAAATTTGTACAGTTATGTAGATAATACTTAGTAGTTTTTTGAAATTTACAGTTTAATACAACTTCTTTCATTACAAGTTTGCATTTTTTGTCTTATATTGTTGGTGATTTAAAATTTTTATTGTGCTTTTAATGACAATATAAATTTCTTTTTTTAAAATCTGACCAAAGACATTACTCCAAATGTATCTTAGACAATCTTAAAGACATTACTCCAAATGTATTATTAGTTCCAAAGACATTGCTTTAAAGTTAATGCTACATTTGACCAGTCTTTGATGAACTAATAGATTTACACCTCTTCCATTGGCAGTGGTGGCTCAATATTTCAGTGTTATTTTTTTGCTGAGCTGTTGAATGCCAGGACCAACACAATTGCTCTCTTTGTTAAATTGCTTAAAATTTGGAAGAGCTTTGAAATTAACAATTTTCCCTGCATTGATCCATTGCTTTGTTTTGCCATATAATGCCATTGTTTGACTTCAATCCATTCACCTGCAGCACAAAGTTTGCCTGAAACTCATTAACAACTAAATATGATGATTTTTCATGCTTCAGGAAAAGGAAAGCATATTAAGAAACATTTCTGCGAATCTCATCCAGAATTTAAGATAATAAAAAACAAAACATGGGCAGTGTTCTAAAAAATTTTTTAACTTGACTAAACAAGCTGAACAGGTTATAAAATGGAGGAAAAAATGAAGAATTACAAAATTTTAGTATTCTTTTATAACTTATTCAATCAATCATGATGAGTCATTTCTTAATTTGAATTACTGGGAAAATGGCATTCATAAAACCATTAGGATCAAAACATGTGTTTGACCAGATAAGCCCAACAAAATGCAATATCCCTCCCAAATCCAATGGAAAATAACCTATTTAAACAATTTTGTTTGACTTACATATCCAGAACCTTTGTGATGTATTTATTCAATGTTGTTTTATTTTGCTAATGTAAAGACCATTGTGTTTATTATTCCAATACCCATCACTGTTGTATAACTTTAATGCAAAACTGCTGTGTAAATTGCACGAGAGATCACTTAATATATTTACAGAAGTGTCCCCGATAGGTAGAAGAATAGGAAATTCATTCCATAAAAATTTATTTTCTCATTCCCTGAACTCAGAAAAATAATCACTGTTAAAATAGGCATATTGTTCTCTAACCATAGGGAAAAAAATTTGGAAATTTTCAGATTCTTGAAGTTAGTGTGATTCTAATTTTCAAATAAATATTCTGTATAGAAACTCAACTTTTGAAATACCTATCATTCAAATCATATAATGAAATTTCATCAGATAATATATACAACCTCCTACTAAATTACTACTCTTCATTCTAAGTAGCAAATCTATCTAGTTTCTAATAAACTAAAAAAGAGAATCAAAACAGAGAAAAAAGGGGATTATAGAGATTTTACAAGAACTAGGATAAATCATTGAATGTTTTTTATAAAGTATCTAATATTAACAAAATAAAGCAATTTTATGGAAAATGAAACCATAAAACCAGAAGGAATATTGAACATATATTAATAGCATCACTAGTATTACTATTAACAAATGACTGCAGGGCAAAGTTAAGTAATTGACACATTTTAATTTTTGAATACAACAATCAGCCTTTTCATCTCCAAAAAATATAGCAAATACTCTTATCTTTTTTTTCTGTACTTCTAGTTCAAGCAATTAGTTTGAAATTTAAAAGGGGGGGGGGAATAAAGACTACAACTGAAAGGGAAAAAGTTGAATGTAGCAGAATATTTTAAGCTTTGAATTATTAACTATAAAAATTAACGTCATCTACTATTATATGTTGAGGATTTTCATATTTCAAATGCAGGAAAGAAATAAATATTACAGAAATATAACTGCAAGTTATAAATACAATTAAAAAAGGACAAATGAAAAAAAATTTTAAATAAAAAGCATGTATATATACATTTTTACTGACTAATGAAATATCTAAATTATAGTCTTCAGCTAATGTTAAAGGATAAGCTCAAAGTGTTGATCAACCCCTTTTTTTGAACAGAAAAAAGCTCCAATATGAATATATATCGATATAACATAATTTTTTATAAGTTAGTGTTCTTAGAATTTCGATTAAGAAAAGTATACTGCATTAATGCAAAATGGATATTTAACTTTTCCTTTTTAATGTATAGGCAAAGCACCAATCATATTTTTACAAAAAACGATTGATTCAAGTAAATTTAAATAATATAGAAATGTGTGTTTCTTTCTTTAGCATAGAATAGCCAGAATACAACTCTGTCATTGTTAATCCTTTGACTTTTATTATTTATTCTCAATTATTATTATTATCTCAATTATTTAGGACTCATTTACACATGTCCTGGGATATTTTCTTCTGAACAGTTCATTCATGGTTACAAATACTTATTTTTGGCAATCTTCTACAGTTTATTTCTGAAAAATAATTATGAGCTGAAATCGTTTTAAGTTGTGACAGATGGAGAATTATGGAAAAGTTATGATACATAGACTTAATACCCCAAAACTAATAAACAAAAATATCTTAAATATTTTGTGAGCGTCAACAGACCATCGTTGCATGGCACATCATCTTAATAAAATATGCATCCTTCCATTTTGTATATGCCAAGTTTGTAATTTGGATATCATGAATGCAGAGCATCTTATATGCCCAGAACTAGATAAAGAGTCTCAAAATCATGGTGAGATAAGCAAACTATACTGGAATGCAAGAACATTTATGTGAACTCTTTGTTAAGACTTCATCTCATGTGTTCCTTTTTTGTTTAAATTTGTCTTTTGTTCCCGTGTTAATTTGTCCTGGTTCTTACTTTAAATGCTTGTTGTTTTTTTTGTCATTGTTCTTGTGTAATACTTGAGCTATTTTATATGTTTGGATTAATCCTTCCGATAAAGCCATATGTAACAACAAAATTTTGTGGGTGTATTTTGAAAAAAATAATTTATACTGATAAATTTTTAGTTTAATTATGTTGTGGTTTTTACTTTTTAGGAGAAGTTTTCTGTTATTGAAAATATATTTACTAAGTTTAAATTCTGTGAAGAAAAATGCAGAAGAATTTTAAGTTCTAATCTTACACTTTTTAAAAATCTTTAATTAGCTTTAAAAAAAAATACTACTTCTTGAAATTTGAAATCTTAGTCTATAATTATTATAATTCATTGTAAATATATAAGAAAATGCATTTATTTTTTAAAAAAATTTTGGATCTCTTTTTCAAAATTAGATTTAAAAAATAATTTGGGATATTTTTCTATTTACTGAGTAACAAACAAAATCATCAAGCTTGAAAGTTTATCAATGCAATAAATTATTTTATTTTCACACTTTATTGATAATTTAACAAAATATTTTATTAAAAGTAATAAAAATAAAAATCTAATAGGATTAAATATTTTGGTACTCAGTTAACAAAAAAATACTGTTTTTTTAATAATGAGGGCTCTCATTACCATTAAATACCAACCAAGTTACCATTAAAAATTTTTCCTCAATCAATCTGTTACTTTGGTATCAACATAATTTTCCACTTATAAAAATTGATTAATCATAAAAAAAAGTTAGAAAATGCAAATTTTTATGAAAATAGTTTATTTTATATATGCATTATAAAAATTAGAATTTAGATGAACTTTTGAAATTTTTATTTTAGGTCAGAGAAAGTTTCATGCGCCAGTTTGTAGATGATCAACCTGAAGAATCTCCAACTATGAAAAAATTAAGTGAAAATGAAGATAACTTGGTAACATTTCGAAAAACAAGACCTCTGAAACTTATGGCTTCTCCATGTAAAGTTAGGAATACCACCAATATATTAAGAAAAGCGAGTGTTACTAATATTGTCATGTTAGTACTTTTAAAATATGAATTTTTTAAATGCATGTAAATATTTCTGAAATTTGTATTGCACTTAATGAAAAAAAGGATCAAAATTATAAAATCTCATAAAATATTTCATTGAAAAATTTTAATTTGGAATTAAATAGAATATTTTATTTTGCTCAGTTGTTTTAGAAGTAAAATATACAAGAATAATACTTTTGTTCATTGTAACACAAGTATCATTACAATCATGTTTTATAAAGAGGTTTTTTAAAGAAAATAAATAAATATACATTTTACAAAAAAATATAACCATTTGTAAATGATGCTTGGTCTTAAAAGTATGTAAAATTCAATAAATAATTGTTTAAAGCATTGGGTTTTAAACTGTGGACCCCAGGGGTCCTCAGCGCCTTTATAGGGAGTCCACAAAGGTCTCTCATTTAATGTTAAGATTTCTCTCTTTTACATACTCTGATACAATTACAATTGCATCCATCTCTGTTTTCTATTTGAATCATGTCCACATTATTTAATTATTTGTGCCTATGTTATTTATTTGAAATTAGTATTTTGTAATATTTTTATATGTGTATAATTAGATGCTTACTGTTATCTTAAAGGGGGGAAAAAGAAGTATTAAAAAAGTCTGTATAAGTAGCAAAGACAGTCTTAAGGGGACTATTGTCTGTCTATTGGGGAACTTTTAAATACCTTATCCATGTGTTGGTATTCATGGAGGGGTGTTCGAAATCTTGGGGGGTCTACGATGTCAGGCTGATGCATAAAGGGGAAATGCAGCAATCGAAAGTTTAAGAACTGCTAATTTAAAATATTATTTTTCCAAAATTTATGTTTTTATGTTCATTTGTTTTCAAATTTAATACAGAAGACTTGTTTTATTTTAACTTTCGAAGGCCGATATACTTCACAGATTTGAAATGTTAATTTTATTTCTTATCCTTTGTAATGTACGAATTAAAAATAATATGGAGCTTATAAAATTTTTATTATTATTAAATGAATTGTTTTTAATATTGATTTAACATTTGTCATCACATATAGAATTGAAAGTATTCATTATTTTTTCAATAATATGCATGTAAAACCTGATATACTTTTTAAATTAAAATAATAATAATTATGCCTTAATAAAAATAATAATTATTATTCCAACTTTCTTAATTAAAATAATCCTCTTATTATTCTTAACTTTATTTCTTAATCTCTTACATTTCTTTCTTAATTAAAATATGCTCATTGTACTGTTTCAGACCTGAAATGAACCCTGAAATTTATTATTTAAATGTCTGTATTTATTAATATGATGTGGAATCTTTGAACATTTATATTATTTACAAATAGTAGAGTAATTAATCGCAAATAAAGTTCTTGATGCATTGTTTATTTAAGCATAAATAATAAGCATCTTTCTTAAGTCCAATTGGTATACACATAATAGAATTTATCATTCTTGTTACTTTTGCAAAAAGTAAGATCTAGGGTGAATCGGACACAATTTTTAAAAATAAATTTAAAAGACAAATGTTCCAAAATATTTCTCTCAAATCTGTATTGTTTTTTCCAATCTTATGCCATATAATTTTTTTAGTGATTCAAATAATCAAAGACTGCTTGTTGGAGATTCAGGACAAATTCCAGTACTGGGTAAAGGTCCTAAACAAACTCAGAGCCAAAAAACCATTCGTTTGGATAGAAGGTAAATAATGATAATTTTTTAAAATTAGTGATGCTAATAGCTACTCTTAGTTTCTACTTTAGTTTCAAATGGGTTTTTTTAAAAGAAAAAAATATGGTTTCATAAAGTTTTTATTGGATTTTTTGTGCATTATAGGTGAAAATATTTTCTTGTTCCATATTATTTTGTACAATAAATGAAATTATTCGATTTAAATCTTTACATTTTTAGTGAGGGTTTTAATCTTAACTCGATATTTTTTAACATAAAATTTTATTTTTTTAAATGTATTTTAAATTTTTATTTTTAAGTTCTGATGTGTATGTAAATTGCATTACTATTCAGTAATACTTTTAAAAAATATTTGTTGAGAATATTTTCTTACATAAATTTGCAGGAGTATGAGACGATCCATGCGAGGCTCAATAAAAATTAAACAAACTTATGACCATTTACGAGAAAATGGAGATGGTGGAACTCTTAACCCCACTGCTTCAAGAAGTCCTCATGATTTTGATATAAAACTATTACAGCAAAAAAGACAACAAGCTGAGATGAAAAGGTTTATCATTTTTTGCTGCATTAATAAAAATATCTGAAAATTATTTTTTAACTATTTAAAATTTTTAAGACTTTCATTTAATGTATTTATTGAATTTAATGTTTGAAAGTTCTTTTAAATATTTATTATTAGCAATATAACTGATTAATTTGCTTTAAAAAATGTAAAACCTTGTGAATTTTAAAAAAAATAGTTTAAAATTTTATTTACACTAGTACATTTATTGAAACATTGATTTGTGTCTAATTTAATGTAATAAAATTTAGTTACATTTTCTCATTAAATTACTATTTTCATGGCATTTGATAGCTATCAGATTTGATTAACCCTCTGAGTGTTTGACCTTGTCCTGAAAAATCATTCCGAAAGCGTTTACTTTTCTTTTGCAAATTGCTTCAAAAGTGCAACACATTTAATTCCTTTCCCCTTCAAAGATCGCGGGAGGCCTACAGGGGAAGATTTTATTACTCAGTTCGGTCTCTTTGTTACTTTAAAACCGGGAGAAAACTCGTTCACAGCTGTGACGCTGCCTTGTGCGAATCTTGGGTGGAAAAAGTGGGGTCTACGTAGTTGTTTTGATCGGTTAAGTCACAATAAAAGTGAAGAATTAAAACTCGAAAGAAAGAAACTTGTTACAAAAGTTGAAAAATGCTTGTTTATTTTAAACAAAACAAAATTTTAAAAAATAATTTAAGAAAAATAAACTATTTTGAACTAACGATTTGAGCCAGGGAAAATCAGCTTGTATTTATTGTGGAATATGAGACTAAGAAAACACAAGTACATCTTAATGATTTTTTTAAAAAAAGTAACTATGTAAGAAAGAGTAAAAGTGACCATCTCTCTCTCTTTTTTAAACAATAAGAGAATAAATGGAGTATCGTTACATACGACGATTATGTTTATGAAATAAAATCAATCTTTTCTATTCAATTATATTTTAAATTTAAAGTAACATAAAGAGGGATTTCCATACTTTTAATTTCCATATGTTTTAATCCTATAAATCATGTTTTTATGTTAAATGAATTTTTCGGAAAAAATCTAAATTTTATTTCATAGTTAAACAACTTGTATGAAGCAAAAATGCTTTCTTTACACCGGCATTTGTGACGGAGCAAAAAGCAAATTTAGTCAATTTTTTTTTTAATGGGAATATATTTTTTTTTCAAATTGTGAAAGTATTTCTAACCATTTTCTATTCAAATTTAATTTTTTTTTCTGTTTCTTTAGCGTTAAATGGAAAATTCATCGATAAATACATCTTTCACACAATTCAGTCATTACAAGTTGTATTGAGAGAAAAATTTCTCCCAACTAATTTTGTCTTTCAAAACAGTACACTTAAAACAATTTTGTTCAGTGAAGCTAACCGACAATTCTGCATTGTACTCATATCATATTTTTAAAAAATAACATTTGGAAATATATTCTGTATTTAATATTTTGAGTATAAAAAATAATAATAATGCCTGCTGTGGAAAAGACAGCGAATGAGATGTGATGTATGGTTTTGAAAGAATGTTTTCGTACATGTAGAGTATTTTTGAAAATTTAAATATCACCAAAGCTGATCATATGATTGTAAATGAGTCTTATTTTAGAGTGTGAGCTGTGGGGTATCAAAATAAAACATTTAACTTTTAAATAGCCAAGGAGTTTTTATTCAATATCCTCTCCGTAAAATTGCTTACAACTTTTATTCAAATTGTAAAGAGATTGAAATATAAAAATCTGACTTACTGCAGTCAAAAATATTCATATTATGTGAAAATACTATTCCTCCACTTATTTAAGTACATTTTATAAGCTGTAGCCTAAAGCAATTTTTTATTTTTATAAAAGAGGCACAAAAATTCAGTTATAAATATATATTTTTCATTTTAGAATATATAAACCGTACATGGATTGTGAGACCATTTCTAAATTCCTAAGAGTTTTTAGAGGAGCAAAAACATATAATTTTGGGTAGTTCAAAATTTTAATATAATACACAAATATATATATATTATTAAGCAAATACGTTTGAAAAGAAAAAATCAATTTATTTAAATCTTGTATTTCATGAACAAACTAAATCAGTTTCTTCTGAAATAAATATAATTGAAAGAAAAATGTTTAAATTACAATAGATAGCATATAAACGTTTATCTAAGGGGTATCCCCGAAGTGACGCAATCCTATTTGGTGAAAAATAAAACTTATTGCTAGAATCATACAATTCCCTAATGAATGGGTGAGTCCGAATCCCCCCCCCATGTAAACTGTTTGGATGGAAATGACTAAATAGGAACATTTAATAATTTGCATAAATTAAAATTAACCGTTATAGTTTATATATTTTTTAAGATTACAAAAGGTGTACTTCGGATGCACAAGTTTTAATAGGAGTACGGTTTACGAAAAATAGTACAAATATATCTGAAGGACTATGGTTGGTTACCTTAAATATTGTGAAACACAACAAAGTATATTGGAAATCAATCCCCCAATTCGTGGTAGTAAAAATGTATGAAAAAATTGCAAGACTTATTTTTGTATTTGTAATTATTATAATTTTTCCTGAAAACTGTAATTTCTAGTGTGGCACCCGTCAAAACCGAGGCCTCACTTTTTGCCCAGCTCGCACCTGCCTAAACCGACCCTGCCCTAGAAATTGAAAATGCTGTCTTCTCTGTTTATCAAGATTATGGCATTGCAGACTGCATCATGTATTTTAGATGGTCGTTTTTTTTCTTTACGTCAATCTGTTAAAATCTGAATTTAAAATTATATGAAATTCTTAACATATGCAACAATGCCCTTTATAATTTTTTTAATAGTACATGAATGCATCTTCAAACATAACATTACATTTATGTTGACTATTTAATTAACATTAAATATAACTTAACGCACAGATTTTCTGAATTTTAAAATAAATACTTCAAAAACTCTTGTAGATATGATCATAATTTTTCACTCCTGAGTTTTAGCTTCGCAATATTGCTTCTACTTAAAAAAATTTTTCTATATTCATCAAATTTTTCAGCATATTTTTGGCTCTTAACATACAGTTTTAACCGAATTGTATGAAATTTATGAAATGCATTAAAATGCTTAAGATTCTATATGTTAAAATTTTAATTTAATATTTTATTCGAAGAATTGTTAGTACTTATGGTAAATAATTTTTAACTGCGTATGTGCGCCATACATAAATATTTTTTTCAGAAATTTCAAATGCAATTTCTACTATAAAATTCCGAGTTTTGTATGAAAATCTGGTTATTTTTTTAATCTTAATTACAATAGATATCTAGATTTAAATTAATTGTTCTTCTGTAAGCTTTTGAAAAAAATAAATATTTAGAAATTTTGCATAAATAAATATTTTTTAAAAATAAATTTAAAATTGATCTTTATATTTTTATTTACATGCGTAAATGCCAACTGTAAATGTATCCAGATATTTTTAATTATTATTTACTCAGATATTCAAGTTTAAAAATATGAATTTGGGGAAAAACTCCCTCATTCATGTTCTCTCTGAGGTAAACTGAAATTCAAGCATTTTTTTTTTTAAAATTCAAATATAATTTGGTGTATTTTAACAATGCGTAAGATGCCCTGCACCCTGGCTTTAAAATTAAAAAAAATAATTAATGGATCTGAATTAGTTTTTTTGCTGTTATTTTTATCAAAGCATAAGAATTTTTTTTCAAATAATTTAATGCAAAAGATTAAAAATTATTCATTTTTAGCAGTAGGAAAGCTTAAAAGGTTTTGAATTTTGAAGCGTTCAGTTTATTAATTTTTTTTGATAACTAATAATGAAATAATCATGTTTTAAAAACAGAAAGCATTGGTTTAAGAGAAGAAAAATGAAGCAATAAAATATAGTTCTAGATATTATATAGAGGTATATATATTTTGAAAACTTAATTTTCCGTTTGATCATTTTAAGGTGAAGAAAATAATACGAGTTAATCAAGCAAAGAGAATATACTTAAAAAGTAATTTGTCCAACTATATAAAATAGCAGATTACCGTCCCAACTTGTTAAAACTTCAAATTAATATGAAATCAAAAGTGAGTTATATAATATTTTATTTATGCGTTGGAACTCAAATTAATATGAAATCAAAAGTGAGTTATATAATATTTTATTTATGCGTTGGAACTTTTCAAAACTTGGAAGAAAAAAAAGGTTAAATTGTGAAAAGTACAAAAAGAATTTATTTAATTCAATCGCAATAATATCTCAAATCAAGCTAAATTACAAACACTAACTTATAGTTCATTTACTAAAGGGAACTAAAGAAATTCTTCCTGGTTTTTTTACGATGCCTCCAGGGTCAAAACACAGGGTTCCCTGCGAGCCATAAAATGTCCTGTCAGTGTCCATTGTGTCGTCCCAACCCTCCCTAATTATCTTTCATGATGTTAAACCATTAAAGGGGGGAAAGGATTTCAGAAAAATACAGCCTACACGCTTTTGAAGCACTCTCTTGAAGTCAGAAAAAGACGTGTGGTGTGTTTTCGAAATAGCTCTAGACATGCGGAAAAAGACGTCCAAACTGCCTAGAGGGTTAAACTATTTTAATCTTGATTTTTAAAAAAGTTTAAATATAACTTATTGATTATATATGTTTCACTTTAATTTTCATGCTGTTATTTCTCAATTAGAAATCAGAGAGAAGAAGATTTAAGAGAGAACCATCCATATTTTGATACACCTCTTTTCATGGTGGCAAGAGAAAGCCGTTTTCGAAAATTCTGCCAAACCATAGTGTGGGCACGCTATGATCCTCATATTAGGGATCCAGTTACTGGTAAAGAAAGAAAAATTAAATACAAAACATTTCAGTATGTATTATTAACTTTTGTTATTATAATTATTTTCTGTTCTCATTTTTATAAATAATTTATATGTAATTCTTCAATTGATACTAAGGATTTTAGATATTTGTCAAACCCTATATGACTCCTTTAAAAAATTATATGTAAATCTTGCATACAATTTAATAGTCAGAAATTAAAAGAGCAATTTTTATAATCTATGACAAAATATTTTTTGTATTCTAAAATTTGCGGTTTCTTATGATTTAAAAGTCTTTACAATTTCTGTATTTAGACTAACAAAAGTTACTTGTGTGTGCATGTGAAAATAAAAATTCAAACTTGAATAAGTTAATAATGTAATTAATGCATACCAATTGATGAGCAATTTAGACAAATATCTGTTATTAACAAAAAAGGTTTTTGTTATGAATGAAGAAATAAAGATCCCTATAAGAATGTAATTGAATCTAAGGTAGATAATTGATTAATAATTTAAATATCTTAGTAATAATTTCTAAGTTCGTTTTAAATTAGATAAATTTATCATTTTTACTGATATGCTTAGATCTTATTATATGTAGATCAATAAATGAATTATTCCATCAGTTTTTTAAAAATATTATATATAAACCTTACTTGTTTAATGAATTTATGTATTTAAAATTTTTTTTTTTTTATATGAGTATAATATGCTTTAACATTTTTTTAAAAATAAAATTGAATTGTATTTTTCTAGTAATTTGCTAGGTCTTGTGACTTATTTGGACTGGTTTATGATTTGGATTACAACGCTGTGTTGCATTTCGATGATGTTCGAGACGCCTCAAAAACGAGTTATGAATACCGCCTTGTTACAGGTAATACTTTTGAAAAACTTTTTTGTTATTGTAATTTAACCTATTTACTTTCATATTTCAAGATACATCTTTGTTGTTTTTTACTGATTTTATTTTAAAACTTAATATTAAATATTCTATTTGTGCTCCTCTTATATCTAATTTTTTAAATTTTAGGTTGCAGAATATATATTTGTAACCGCTATGAGTCTTGAAATTATTCTAAAAACTCTAGCCGATGGGTTATTTTTTACTCCGAAAGCATTAATAAAAGATGCTGCTGGGGTTATGGATTTCTTCATTTTTGCTGTAAGAACTTGAATTTATTTTATGATTGATGTGTGTGCTCCATACAAATTTAAATACTCTTTTTATTTAGTAACTTTCAAAAATATCTGTAAAAAAATAGTTCTATTGCTAACTTTTCACTGTAAATTATTTAAAAGTTATTTACTATAATATAATTAAATATGTACATACATACTGCTCTGAGATTCTGGAGTTCAGAATCAGGATGAATAAAATGTCATTGTTTTGTGATAACAGGAACAAAATTTATTTACAATACAACAGGAGTTTCTAGCAGAAAAGGTTATACTGTTTCATAGTACAACTCACATTAACAATTAAATTAAGTAAAATCTTTAAGTTTGTTGAGATTTAATCATCCAGAACTATAATTAATCTGACCTACTGTTACTCTTCAGTCATTGGGTGAAAAACTTCTTTTAAGTTTTTGAAAATTTACTGTCAATATAAAAGCCATGGATTGGTTTAAATATTCACAAAATCCAATATTGCCCCTGAAACTGGCAACAAAAGTTAATTGACAAACATTCTACCAATGTGATATCTAAGATAAGTCACCATAATTTAACAAATTTTCCATAGAAGGCCATACTAAAATATGACATTAAGTTCCACCATATGACATTTTCAGTAGAGGTTTTTATACTGGATACTTTACAGTTTAAAGCATATTTAGATTAATTTAACTATATCTGGACTATTTAAGCATATATACTAAGTTAAATATTAATATTAACAAGATTTATATCAATATATGCATTTTACTTTAATGATTTGGGTTTGTATACTCTAAAATAAACTTTTAAAAAAAGATTGAAAAAGCTCTTATTAGTATTTATGATTAAACATAAAAATTTGTAAATATTTATAATTTATTAGAATTCAAAATTTTCCAAATCATAAAAAATGTGGTATGCACAATTTTTCCATTTGATAAATTTAATAGTTCATTTGCAATATTTGTTGCAAATTGAAAAAGTAATTTTACATGTGAGTGGACCTTTTTTGAAAAATACTTATTATCACTTTTAAAGAAATTCCACTGAAAAACACATTATTTTTATTGGATTACAATATAAAAAATATGTTTTTTTAATTGCCAAAAAAAAATTAGATAAATATTTTCAGCTTTAAATTTTTTACATATAATTACGTCTAAAATAAAATATCATGATACGAACTTTTTAATTTTAATCTGCATTTACAAAATTAAATTTTATTTTTAAAGTAGGCATTATAAAAACATTTTTAATTTTAAATTTATAATTAGTTAACTGAATTCATAATGAGTTTTTTTACTACATTGAGTTTGCCTTTTTTTCACAATACTTGCAAAATAATTCCATGTTATTTATATTCTTAAGTTTTTAAAATAATTAAACAATCTTGCATTATTTATTCAATTAGAACTCTATATTTCAGATTGGATTTCTTATTGTGCATATAACTATATACTAATGCTTTTAAAACATTTTGTTTAGTGTATATTTTTTATAAATTTGAAGTTCATTGCTGTGTGGAGAAAACGTGAACAAATTTGTAGAAAAAAATTAATATACCCATCTTTCTGTTAAGTTTACAACTAGTATTATTATGTGTAGTCCATTAATTTATGATTTAATTGGTTTGTTTCCCCTCTATTATCATAAAATTGTTTACTTTATTTATTTTATGTATTATTTTTAGTGGTCTTGCATGAAATTATGGCCTTGAAGTGATGCTTCTGATAATATATGCTTTTTATGGTAATTTGTGTCTACATTTTATTTATTTTGCTGCTGCTTTTTGTATTTGTATCTTTTTCTTTTCAGTTTTATACTTCCTTTTGTTACCCATTAGAAGAAATATTGTATAGAATTTGTGATTTGGCATTAGATAGATGTTTTGCACTTGTGTATTTTACTTATTGTTTGATTTAAAATAAATTACTGTTAATGGAATTATAAATCATGTTTATTATCTTAATTTAATTTTTTATCTAAGCATATTCAATGTGTCTGACTAAAAATATAACAAATTTTTTAAAATTTTAATGTTTAAAAATTAAATTAAAATTTTTAAAAATGCATTAAAAAATTCATTTTAAGGAAATAAAATAATAAATGATTAGTAATCTGGTATTTATTGAGAATTGTATTGGAGTATATTCTATATAAAACACAAAACAAATTGCATGAAAAGTTAAATTTTGTGTAGCATAACTAATATTTTTATTTTATTTTTTTACTTTTATTTTAAAATTCCTTTGTATTTTTTCCCTTCATCTGTTTATTCTTTGATTTTTTTTATTTATTAAATTGCTTACTTGTTAAAAGCCATCATGGGGAACAATATATTCATAATGTTGGCTTAAATGTTTATATTCACATTTTACTTTATCTTTATGTGTATTGAATGTGAAATATTATGATTTTGTTCTGAATATTAATTCTTTAAATTTGATCATCTAGAAATTTCTACATTATAATGAAAATAGTATATAATTTTTACAATGATAAATGTTGTTAAAATATGTTGTAAATGTATGAATTTTTAAAAATTACTTTGAAAAGCCCAAGAGTTGTTATAATATGATTTTAAATAAACCATACTTTGTTAAATCATTTTATATATTTAATTAATATATTAAGTAGTATATTTATTAAATTATTGTCAGTTATTGAACATGAGATACATGTTTTATTTACTTATTTTCCTGCTCAGATTATTTCAAAAATTCTATAGCAGTTAACAATCATAAGCAATATGTAAAAATTAAAATGTGAAATTAACATAAATTCATTAAATTAAATGTGAGAACAGTTTTGGTATTTACTTGATTTTAAAGATTAACATTAATTATTAATTTTATCTTTAAGTTTTATTTCTGACTCAATAAACTAATATGTTGAGGATATTTTTCTAGAATATGTATATATATTCTTAATTTATTTACTTGAAAAGTTTAACAGTTGAAGTGTTTGTTGGTAGGCATTATAATTTGTAAACTTTCTATCGCCCCCTCTTTAATTTGAGTCACAATTTTCATTTTTATAATTAATGTTCTTGTTAATTGAAAAAACATTCTCATGAGTGAAATTTCTAATATATTTTGTGATCAGAATCTTTTAATTTTATAAATAAAAATATTTTTAAAATGAATTTATTAATGTCAATATTTGGATTTTTTAATTGCTTCCTGTTATACAGGTAAGTTTAGTATTTTTATGTTGGATGCCACAAAAAGTTCCCCCTCAATCTGGAGCTCAAGTTCTAATGATTTTGAGATGTGTACGACCTCTACGTATCTTCAGTCTTGTACCTCACATGCGCAAAGTTGTTTATGAGCTTTGTCGAGGATTTAAAGAAATTCTTTTGGTAATTTTTTTAAAGAATTCTTTTAAATACTTTTATTTCTTTAAAACTCAGTTTTCTTCATAGTTCCATAAAAATAAGTTATTTCGTAGTAATTATGAATTATAATATTTATTTGGAAGACTGTAAGAGATTTCCTTTACATATATCATTTAAATTAGTTTATCTTAAAGGGTTCTTGATTTTTTTCAAAACTGATGTATTTTTATTTTTGTTAGTCAAACATATAATTAAATTATGTAAATCATGAAGCATTAGAATCTTTTTTTAGTTATGATTAATTTTAAAGAAAATAATAATAATATTATTACTATACATAGTGAGCATTCTTGTGTAATATTGAAAAAAGGCTTTACTTGCTAATGTATTGACTGAAATTCAATTTTTACATATTGCTTTTTTTATAGTTAAGGAGCATTGTTACAGTTTTTATAAAAAGATTTTTCAAACAGTATTGTTAAGTAACTGTATTTTTTTTCTTTCCTTCAGATTTTACTTTTAATTTGTCAGGTAATACTATAAAAAATTATACTAATAAATGATTAAAAAAAAGTTAATTTATTTAATACACAAATTTAAAAAACAAAATTGTGACAACACAAAATCTATTTACATTAAAAGACAAGTTGGAAAAAAAATACAGTTTAGGTTTTCAATAATTATGTTGGGATATTTTTTTTGATCGAAAATTGTATCAGAAGTATAAGTTTCTTCAAATAAAAAATAATTAAATTTGTGTTCATGGAAATTTATAATAGAAACAGTAAAAAAAGTAGATTGAACAATATTTGGTTTATTTACCTTTGTCTAATGTATTGATTATGATAATTTATACAAATATAGGTCTCTGTGCTACTTATTGTTCTAATGTTTGTGTTTGCTTGTTACGGAGTTCATATGTTTGGTGGTCGACTAGCTAGGTGCAATGACCCAGACATAAAATTAAGAGTTAGTATAGTTTTGTCTGTATTTTTATCTTTTCTTTCTGTTAATTAATTTGAATCTGATGAAAATTATACATATTTATAAAGATAAACTGATTGAGATTTTCTTTGTGTACACATGTGTTTAATATTTGTCATCAATAGTGTCACAGACCTCTCTTATGGGGGAGGGGGTTACATTCTAAAAAAAATGTAGAAGTGTGACGGGTAACCCCCAAACCCTCCCCTTGTGTATGCCACTGTTTGTCATTTATGTTTAACTAGCATTTCTTCTAAAAATTGTTTATTTTGGAAAAGTAATTTATTAATACGGAGGAACTTTGAGAAAGAAAAATTTATACCTAATTATTATTGTAATCATTATTTTTTTAAGAATCTTTTTCAATATTACCAACTAAACTCTGCTCGGCTCATTTAAAATATTTATGGAGTAAAATAATAAAATTGAAATTTTTATAAATATATATGTGTGTTGGAAAAAATTTTATTTTCAAATGTACAGTTGTAATAGTTTGTACTTCATTTACATTTTCTGAAAATAATTCTGCTTATTAGGGATTTTAAATCTTATGATTAAAATGTGCATTAAATTTTAATTCCTTGTATTGACAAATATTTTCTGTGAATTGAGTTTTTTTCTTTTATGGTTATAATTGTTTTGTGTGTGTGTGTAGTAATCTTTAAAATATATTAAAATATAGCATGTATAAAATTTAATACAATAAATGTTCTTTTTTAGACATTTTTTGTTGTAGTATGTAATATTATATTCAATTTTCATCTTTATTTCTTGAAATCCAAATATCAATTTTTAGTTTATTGTGTGATCTTGTTTTTTTATACAACTTTTTTTTCTCTTCATAATTATGATATATATTTTTTCCAAAAGTAGAATAATAAGTAATGAAAAGAAATTATTTCTTAGGAGCAATGTGTTGGAGTATTTATGCGAAAGATATTCATCACCAAAATGAAACTACAGCCTGGTGAAAATGAATCATACCCTGCTATGCTTGTGCCTAGAGTCTGGTGAGTTTTTAAAAGCGTATTAGTCAATAAAAATTTATGTCATTTTCTTTTATTTGGATGTTTAAGTATTATTGTAAGTAAAAGAATGTGGTTTGCTTATGCTGTTTGTTTTATCTTCTCTTTCTATGTATAGGGCTAACCCACGACGATTCAACTTTGATAACATAGGCAATGCTATGTTGGCATTGTTTGAGGTTCTCTCATTTAAAGGATGGCTAGATATACGTGATGTATTGCTTCAACGACTTGGAACAGTCAGTATAATTTTTCTTTATATTTTTTAAATAATTATGAGGCATTTCTTGAATGTAAAATATGACTTCTTACATTATTTAAATTTTCAATTTTTTAAAAATAGGCTCATGCGATATACATCCATATCTTCGTATTCATGGGATGCATGATTGGCCTCACTCTGTTTGTTGGTGTAGTTATTGCAAATTATAGTGAAAACAAGGTGAATTTTGATTACAAAAACTTTTAGTTTAGATTTTTAATGCCGACTTTTTATTAAATATCAGATTTATCAAAAAATTTTAATTAAGTTTTTACTAAGCTTATATTTTAGATTCATTGTATTTTAGCTGAGTAATTACTTTAATAAAATAGTTTAATTCATAATTATTTTTTATCTATGAATATTCATATATTGCTTGGTTTTTTCGAAAGTTTAATAAAAACACGGGGAAAAAATCAACGGATTTTTTTTTTACTTATTGTTTGTAGCAGTAAACACACATAGTAATATTGATTGATATATTCTCAAGTTATTTGTTCAAAAAATAATTTAATTTTTTTTCTCACAGGGTACAGCTTTGCTTACAGTTGATCAAAGGAGGTGGTGTGATTTGAAGAAAAGACTGAAAATAGCTCAGCCACTACATCTTCCACCTCGTCCTGATAGCCACAAATTCAGAGCTTTCATATACGACATTACACAAAATATTTATTTCAAACGATTTATTGCTGTTCTTGTTTTAGCCAATAGCAGTCTTTTATGTGTCAGTGTAAGTATGTATAAAATTTTGCTTACATGTTTTAAAGCTATTACAAAATAATAATAATCTCTCTCTCTTTCAGTGGAAATCAGATGAGTCTCACACAGTACCATTAGCTACTTGTTCTGCAGCATTTACTCTACTTTTCACTATTGAGGTATGATTAAATCTTTAATTAATTTATTAATTACTATTTAAAGTAATTACAGTTTAACTGAGCTTAAAGTGCTCTTTTAGTACCGTAATTTCGCATGTATAGTCCGCACCATCGTATTGTCTGCAGACACGATTTTATATAAAAAAAATTTCAAAAATCGTCAGATAGTCCGCACCACCGGATAGTCCGCGGACTATACGTCCGAAATTACGTTATTTTAATACGGCAATATTAATGTATTTTAGAAACAAAGAACTAAGTATAAATATAAAAAAAGTACTGCCTTACTAATATACCTTCAGAAATAAAACGCTAAATACAAATAAAAAACAGTGCTTACTAATTAATCATATATTAATTAATCACACATTCTACTACATTAACGAAAACCTTCAAAGTCCGATTGATCGGTATCAGAATTAAACAGTTCTAATATATTTTCGGGAAGAGTGTCCGAAAGTTCATTTTCAGCATCACTATCTTCACTGTCAGTGATTTCCTCGCTTTCACTAACAATCCCGGCTTTTATAAATCCCGATCAGATGGTGGACACTTTAACACTTTTCCAGGATTTATCGACACATTCGGCAACTTCAGTGTATGAAGCGCGTCTCATATTTCCTCCTTTTGTACAAGTATGTAAACCTTCCGACATCCAGTTCTCCCAACAAACACGTACGTGGGACTTGAAACTTCTGTTCACGCTAATATCCAGAGGTTGCAGGATTTTTGTTAAACCTCCTGGAATAACGCTAAGTTCAGCACCGATGTGTTTTTTTTTTTAGCTTCCGCCTTTACACTGTCTTTTATGTGTGTCCTCATGGAATCCATAATTAGTACTCCTTTGGAATTGAAAAAGGCACCTTCTCTCTTCTTCCAAACTTCTTGAAACCAATTGAGCATAATGTCCTCGTTGCACCAACCCTTTTCATTGCACCGTATTACGACGCTTCGAGGAAAATTTTCCTTGGGAATTGTTTTTCTCTTAAAGATTAAGAGCGGCTTCAACTTTGTGCCGTCAGCACAGCAGGCGAGCATCACTGTGAAATTGGTCTTTTCTTGACCAGTTGTTGTTATTGATACTACTCATTCGTTCTGCACTATGCTCTATGGTTTATTATTGATACATACGAATGTTTTCTTGGAATCTCGCGCTTTTTTTATATTTGATCATCGGCAGTTCACGGCAGCGTTTTTTAAAAATTTCGACGATTTTAACTGTGAACAACCAGCGTATTATCCTTGTTGGTGGATAGTCC
This sequence comes from Trichonephila clavata, assembly GCA_019973975.1. Taxonomy (NCBI): domain Eukaryota; kingdom Metazoa; phylum Arthropoda; class Arachnida; order Araneae; family Nephilidae; genus Trichonephila; species Trichonephila clavata. Next base: position 162,512 of record BMAO01029208.1, read on the forward strand.
GCAGCTTCAAAAATTCGCATTTTAAACACAGATAGTCCGCGGACTATACGCGCAAAATTACGGTACAATCAAAATGTGTGTTAAAAAATGAGAAATTTACTTGATTAAAGTTATACATGTTGATCTGTGTGCAAAATAAATAAATAAAAATGTTAACTAATTTTGAAACTATTGAATCATTACACAAAAGTTTTTGATGTTTGTTTATTAACACTTATTGTGAAGTCTTTTTTATTAATCATACTTATACTTTTATAAATATTTGTTCACCTTTTTTTATGTGTATAATGCATGCCATCAATTCATCATGCACATAAAAAATATTGGGTGCAGCAAAAAAAACCGGACAAACAATTTTTTAAACAACTTTATAAAAAATTAGGAAATTAACAAAATATAACAAATAATATAATAAGAGTACACTCGTACTAATAAATAAATTTAATTGGTTTCAAAGTGACTGCCTTTTGCAGCAATGCAGAGGCACAAACGCTTGCAGAAATGTTCAACAATGAGCCTCAAGTCTTTTATCTTTAATCTATCCCATTCCCGCAGAAACGATTGCTTTAGAGAGTCCAAAGTTTTGTATGGTTCAGTCCAGTCTCTGGACTCAAAAATGGACCATACACTGTAATCCATGAGATTGAGGTCCGGCAAATAGGGTAGCTATTCTTCACATGAAATCATGTCTGGAAAATTTGCCTTGCACCACTCTTGTGTCTTTTTGGCCTTGTGAGCTGGTGCAGAGTCTTGTTGAAGCGTCCACTTTGCATTTCTGAAATACTTTTGGGCCCACGTAAGTACAACAGCTTCAAGAATGTCCCTCTGGTACACTCTTTGATTGATTTTAATGCCTCTTCCACAAAAATCAAAGGAGTTTTACCACTTGCGCAAATTCCGCCCCAGAGCTTGACCAACTTTAGATATTGGCGATATTCAACAATTGCCGAATGCTTGGAGCATCCACAGACCAGATTCAATCGTTTTGGGAGTTATGAACTTCTTGAACCGCAAAGAGCTTCTCATCAATGAAAAGGAATCTCTCCCATCACTGACTTGCTGCCCGTCTCAAAAGTTTTCGGCATTTTTGGAGCCGTACGAGTTTGTTTCTTTCATTGAGGAGCTGAAATTTTTGCAATTTGTAAGGCTTCAGTCCAAGCTTCGATTTTGCAATTTGTCTCACCGATCTGACACATATTCTCATGTCACGGACGATTTTCTCATGGAAAGCATCAGATTCCTCTGGACTCGCTTTTCGATGGCCTTACGATTCATTGAAGTGTTTATAGTGCATTTTCGCCCATTTCCTGGACGTCGACCATTATTGCCAAGCTCTTTGAAATGGCAAATTGCAGCAAACACTGTTTGCCGAGGTACAATAAGCAAATGAACGACTTCGCACTTTCGTTTTCTGTGCTGAAACAACTCTAAAATAGCAGACCTTTTGCTCGATATTATCAAAAACACATAAATTAAAGTACAAACTAAGAAATGTATTAAAAAATATTTATTATTAAAGTGGTGGATAAAGAAACATGAAAATACCAACTAAAAGGAAATTTGTTAATTATTATAAGAGGCAAGAAATTTGTCCGAGTTTTTTTGCCGCACCCTGTAGTTTATCTTGAATAATTTGAATGTGATATAAAATAATGAAAAATTATGTGGATATAATATAAAAAAATTAGATTATTCAAACAAATAGGATTCAACTGGACAGAATACTAGATGTAAAAATAAAGATATGTATCGTTATTATTGACAGTAAAAAATGAAAGCAAGAAAAATATATAATTAATTATGTGATTATTGTTATGAAAATATATATTAAATGTTAATTATGTTAGGTTGAAAGTGTAGATTATTTATATTCATTATAATTGACTAAAATATATACTTTTGTGTTCAGGTTATAATGAAAGCAATAGCATTTACGCCGAGGGGCTACTGGCAGAGCAGGAGAAATAGATATGACCTTCTTGTGACAGTAGTTGGCGTGATATGGGTTGTCACTCATTTTATGCTAATGGTAATATTTCTTTTAAAAATATTATTTCTAATTTCTAGGTTATTATGTCATATTTATTGTTGTTGTCTCTAATTTGTGATAAGTTAAAACAGGGGCAGGCAAACTTTTCCATGGTACGAGCTACTTCTAATGCTTTTAAAGTGCCACTGTCCACCCAATGGCATAAGTGTGGCTATTATCTGTTAACATTTCTTGTTTTATTTCTATATACTTGTTTTTGACATTGCACCCCCCTTTTAAAATGTGACAGATTGCTATTTTTATTACAAAAACACAATTTATAAAAAATATCAAGTTGCATGCTTGAACACCTATGAGCTACTACTGTACCAGGGAATGTAAATGCATTCATTGCAGCAAGCAGAGAACATATGTGAACTGATAAATCTGAAACCAACATATATACTTACATTTGTTTGCTGCCGATTCCTGCATCATCGTGGGACATGATATAAACTAGAGAACCCAATCTTGGGGATGCTGTCTCAATAGCCAATCCTGTGCTGTCACGGGAAGAGACAATCATCAATAGTTTATTCTGCCCTTCAGTCGGCATGTGGAGAAAGATTCATTTCTACAGCTGGCATGGCAGTGATTACTTTTTTTCCCTACTGTGACAGTGAATGTGTTAAGTGTCATTGTTTGCTTCCAATAAAGGTGTGTGTCTACACATTCATCAAATCATTTGCTTAAGTAAACACAGTCGCATCCATTATGAAACGCCGATTCTTTAGTCAAGTTGGTGTCGGTAATCCATAAATATTTTCTTTCAGTGTGAAAAGTAAATGCGTTCTTAGTAGAGGCAGTCACCTGTCAATGTCTTGGCAGTTCACTGGTCAATCACGATTGACTTAATACCCATCCCTGAGTTAAAGTTTCTAGAAGTAGAAATTTATTTTATAAAACTCTTTCAAAGATTGTCTAAATATAATTCAGTGTTTTAAATTAACATTAATAACTTAAATTTGATATCATCCTAACTTCAAAATAATATTCTTTCTAAATTTTTAATTTTCTTATACTTTTTAGTAATAATATTAGTTTCCAGAAACTTTTTATGTATAATTTTATTTGTTTAGTTTTAAATAGGATGAAAAATATGTTTGTAATATTTTCCAGAATAACACGAGTAACTCAATTGGTTATACAGTTGTCATCCTGCGTTTTTTTACTATTACTGGAAAGCATGTAAGTATATCTATTTATATTAATTATGTATATATGTGAGAGTTCATGAGAAATAACTTCTCAAAATGTTTAACAAAAACATTTTATTCGGTTTTAACATCTAGGGGACAATTTGCATTCATTTAAAGAGCTAAACAACACAGCCGTCGGCTACATGCCGTGAGCCAGAACACAGACTGACTAAACTATTTCATTTCGAAATCATACAATTGCATAATAAAAAAAAGACAGCCAATCAGCGGCTCGCACTACAGGCGCTTCGAACGGATATGAAAAAATAAATAATCCTTGAATAAAAAGAAAAGCTTGAGTGTGAATCATTTCGGCCGGCGGGAAAGAAGAAAAAGAGTGATACTTCCTTTCCTTCTTCAAATCCCACAACTCGGCCGTCCTGACATGTCGCTGTCCTCAGCGAATGCGAGTATAAAAACAATTTAGAACGGAAGCATCCTGTAATGCTTACAATCAAATTACATTCAAAAATAACACTGACATAAAAATACACTATGAAGCAATTTGAAAAGAAATACAATAAATCACAAATGATAAACACTTCAAATTATAAAAAAAAGTTCACAAATTAAACACTTAAAAATAAATGCACAGTAGAAGTATGTGGAAGTATGAGCCATAAAAATAACACACGTAGAAAAATGCCAAAGGAAAAATTACTAAGGGAACTAAAAAAAAAAATGCCTATCCAAAAGGTTTCATTAGGTCGACAGCTGTTGTCGTTTGGTTTGGGCCTGCATGATTCCCTATCTTGGATACCTCGTATCTTCCTTTGCCGTTGACCTAAGTCACTTCATATGGTCCGAAAAATTTGGGTCTAAGCTTTAGACCAGTTCCAAACTGAGTTCGTTGGATGGCCACGATGTCACCAATCTTGTATTCGGTAGCTTCCTTACACTTCTTGTTGTGCTGCTTCCTATTTTCGTCTTGGATTTTGAGAATGTTTTTAACAGCTTCTGATCTAAGCTTGTTTCTTTGATCGTTGAATTCTTTGAACATCTCTTCGATAAGGATTTCTCTTATGGAGATGTCTTCGCTGCTTCTCATCTTTACACCTGTCAGAAGTTCGAATGGTGTAAACTTAGTGCTACGACAGATGGTGTCATTCAAAATTCTTTGTGCTTCTGGCACGTGCTTGAACCACTTCGTAGGGTCTTCAAGGGTAAGCTTGGTCAGTGCTGGAATTAGGGTTCTATGAACTCGTTCGACTTGACCATTCCCACGTGGTACTCCGGTTGCAATTTGCAGATGCAGGATATTTTCTTTTTCACAGTACTCTTTGAAGCTGTTCGATGTGAACGCTGCTCCTCTGTCGGTGATTATCCGGACTGGGTTTCCAAATGTTTTCTGTTGGAGTCTAAGTTTCTCCAACGCGTCTTCAGCGGATACGGACTTCGTAGGATAGAGCCACATGAATTTCGAAAACGCATCTACGACAGTCAGAATATGCTGATAATTCTTGTTTGTCGAGGGCATTGGTCCTATGAAGTCTACATGGTAGGTGTGGAGAGGGGTATCTTCTTTGGGAATTGGATGCAACATCCCCTCTTTCTTGCCGGTTTTCTTGTTTGCAAGGATGCATGGTATACAATGCGCTATTGTGTTTTCCACTTTAGACTGCAATTTCGGAATGTAAAACTCTTGCTTCACAATATCTGTTGTTTTGGCGACTGCAAAATGTCCTTTCTCGTCTTGCTCTTCTTTCTTCGAAATGTTGAAAATCCAATCTGGAGATTCTGGTTTCACCTTTTCTTCATGAAAAGGACGGGGAGCATGGGCGAGGAATGCTGACCCAATGATTGCCTCAAACTTAAGAGCTGCGCTGGGGACAACTTGAAAGTCTAGACGGCAAACGTGTCCGTCTATCTCCGCAACATGTCTGAAGGATCCAAGTGTTTTAACTTGTCCCTGACCAAGTCCGGTCAGGACCGTTGATTCTCTCCAAAGTTTAATTTTTGGATTCATCCTCTTGTAGACGTCAAAACGTATGAGGTTGCGTACACTGCCTGTATCCAATAAGGCTGTGACGACAAAGTCTCCTATCTTGACCTGTCTTGTAAACTTCTGCAAATCTACATCTGGATATTCTATTGCTTCTTCTGGTACTTCATTGACGATGTGAACAGGATGCGTGTCAGAGTGCGTGTTGATCTCATTCCCTTGACTTCTTCTTAATTCGGGACATGCATTTCTTAGGTGGTCAGGAGAATCGCACTCATAGCAACGAAAATTCTTCTGTCCAGAAGTCTTGCTTTGGGCTGGCATGGAACCTCTGCCTCCCGGTTCAGTCTTTGTTTGACGTTTATCGTAGAATCTCGTGTGATTCTCTGTAGATCTACCATGGTTGTCATTATATTTTCCACGGTTGTCTCTAAACCTTGCATGGTTGTCGCTAAGTTTTCTGCGATTATCTTGGAACCTTGATTTGTCGTTATGACTGGGACGACTCTCATTCTGTTTCCTACCGTGGTGGTTATTTCTTAAGCTATCTTTTAAGCTTTCAAATTCGTCGAATTTATTGGCGAGTTCTTCAGGCTGTTTCAATTCGAGCCACTCTCCAAAAAATGATCTTTAATATCCTCAGGAGCTTTTGCCTTTATTCGCTCAGCAATAAGTAGGTTTACTAAGCCTTCAAAAGTGGTTATCTCTAGAGTAGAAATCCATTCCCTAAAGTAGCAACTTAATTCGTGGGCGAAACTACGCCAAGTCTTTTCAGGGTCCTTTTGATGTCTGTAAAATAGAGTTTTAAGTTTTTCTGCAGACAACTTGTACTTTTTCAAAACCAGCTCCTTAACATAGTCGTAGTTATTCGCGTTTTCAGCTGTCTCCCTCGCCAACATGTTAGAGATCTCCGGAGGCATCACATGGAGTAGGTAAACTACCCATTCTTCTCTTGGTACTCTGGCCATCTCAGCTCGTCTCTCAAAGTTGACGAGAAAAAGACTCATCTCATCTTTCTTCTCATCAAACTTAGGCGTGATTTGTGCCAAAGGGATCTTATGATGAACCTCCTCAGTTCTTCCAGGGGGCGTCGTGGCTGCTGGGGCTGCCTGCAATTCTAAACGTCGGATCTCTAAACGTTGTAATTCAATTTGCCGCTGCTCAGCCTCAGCTTCACGTTCAAGTCGTCGCTGCTCAGCTTCACGTTCAAGTCGTTGCTGCTCAGCTTCACGTTCAAGTCGTTGCTGCTCAGCTTCACGTTCAAGTCGTTGCCGCTCAGCTTCATGTTCAAGTTGCTGACGCTCAGCTTCTGCTTCTTCAAGTCTTTCTCCGATTATTCTATCCAACATAATTCGGACTGCCTCTTCGTTAAAATTCTTACTTTCAAGAATTATGTGCTTAATGTCGGGAACTCTGCTGTTCGGTGGAACATTTTCACCGAGTTCTTCACAGACGTTCACCAGATCCGCCTTTTTACCTTTCGCTAAAAATGCCATTACGAAAGAGTTCGGTACTTAATGAGGCACTAGTAATAATTAGCTTCTAAAAATTATCAATACTGACTTTTATAATTGGAAAAAACAAAAAGAAATCCAATACTAACATTCAAAGACACTACCTTTATATTGAAAAATAATATCTACCATAACAAACAAGAACTATGCACTGTTATGCACACCACTGGTGTTTATAATCTTTTTAATTACACCCTAACAACTTTTAAGATTTAAAAAAAAACAAGGTTAAATTTAGACCGCGCGTTAGGCAATGACTTCATGCACAAGTCAGTGAATTTTATCCTTTCAAACACAATTAGAATTTATATGGCTCATACCTCGTTAAAGAGATAATAATCACAAATATGTTATACGTAATATGATTATGTTCACTTTTCAACAATATGCACGTGCAATGTAGTACCAACACAATAGTCACAATGCTTACCTAGTACTGCACTATCAAACAGTGTGGATCACAAGATTTACTCAACTCTGGTACTATACCAACAGCTAACACTTACTATAAAGATTTTTCATTCTTATTTGACAAGATAAATCATAATTTATTCATAAACACTATTTTTAAATCACAACTGTGGACCTAGTTTCGGTTTTAAAAAAAAAGAAAATCTACTTTCGTTTTCAAAAGAAATAAAATCTACTTTCGTTTTTTAAAAGAAAGAAAATGTACCTTTTTCTGTTATCAAATAACCTGAAATTAGCATTCTAAGCATTTCTTAACACACACAATGATTAAGAATAACTGAACTCACTTGAAAAGGAATTAAATCCTATTAGCACAAAACATTACACAGTACTGTAATACTTTAAAAAAAAAACCAAAAATATCAATAAAATTACTAAATCTATACTAAAATTGATCAAATTCAACCGAAACTTGCATGAAAAGAATTATATCATATTATCACAAAATATATAACACTGTAATGTAATACTTTCAAAAACATCAATACTATTACCAAATATATTCTAAAATTGATCAAATAAAAATATCAATAATCGAACAACAATACTGATCAAGTTAACGATTTGAAATTATTCACTTTTCACAACTAAAAAAGCATAGCACCATAAATCAAAATTTGGTGAAAATCAAAACAGTACTTATCTTGACTCTTCAGGTAGTCCACTCTTGAAATATACACCGGACACTGGTGAAAACGAAACACGAGATTGTCACTGACGAAACACGAGACTGTCACTGACGCAATACAGCAAGATCACTGAACTTTTTGAGTCCACTAGGCAGGACTATAGATGAACACACCCAAAAGCGAAACGGTGCCGGACAAAAAACCAGACGAGGAAACTGCAGGGCCGGAGCGAGAATGAAGCCCGAAACGAAACTGGAATCCGGAACACTGGAACCCGAACGAAACTGGAATCCGCAACACTGGAGCCCGGAACACAACTGGAATCCGCAAAACTGGAGACCGGAACAATACTGGAATCCGCAAAACTGGAGCCCGGAACAATACTGGAATCCGCAAAACTGGAGCCCGGAACAATACTGGAATCCGCAAAACTGTAGCCCGGAACAGTACTGGAATCCGCAAAACTGGAGCCCGGAACAATACTGGAATCCGCAAAACTGGAGCCCGGAACAAAATCGTAACGGCTTCCTAAAAGCCGAGAGACAGTTGGCTGTTTTTTGAGCCGACAAACTAATCTGCGGGGATTTCCCTAAAATTCAATCCCGGCCGAGCCCCCAATCTGTGAGAGTTCATGAGAAATAACTTCTCAAAATGTTTAACAAAAACATTTTATTCGGTTTTAACATCTAGGGGACAATTTGCATTCATTTAAAGAGCTAAACAATACAGCCGTCGGCTACATGCCGTGAGCCAGAACACAGACTGACTAAACTATTTCATTTCGAAATCATACAATTGCATAATAAAAAAAAGACAGCCAATCAGCGGCTCGCACTACAGGCGCTTCGAACGGATATGAAAAAATAAATAATCCTTGAATAAAAAGAAAAGCTTGAGTGTGAATCATTTCGGCCGGCGGGAAAGAAGAAAAAGAGTGATACTTCCTTTCCTTCTTCAAATCCCACATATATTGAAAAAGTTTTTGCAAAAAAGTTTTATAGTATAAATATTATTTATTTATTGTTTTAATACTTTGTTCAGTGTTAAGAATTTTGCTAATAAAATTTTAGTGGTTTTAGAGAAATAATTTCCATTTAAAATGATCTCTTTTGTTTGTAAGGCAAAAATAAAAACACTGAAAGAGTTTTTTAAATAACTTTAAGATAGTTATTATTTAGTATATGAGTGTAAGTCTTAATTTTTTATTATTAAGACTTACCTGATTTATTTTGGTAAAATAGTTGGGTACTCTTGCAGTACCTGTAAAATCTTCAAAACAATTTAAAACATTTGAAATTTTTTAAATTATTGTATTTTCAAATAAGAAAAGATGAATGTTTTTATACTTCACATATTATTTTTCTTTTATCTGAAGAAATATTTTTATATAAACAAAACTGAATTACTCAAGGGATTTTTTAAAAAAATTCCTTTGAATTATTAGCATTTACTCCAGTTTTAACTTAGTAATACTTTAGAGATGTATTAAATATTTTGTTTGTGTTCATTTTAACTGTATTAATGTTTAAAGTATAAATACTTTGAAATTTTTAGGCCACTCTGAAGATGCTAATGCTCACTGTTGTGGTATCTGTGTATAAAAGCTTTTTCATCATCATGGGAATGTTTCTATTAATTTTGTTTTATGCACTTACTGGAGTTTTATTGTTTGGAACTGTAAAATTTGGAGAAAACATTGGAAGGTATAATTCACATATATTTTACTTGTAATAAAATATGAATTATTTCCAATTCATCAATGAAAACTTTAAATACATGTTAAGAGTTTTCTTTGAAAATGCATTTATATTAGTTTGTAGCCTAATAATGAAGTTATTTAATTGTTGGTAAAAAGAATTGTATACCCTGATTAAAAGTTTTTGCATTTATAGATTGAAAAAAATGGTGTTTAACCTATTCATGATGTGCGAATCATATTTGCATTCAGTGTGAACATGTCTCATGGCCTTGTGGTGCATATGTACATTTTGAGATTGAACAATTTTTATTGACCTCTAGATGGCATCTGTGTCCATTACATTTTAATTGAACGTAGTTTAAGTAACCTGACTTTCAATTAGTTCATATTCTGGCTGCATTTTGTATTTTGCCCATCAAATGTTTTGAGGGAGGGAGAATTGGAATGTAAACAGATCGAGCTCAGCTCTTAAACTTTCCAAGTGATGTTAAACATTTGCGTTTTCCCCTAATAGCACTCCGAATACTTTTTTTCTTTTTCTATACTATGCAGAGTGTTTTACGGCTTTAGCATCAGTTCTGTTACTGTTTTCATTGCTTTTGAATATATTTCGTGTACTTCTTGTATTTTGAAAACCTTGCTTCAGATTAATATTAAATTGTTTTGAAGGCATTTTTCTACCCTTACTATGAGCAAAAAGGGTTAAAAAAGCCAAAGAAAGTGCATAGTATGTTCACAAACTATGCTTAAACAAAGAAAAACACTACAAACATTTTATGCTTGCAAATCATGCAATATAGAACTTTGCGTGTCTCCATGCTTCAAGATTTTCCACGTTCAATTTTCATTTTTATTTCTTCTTGTAAATAGTCTTAGTTGTATTTTTTTTATTAATTTAAAATTTTATCAATGTGTTTCATGAACTGAAAATTTGGAAAAAATTTAAATAGGGCTTTCAGAAATTATTTTTCAAGATAAAATTTTTATATATTTTCATACACATTAATGGAAAAACTTAATTACATTCTAGTTTTAATGTAAATGACAGCTTATGTAATGATCTAAAATGGTACCAAAAATTACAATGTTAGGAATCAAACTTTATTATTTATGATTTTTTTCTAAAGTTAAGCTTAGTGACACCCCCCCCCCTCGTTCTGTAGTGCAATTCCTTCTGCACCATCCCAAACTGTTTAAGTAATGTTGTATAATCCTTACATATCTTTAAGAATCAGAAGTGAGCTAATATGGTCATTGGTTAAATTCTCATAATATAATTTATTTAGTTATTGTAATATGTGTTCTAGAAAAGGGAGAAATAATCTTTTTATATTAATTTGTTACTATATTTAGTCAGTGATGTAATCCCTAACATTATTAATTTTAATTTCATTTTTATGCAATTTTTATTTTTTAACTTTTTGTGAATATTCATAATTATAATTATGCATTTGGCATTCTTACTGAAATGTGGCGAAAAAAAGGAAATGAATGATGTATATAAACTTCGGTAAATTAGTTCTGTAAAAATGAATTATGTTTGCTCCCTATGTAAATGAAAAAACCATGAATATCTGAATAATGTACTATTATATTTATTATAGGCAAGCCAATTTTCAGACGGCTCCTAGTGGGATAGCTATGCTGTTTCGAATTGTCACTGGAGAAGATTGGAACAAGATTATGCATGATTGCATGGTATGAATTAAATTTATTATTGCACTTTAAAAATAAATGTTTACGGTTTCTCCCCCCCCCCCTCTCATTTTATGCAGGATTTTGTATTTGTGCTGTTTTATTTTATATTTTGAATATAAAAACATCAGAATTTATTTCATTATTGATATTTTAAGTTATTTGCTTTAAGAATTCTTGAAAAAATTTTTGTGCACAATTTGTACTGTATCATTCATCCTAAATTTTGTATATCTTTATTCATAATAAACACATTCTTTTAGTTGAGTCCCCCATATTGTACACCTGGTGAAAACTATTGGGAAACTGACTGTGGAAATTTTACTGGAAGCTTGATTTATTTTTGCTCCTTTTATGTGATAATTACTTACATTGTTCTTAATCTTTTGGTTGGTAGGTATTTTATGTTGTTCTTAATCATTTATGTTTTATCATATTCGTATATATGCTTCAAAGTACATTGAAACTAATTATAAATAATGATCTAATGAGAGTAATGTATTTTATACATTCAAATATCTTTAATTACGTATTGAAAATTGCTTATTTTTTTATGTTAATAAAAAAATGTAAAATGCATGACTAATAACAAACTTATTATTTTGTAGCTATTATTATGGAGAACTTTTCATTATTTTATTCTAATGAAGAAGATGCTCTTCTCAGTTATGCTGACATCCGAAACTTCCAAAATACCTGGAATATTGTCGATATTCAACAAAGGGTTAGTGTGGCATTTTATTCTTTGATTTAATACTCATGTAAAATTTACTTTATGGTAATATTTAAGTCACAGTCCAGACTGTTGCCCTGGTTGTTTCCAACACTATAGTTATGCTAATTTTAACAAAATATATTTTATATACATATATTGAAAAATGACAAAATTAATCTTATGTTTCTGGATTTAAATGTAATTCATTCTCTTATTTCAGGAAGTAAAAGGCTTTCAATGACTTATGACTATATTTAAATTAGATCCAATAAGATATTTTTCAAAGGTTACCAATTTTAAATTACTAGGAATGAAAATTCTTTTCTAGTAACTATAAATTCAACAACTGAAGTTTCTTTTTAAATGTATAATAAGTGTTATTGCTTCTGCTGCATCTAAATATCCTTACATTTGTTTAAAATAGTGTAATTTGAAAGAATAATGAGTAGAGTAACAAATTAAATAAATTTGGGGGGAAATTTCTCTAATTATATTTACTTTAAATTCTCTTTTTGTGCTTTGTGCTGTTAAATTATCCTTAATATAACATTTATTTAGTCTTATAATTAATGTCTGTGTATTTATAAAGCATATTTTTTATTCATATCATCTAAATACATAACAAGGAGTCACATTTAGTACATATTTTTCTCGCTATCTTTTGATTTATACTGGATTTTTAAAAAAATAAAATACAGTTAAATTTTTGTTAATATAAAGTACATCCTAAATGATAAAACAAAAACAAAACCAAAAAAAAATAATAATAATAATTCCTAAAAATTGCACTACTTTTCGAGACTAAAGATCAAGCATGAAATTAAAAAGTAGGTAATGGTGTTGAAATAAAGTTTTATCTTTTTAGAATGCATTAATACCTCATTAACTTCATCTTTTATATCTTGTTTTGATTCTCTACAAGCATTCAGTAACTAAATTAATGAAATTATTAGATTCCTTTGCTAAAAAATTTTTGAATACAGCAACTTGCAAATTGGAAGATCTATATCCACATACTTTTAAAGTCAAAACACCTAAACCGATCCATCCGTGGCATTTTTATTTTTATTCTCTATGAATGCATGATTCAATAAGGAACAACACAATAAGGAAATACTTTCACTCTCCTTATTTTCTCTGCACTAAATTCTGTTGATGAAAATAACATGGTCTTGTTTATTTATTTTACGAATAAGCCTTTGTCAATCTCCATTCATCATTTATTAATTTCAAGGAAGAAACTAAATCAAGTTAGCAACTTCTAGTGTTGAAGAAATATGTTGAAATGGAACATTTCTGAGTTGAAGAGATTTGATAAAATAAATAATATTTTTTTAAAAATACAAATTTATTTATAGTTTCATTGAATTCTGTTTTTACACTCTTTTTCAAAATGCTTATCACCTTTAAAAAACACTCTTTTTTTAAAAAAAAAAAAATGCATCTTATAAGTATTAGTCATTGTAAAAATAAATTTTGTGCTTAGTTTACATTTTGGGTTTCATATTTTTCAAATGAATTCAGAATTATGAAACTATCTCCACATACACATATTAAATGCAGATGTTTAATCATACAAACTCATTATTATATAGTATGATGTAGCTTTAACCATTTATTTATATGGATATTGATTATTGTAATTGCTTAGTGCAAAAAAGTTTCTGGGTGATTGCTTGTTAAATTGTATCAGCAATTCATATTTATATCATTTACTGAGAATGAGATTATACTAAAGCCTTTTTCCTCTATTAATAGGGTCTGATTCCTGTTGGAAGAGTGAAATTCTTACTTCGCTTGCTCAAGGTAAAGGTAAAGGATGAAGATTATTGTATATTTTAATATATATATGTGTGTGTGTGTGTATACACACACATATATATATATATAATTGGTGTGTCATGAATTATTCCATTCGTTATTGAATTAATTTTCTTTCTTTTGTCTTTCTCAGGGTAGACTTGAAGTTGATCCTGACAAGGATCGACTCTTATTCAAACATATGTGCTATGAAATGGAACGAATCCATAATGGAGATGATGTCACTTTTCATGATGTCTTAAAGTAATTGAAATTTAAATCAGAAATATTTACTTTTGTGTTGAAATACTTTTCTTCTTGCATAGTAAAAATCATATTGTGAAACTTTTCAGTTTTTTTCTTAAGTAAAAATATTTGATTATTAAAATTTGTGAGGGTTTATTATTGCAAATAAATTCATGTACATGGTCTAAAATTAATTATTAATTTAAGAAAGATATTTGAATTTTCTAAAAGGGAATTAAAAACTATTATTATATTCATTGTTCAGTATATTTTTTGTAGGATTCTACTAATCACAGTAATAATGATCCAGTTTTTAAAATGATAAAGTTTTAGGCTTTTGAAAATTTCTGTTTCTAAGACTAAGCAAATAAGGACTAGATTTTAAAAATTCACTTAAATATGCTAAATAATTAATTTAACATGCATCATTATGAAATTATGATGGCCATCCATAAAGTAAAGAAGACTTGCACATCATTCCTGGTGCTGATCCCTTACCACCACAAATGCATGCACAGCAGTTAGCTTCTTCATTTCTTTCAGTCTGAGCCAAGTTTTATTGTTGAACAGTTGTATGTCATTGTTTTATAATCTTTCAGAATAGAAAGGTTACAGAGCATTGCCAGAATCGCTAGGCTGCAGCCATTGAAAACCTCTTTAAATGTCAAATGAGATATGTCCTTCATTTTCTGAAAACACAAAACATTGGTCCTATCAAAACTTTTCCATGACTTAGATACATCATCGAAAACAAGAGACATTGAGGGTTGTGTTTGTAGAAATTTTGCCTTGCTATTATGCAGACCTCATGCATTAGCACAAACAAAGCAAAAATAACATCTTAAATGGAAAATTTTTAGATATCCTCCTTACAGTCTTGACTAAGTATCGGGTAGTTTTCTCAAATTCTTGAAATTAAGAGAATATTTGAGTTGAAAAAGTTGTCAAATGATGATAACCTCAAACATGAAGTGACATCCTGACTCAGATCTTTGGCCATTGAATAGTATAACAATGAAATTGTGAAATTGGTACCACATTAATATAAGTGCCTTGACAACTTTGGTTACTACATTGAAAAATAGAGTAAGGTACTGTATTGCTGTAGATTGAATTTTTATGATATTTTTAGTTTTTATTTAGTTATGTTAAATCTATCTATTCTTTGGATTGCCCTTGAAAAAGAGATAAAAAGGGTTAATTAGTTGTAATAAATTAAAGTACTAATATGAATTGAAATTAATGCTTTTAAACTGTTATAAAGGTATCAAAATTAATAAAAAATCGTTTTTTATGCATTCAAATTTCCAGTAAATATCATATTAACTATATGTTAACTAAAATTTTGATAAGTGAAATATAATTTTTTGTGATTCTTGATTAATATATACAGAATAAGTTGCTTTATAAAGTATTGCTTTTTCAATGAAATTAAAGATTAAACTACATGTACATTAAGAATTGAATGAAGCTTAAGTAACTTTTTGAAAAATATATTAAGAATAAGTATTAGGAAAATAAGTGTTGTAAAAAAATAAATAATTGTAATATTAAATTATTTAGATTCTATTTATATTGAATTCAATATAATAATTATGCTATTTGAACAAAAATTTTACCAGTGAAAACATGAAATGCAATTAAATTTGAAGGGAAAAAAATTATTAGGAATGTTTAATCAGTCATTACAAATTGCAGTGATTGTATCATGAGCTCTATGTAAATGTGTAATTATGCTTTTTAGCATGCTTTCATATCGATCAGTGGACATTAGAAAGGCTCTGCAACTTGAAGAACTTTTAGCAAGGGAAGAACTTGAATATCTTATAGAGGAAGAAGTCGCTAAGCAAACAATACGCCAGTGGCTAGATAAGTGTCTTCGACGGATCAAAGCAGTAAGGAAATATGTTTTGTTTCCCAAAGCATATTTTGAAAAATATATGTATACAATGATTTTAAAAATAGAAAAATACTCTAGAAAATTGGGAACATAAACTGAATTCTAAATTATTGAAAGTTTGATTTTTATAATTTTGTTGCCAAA
The DNA here is from genome assembly GCA_019973975.1 of Trichonephila clavata. Classification (NCBI taxonomy): domain Eukaryota; kingdom Metazoa; phylum Arthropoda; class Arachnida; order Araneae; family Nephilidae; genus Trichonephila; species Trichonephila clavata. The sequence continues at coordinate 178,495 of BMAO01029208.1, forward strand.
TTGATGTTTGTATAGTTAAAAGTATATAACATTTTCATTAAAAATTATTTATATTTTTAGCTTTAATTATCTCCAGAACTTATTTTCAGCACCTCTATTTCTAATGTTTTTATTATTATTGTTATTTTGATTAAACCAGAAACTAGGAATTTTCAAAGATAGGAAATCATTAATGCATTCCACTAATTTTTCCTTATGAATTCTATAAATAAATTTTAATTCTAAATTCGTTTCATAATACAAATTATTAAGCTTTAAATTAATTCAATCATATTTAATTTTAAGTATGAAGAATGTGTAAAAGTTGCTATGTCATGTAATTTAATAAATTTCCTTTTAAACTCCTGTGAATGAAGCAAGAAGCTTGGATGCACTAATGGCATTGAATGGCCAATTATATTACTTAATTTGTGACAAATACAAAGTAACATGAGTAAAATACTGCATCAAATTATTGAGCACTATTTCTTCTTTTTACAAAAATATTAAATAGATGGTGTTGCCGATATAATAATAAATGGACTGTAAATTTTAATGAGCGAAACAGATTCCAACCACATGGGATCGCTATACTTTTCGAACTGAATATAAGGTTACAACAGTTGGCTCGGAGCGAAATCTATACAAGGAATTCTCGCCAACAGATGGGTAATTTTGGTTATTTGATTATTACATTTTATTTAAAAAATACAGCATAGAAATATCTCTCTATCTTTCATTTTACTTTAATGTTCAAAATTAAGAAAATTTTCATTTTTGAATGATTATATCTGGAGATTATATTATATTTCATATTTGATTGATGAAATTATATTTAGACATGGGTTGTTTTAAATATATTATATATATATATAAAGGTGTAACATTTTTTGAAAATAGCATGGAGACTTTTTGAGTGTTAAGTGTTTATTTGTTCATGAAAGCAATTTCTGATAACCTCTCCATACCAACAACAATTACAAACCAACACCAATGTTAACTGTACTTAATTCAGTATTGGATTGTATAGTTATTACAATTATTGTTAATTCACCCTCTTTTGATTAATGTCATAATGGAGAAGTATGAAAGTTTGGATTGGGACGATAAAATGAAATGAAATAGGATCTGAATATCAAAATTAGGTGATCTTTTAATGAAAATATTAGCTGTTAAATTTTATATGTGAGTATATAAGTAAAAAAAAATATTATATGTGAAGTAGAATTTTGAAAAAAAGTTAAAACTAAATTTTCCTTACACACACATTTATATAATAGGAGAAAAGAGACTCACCACTCATGAATATTCTAAAACAGGGGTTGGCAACCTTTTAGCCTTGGCATGCCAAACCAATGAACCAATATGATTCAGCGTGCCACACAGATGGACATTTTTGAAACAATTATTATTCCCTCAATAATGCGAGCAGTATAAGAGAATAGTGGTCAGTAATTTAGATTTACAGTTTTATTACATATTAATTTTGCATCATTTAAAGAAATTTCTTATCATTATAATTAACAGCATAAAATATAACTATTTCTTCAAAAAGATAATAATTGATCATATATTATGTATTTTTAAACATATTTCTTAAAATAAGAAGTAGACAAATCCCTACATTATGGTAAATAAAAGGATATTTAAAAGTTTTAATGCAAACCTAGTGCTTGATCCGGACACTTTCAAATCACAAAATCAGGGGTATAATGTGTGACTTTCAATTTGACATGATTCTGAGCATTCAATTGTTAAACAATTCTTTGCAAAATCGAAATATTTTTCATATGAGGAAAATTTTTTTTATGTAGATAATAAGAACCAAATGTGGAAATCAGAGTGCATGCAATTTTCTCTTTTTAAACTAATAAATCTCTACAGAAATGAAAAATTCAATAATTTACAAAATACTGTAAATTTATTTTTACAATTCTTTTGAATTTTTTCGTGATTCCATAAAGGTCCATAATTCTGAAAATTTTTGTCAAATAAAGTCCATTACAAATTTATGAATTTCGATCCACTCAAAAATTGACAAATTTGTTGAATAGTGCAGAATGCCACCGAGAATTATATAGCGTGCCATATGTGGCACGTGTACCGTAGGTTACCGAACTCTGTTCTAGAACTATTAGGCTGGCAGACTTGAAATTTGGTTGGCATGCTTCTTTTGTTGAGTAGAGATTCACTAAGAATCTGTTATGAGTGTGTGATAATATCCAGAAATTTTGTGCTGTTCATATATCATTTTAAACCATCCATAAATTTCATTTATATTTTTTATTTGAATGAATGTGTTCCTTAAAATGTTTGTGTGGGGATTTTTAGAAATGCCAAGCATTGTGTGTGTATGAGAGAGAGAGAGAGAGTGAGTGAGTATTAACGTCCCACTGTTCAGCTACACGAGGGCTTTTGGGGACGGTCCGCGTAATTTTGAACCTTGGTCAAGTGACACGGACGACACCTGAGCTGGCACCCTCCTCTCCTAACTACCACACCACACCAATGGGAGAAGAGAGAGAGTGAGTGAGTGATATTTTGAGATAGCTAGACAAATCAATGTCAAGTGCCCAAAATTTAGTTGTATTATATGCTTATTTCCTGAATTACTAAATAATTGTTTTTAGTTTGTTTTTGATCGGAAAGTAAAATGTGGGAGTGTACATGCACAGACCAAAAAAAAATATAATAATGTTCTCGGATTGAAATTGTTAAGTTTGGAATATCTTTTCTTAGAAATAATTAGCTGTATAATTTAAAATTCCAATATGTTATCAAAAATAAATGCTACATGGTAAATAAGAGATTTTATTTTAGATATAATTTTCCTTACTTATAAGTAAGTATTAAATATATATATATATAGTGTATTGTAAGAGATAATGCTTATTCACTCTCCTCATCTTAAAGCAGCTTCTTAGTGCTCATGGAATTACATGGTTTCAATTTCAAATGATCAAATAATCCCATAAAGAATCACAAACACTTTTCTTGGCATTACAGAAATCATAAATAGTTAAGTATTTTGTATAAAAAACTTTTTTTCTGACATAATTCAGACAGCTCACTGTCATGAATTTTAACTCTCTTTATTGCTTCTGGAAGTCAATTTCTCAAAGGTATTTTTAAGGATGAACTGAAGAAAGCACCATCAAAAAGGGGATATATTTAAAAGGGACTCAACTGATCTGTCACAGGGAGCAGTCTTGGCTCACCTGTAGCTTCTTCCTGTCCAAAAAAATGTAGTTTCCTTTTATAATTTTTTAAAAAATTTATAGAGCTGTAGATGGATAAGTAAGTATATATAATTATTTCCTGTGGAGTTTTATGCTGCCATCAACATAATGCCTCTACATGCTACAGTATTTAAAGCAAAATTTAAAAAATAAAAAACCCGAAAGAAAAAGATATTTCTTTAAGAGTAAAAGGATAGATATTTTTAAGTAATCAATTCAGTTGATTCTATTTGTTTGTATATGGAAAATTAAATATCTGAAACAAAACAAAAAAGTCATATAAAAAATTTCCAAGTAAAAATTTTAAATTAGCTTAATAATTTATTTTACTTTATATGAATTTTTTTCTTCTGAAATATTTTTAAATTACTTCAGATTAAAATTATTTAGATGTTTTGTTATTGAAATGTCACTATACATTTATTAATATTAATATATGTGTCTCATAAGACGAAAATGAATTAATTGCTTTTAAATTTCTATACATATATGTATTATCAAAAAAAAATTTATCTCCTTTTTTTTTTTACAAAATGCTTAATTTTTCAGCAAAAACAGCAGAATAGCTTGATAAATAGTCTGAGAGCTACAACTGAAGCATTGCTTGCGGGCTCTGACATTCTTCCAAATAAGCCTGTTGCCTCAGAAATTAAAGATGAAGGCAAAGAAGAGGCTGCTTCAGCCTCTGTCAGGCATCGTAAAAAGGGCCAGCTGCCCGGCAGATCGGACAGCATTTCCTCCCAAGTTAGTTTTTTCTTTAATGTAAACGTTTTTATTTTCATTAATTAGGTATAAATTGAATATTTATTTGTATTTAACAAAAGTGTTGGAAATATTCCTGCTTTCTGAATATGCATGTATGTTATTGCATCATATTTAGATAATATTCAGTAAATTATTTTTGAGCCATATTTATTTTTTAAAAGATCTCAAAAGGCTTTAACATGAGTCTTCTGCATAATTACATTTACAGATTTCTCTCTGAAAAAAAATATCTTTCACTTTTTTAAAACTGTTGTAAAATATTAAAAATAAGTACTGAATTGTAATTTGATTTTTGATTATGAAAACGTGTGAATTTATTGTATTTTTTTAAATATTATATAAGGGGAATCGGTTAAAATCTACAATTAATCTTATTTTTATTATTATTTTGTTGTTCAGAAAAAAAATATTTTTAATATTTTTAAAAATATTTTGTTCAAAAGTGAAATTATAAAACTTTGCCATTAAATGATGGCAAAATGGGGAATAAAAATAAATTTTATTTCAACAGTAAACAATTAATTGATGTAAAAAATTAAATAGTAATATATGAAGGATATTTAGGATAATATAATAATGAAAATAGGACATGCCTGATGAAAAAATCAAGAATAGTATGAATGAAAAAGGCCCTGTTGACTGATTTTGAAATATATATATATACTAGCTGACCCAGCAAACATTGTTTTGCTGTATAAATTATTTCTAGTGAATATTTTGGCAGTCAAATAAAAAATAACTAACTCATTGTAAGTGTGTGGGAATGTGGTATATGGCTAAAAAAGAATGGAGTGCTGTGAACGATGACGGCCTGTAAAATAACAAAACACCAAACATTCATTTTTTGAATTCTTTGTATACTTTTATTGTTTTAACTAATAAATTTCAAATTACATCTCTATCACAAATTATGTCAGTAAAAAAAAAAAAAAAACATTATCAGTCTCATACTGCAATGATGTTTATGATATTTTTAGTGAGTCCATGTTTAGCCAACACAAACAAACTGGATGGTTTACCCATGCGAGAACATGCCACTTACAGTTGTCCATGTGAAAAACATGGTGTGCCCTAATCTAAGCCACAAACAGATGCCATTAAGCCTTGAGAGTTATTGATTGTCATTGCAAATGTCAATCTAATTGGAAATTGAATCCGTTTGAATTCAATTGGCACATTTGAGGGAATAATAGGGATTCATGGTAGTAATACATCTTCTCCTCAGAACTTGCCATTTAAAATGCTAGCTTTGAGAACGTTTTCCATCAATTTTTCAGTGACTAATTGTGTATCATTGCACAGCCGTGGTGGGTTCAAATTACAAATCAAAATTACCGGAGATCCCACCTTCAGTTGTAAATGGTACGGTGGCATGCCTGGCAAATCCAATGAGTTCAAAAACTCTACTGGATAATTTATAGCTTTGTTGGTATCGCAAATTGTATCAATAGATTTGTATGACATCAAGTCCCCTGGAAACAACTGTTGTACCTTGAAATTATCGCTGACATCAACATTTTTTGTTGCCAAAATTGCTCTTTCTGCCAGTCACTCATGATTCAAGTATTGTGTGTGTATATCAGGAAATATCTGGTCTATGAGAGCATTTTACGAGTTAATGACTGTGCAGAAATCGGTCATCAATTTTATGCATCCAGTATTTTCATGTACAGCTACTTTTCCATCGCCAATATCTAACAGTTGTTTTGTGGATGTTTCAGCAGATGGATCTTGAAGCATTTGAATGCGCATATTTACTTTCAGCTGTACTTTTTCAACATTATGCCATAGTGGTGATGATTTCAAGCAAGCGTTGATCTCATCAGCTTACGTTTAATGTGAAATGACGGGAAGTGTTTGTCTGAAATCACCTGAAAGGAGTAACAGAGTGCCGCCAAATAGTTTGTCGTTTTTATTTATGTCTTTCAATGCCATCTTCAATGCCTAAAGGGAATGTTGGAGTAGAAAATTATTAAAGTACTAATATTGCTATTAAAAATATTGTCCAAAAAATAAAAAATTAGGGTGGACCACCTTTATTACTTAGGGGTGTAGCGGTACTATCTGTATAAGCCAGTAACAACCTCCGCACCATGGTGATCATTTTGGTGTAGTGGTTAAGCTACTCGGCTTCGGATCCAAAGGTGGTTCTATCCTACCGGATAAGCGCGCCACTTCATTGGTGACCCTGGTTGGACTCAGAAAAAGCCAACCTTCTGAACTGTCATGGCGCCATCTATCCACCGCAAATTCAACCAAAGCCGTCGCATAGTGATGCAATCTTTAAGCCGTCACATGGTGCGCTCAAGCCATCACGCACGAATGACACAACCAGCAAAGCCGTCACAACTAGTGACGCAGCAGCTAACATGCTCGATATAACAACTTCATCGTTCGTTCACCTAACCACCAACTCACTGGTGGGGGAGTATGTAGCGGTACCATCTATATAAGCCAGTAACAACCTCCGCACCATGGTGATCATTTTGGTGTAGTGGTTAAGCTACTCGGCTTCTGATCCAAAGGTACCTGGTTCTGTCCTACCGGATAAGCGCGCCACTTCAGGGGAATGAAAAGCAGTTTACATCCTATTTTCAGACCTACTGAATATACGCATAAAATTTCATAAGAATCGGTGCATCCGTTTCACTTATCTTGCGTCATTTATTTGAAATAATGCTAACAAAGTAAAAGCGATTAAGTTTTTTGCAAATATTTTAGATATTTTTGTTTAAAAACGGATGCAATATATGAATTTTTGAGTTAAAAATATGTACAAAAAATGGGAAAAAATAATAAACTTTTCACTCGCCAAATTTGGTGATTTTTTATTTGTTATAGACACTCTTTTGCTAGTGTAACTCATGAGCAAGGTGATTTGGACAGTGAAACAGAGAAAGGACACACAACTTTCGTGAAACCAATTTTTGACGCCAAGCAAAATAAATGGCAAAATAAGCAACACACAGGTGTTAAACAATTGCAGATTTTAAGGTTTTTAATTAATATCTTTTCAACTAATTGCAATATCGGAATGAAAAACAGTTTACGTCCTATTCTCAGACCTACTGAATATGCACACAAAATTTCATAAGAATCGGTCTAGCCGTTTTAGAGGAGTTTGGTTACAAACACTGTGACACGAGAATTTTATATATTAGATATATATATTTATATATATATATATATTCTTTTTCTGAATAAACATACATTGAATATCATCACACAGCTAATGCACTTTTCACATCTACCAGTTCAGGCAATTGAATCAATCACTATGCTTATAAATAGATGATTTAAAATTCCAGTGCAAATATCACTATTATAATTCAAATTTTTAAGAGAATCTTAAAAATTTTGGAAAGTGTCTTGAATTAAGATTCAGTTTAAATTTACTGATATCACTGGAAAAGAATTAGCTGAGTAATTGAAAGAAAGTTCTGAATTTATGATGTCTAAACAGGAAACAAAATTGTATCTCGGAAAAAAAATGGATTGACTTTTATCATCTAGTTGGAAATATTTCTAAATGTAATATTTTCTGATAATAATTGATAGTGAAATAATTTCGTTTAGGAAAATATTAACTATTTATTCTGAATTTTAAAGACATCATATGGTTTTTTAGTGTAAATAATTCAATATTTAAATCTGATTGTAAACACTGTTCTTAAATTATGCTAGGACTTAAATATGATGTTTCAATAAACATTTATGATTAGATATTCATGACATTGATTTATTTAAGGAAATCATATGTATCATCCAGTTTTGCTTTCCTAGATCACAATATTGCAACTACTATAATATTTTTCTAAGTATAATTTATTTGTTTTATCTTCAATTATTGTTATTGTTCTGAAAATGACATTAACCTGCCAATTATTGTCATAGCTGTAGAAAATTTTTTCTGGAAACTTAAAAAATAAAATTACTTGGGATCTAACATTAATGGAGAAAAATTTACTTCCTTAGCCATTTTATCTTTTTAATTCAAATTAGCTGCAACAGCTAAATTATGATGTTATCTACAAATTTGTTGTAAAATATGTAAGGAAATTAAACAAAGGGCATATCACCTATTGTAACCTTATTATGGTAAATCACGTATCAAATTATATATTAATCAAATGTATAGAGGAATTGTTTTTTTTTTATCTAAGTTATTAAATTTTTGTGTGAAGAAATTTTAATTTTAATGAAACACTCCTGAATTAGTTTATGATTTTCATGTACTACTTACTATACCAATTTGTGCAATGCAATGAATAATAAAATGCAATTAGTATTTTATATTAAATTTATATTTTTAGGTCCCACTAGTTAACTTTGTACCAGAAAACACTTTTGATTGGAGCAGACTTAAAAAATTGTTTTAATCCAATTTATTTAAAAAGATTAAAAAATATACATAAAATTTAAGAAAAAGTACTTCTACATATGGTTATTCAGATTATTTATATTTATGGAATAATTTGTCTATAGTCTTTGAAATTCATTGTAAAGTGTTCACATGTGTTTCTTGTTCACATTCACAGTGTTTTCTTTTTAATAATCTTAAGTAGCCTTTATATATACTTTTCATTCTATAAAATTCTTTTCATTCTATCTTTTACTTGGCACAACTAACTTATTTCTTCAGGAGAAAATATTTCAACTGCTTTTGAGAACCATTGACAGCCATAACATTGGATCAGTATTCTTTTTTCAGAAGCTTAGATTTCTGTCGGCAAATAACAATTTATGGAGAAAGTGAAGAATGCACTGTCATCCATCAAACAATACAAATTAATAGATTTTGTTATGACAGTTTAAATAATTATATTAAAAGAATGGTGTATGAAAGCATCTTGACTTGCACAATTTTGAATTAATCTTTGCTGCAGCTGAACATGCTGTTCAAATGGAATATTACCCATATTTTTTTTAAACATTTTTTAAATATTTTGGATTTGAATTAATTAGTTTTTATTTGAGAACTTATGTCTATGTATCAAATTGTACAATTCTATTATTAAAAAAATATGAAATGATCTTTAAAATCTTTATAACCATTAAGCTTTGTATTTAAGCAGTAATATATGCTGAGTTAGTAGCTGTTTTTCACGTAATTGTTTTTTTTATGATGTTTGCTTTTCCCCAAATTATAACTAATTTTTGTTGTACTTTTTGAATAATTTATTATTGTTTACTGGAAGTTCATATTTCTCTTTATCAAAGGGTGGGAGAAAATTTTTGGCCCCTTCCCTTTCTGATGGAGCTGCACGAGCTGAAAAAGACAGGTTTCCAACCAAAAAATGGAATGCAAGACAATCAGGTATAAAATTTTTATCATGGTTTTTTTAAAGCAGTCTGTGTTTTTATATTTGAATTGTCATCAAGTTTTTTTAATATTAGATGAAAATTTATATATAGGTCATCTGACTTTTTCTCTTAATAACTAAATTAAATAATGTCTGTTTATTCATGATAAACAATGCTATTACTTGTGTTGATTTTAATCCCTGAGAAATTGGTATATTTTTAAAAAGAACCTAAAGAATGGAATAAAAATAAGTTTTATCCTAGAAATGTTTTAATAATATTTAGGAACTCTACATAGTTATACTATTTTTAAATGAAAAAGAATGTTAATTATTTATATTACTGGATATTCCAACATATAATGTGCACCAAAATTTCAAAAAGCTTTTTTTTAATTTTTAAGTATATTTTTTAAATAATGTAAACCCTTTTCATCACAAAGAAATATGAAATGTACTTATGGGATGCTCTTATCTATTGAAGTTATTTACTCCATTCAAAGTTATTTTTCCCAACTTTTGAATATTGGTATATTTTATTGATGAGCAATAAGGGAAACAACGTCTTTTTGGGAAAATAAATAATTCTGCAAACAGGGGGGATTGTATTCAATACAGATATGCATAGGAATGTTATTTCGGATTTTTAAGAAAAGGAGGGGGGGGGGACACAATTTGGTATAAGAATGCATTTCCTACTTGAATTTGCAGATTTAGGAGTTGGGTGTTTTCATTTTTCCAGTTGTTTGAAGCCATGTTTTGAAGTGAAAAATTAAAGGGTTTATTAAAATGCATTTGATTTTGTGTTCTTTTTGGTAGTACATTTGGTTCCTACCAAAGAAAAAAAACTCATTACTGGTTTCAAATGCAGTCATTTAATTTGTAAAAGAAAATAGAAAACTGTGCTGCATTAAGGATATCTGTTGATGAAAGCTCCATACATAAGTGGAAAATTAAAAGGAATTAACGATAGTTAATTTACTAATGGAGTACATGTGCTTTGCTTAAAAGAGCAATAAAATGTTCTTAGCTCTCAACTCTTTGAGAACTGGAGCTTACAAAATCATTACAACGGTTTAATTATAACAAGTTTTAAGTCTTATTTATTAAGGAAAATAAACAGCATACATTTATTTGTCTTAAAGTAGGTATAAAAAATGAAAATGAGAACTTAACTTTGCTTTGAATTGATGTAGTTTATTTATAGCACAAAATGGTTTTCATCTATGGGAAAAAATTAATCTTTTGCTTATTTTTAGATCTATTTTTTTATATCTTGCATGTAAAGTGACCTCCATGTAATTTTTGGTCATTTTTTGTATTAGAAATGGACATTATATGGTGGAATGTAAGATATTTTTACTTCTCTCATGTTAAAATGATCAAAATTAATATTTATTTTTGTTCCTGTCAGCAAACACTGAAGTACGTATATTATTAATTTTAAATGTATGATTTTTTATAATGTGTGAAGTATTATTGCAGTTATGATTGATTATTCATGTACACTCTATTTAAAAAATGATACACCAATAAGGTGTATTCCAAATGGATCAAGAATTGGTATGTTCATTTATTGAAAATGTTAATAAATGATGTTCATTTATTGAAAATGAAACACTAACTGTATCATGGGAATTAAATGTTTTATTAGGTAAATATACAGCTACAAGAGCAAAAATCAGTAATTTGTTGGCCCTGATACAAACTTTTATACAGCTGTTTGTTGACAGATATTCTCCTGAGGAATTGCTTGTCATACACATTTGAATTGGCGAGCTAGATCCTAGGATTGTCAGAGCCAAATTCTATTGAAGAGTGATTGTTGGATCGCATTGTTCTAGAAAGTGTTAAAAAAGCATAAATATAATTAATTGAATGGCATGGCATGTGCAATGGCATTATCCCTTTGAAATGTAGATCAAGGAGTCTGTGAAAGAAAAAGCAACATAATAGGGCATAGAATCAGGTCGATATACTGCCCTACTGTAAGAGTTTGAGATAGAACAATCAAAGTGATAGTCAATATTTCACAGATGTCCGAGATCTCTCCTAAGACGATCACTGTATCCTCGCTTTCTGTCACTGCTCTCGATTGACTGTTGCTGTCTTGATGATGTACGACCATGGTTCACCCATTCCTACCAAGGTTGTAAATTGATAGCTTCACTCCAATCCAAAAATTCAGCAGTCCTGCTATTAAATCCCTTGCTTTTTTTAGTCTGATTGCACACCCTTTCTCAATTGGTGAATCTACAAGGCATTAGTAAATTCTACTTGAGTTGACAGAATTACATTTTTGCTTGGAAGTTCTGCCATAATACTGTGTGTGAAATGGCTTATATTTTACATACTATCTGGATGCTCAGTTGCCATGTACTAGAGTTCCAGCTAATCAATCTTTGACCGCTAAAACTTAAGGAATATCATTTGCAATTTCATCCCATTCAAATTATTGTTTCTTGGTGGATCACTATGTATGTTATTGAGTGTATATGTATTTTTAATTTATAATTGATTTTTTTTACTCTCATAATACAGATATTAGGTTTTTCCATTCTAGAAATTGCTTTTGATTTCTGTGCTTTACCTATTATGAATAATAAATTATCAGATGTAGAAGTTAGAAGCAAACGAAAGAGTAGAATATGTTTCATGTATTAAATTACTGTGGACATAGCTGTAATTGGGTTATTTTTTCTGTGTTTTGTTGAATTAAAATGAAATTCAAATTCATTTCTAATTGAAATATTTTCTCCATTATATTCGTTTTTAATGATTTCTTTTTTGAGGGAAAAAAACGAAATGCATATAGAAGTAAAATACAGATATTACAAACCTCTATATTGCAAATGTTTTCTATATAGCAAACTTTTTCCTGGAACCAAGAACATTTCACGATTTTCTTTGTAAAGTAACCTCCCAATAGCAAAGCGCATTTTCTATACAACAAACTTTTTTTCCTTGTGATTCAATTTTTTTCTCTCCTTATTTCTGGTTATTTCAAGTTATTCTCTCTTAACACATTTTATAGTGGTCATAAATCTTGAACTGGTTTTATTAGGGTCTTAATTCTTCGAATGCAATAGAATTCTGGGAGTTTCACCCAAGGAGTGCAATCTTTAACCCCCATTGTTTAGTTCATTAGAAACATCTTTGATATCCCCTTTCACCCTCTGTGGAGTTGTCGTGTCCTTGAACTAGTCTCCGTTCATTTGTCATGTTGATCTCTCATACTGGTAACTTCGTTTCTTACAGCTCGAAAATGTCAAAACGTAAGTGCTTGAGCATCAAACAAAAAAATTTAATTCTTCAGGAAGCGGATAAAGGCATCAAGAAAATTGGTATTCTTCCAAACAAAATGTTCCATTATCCTGACTTTTCATAATAGGGAAAGCTCTTCAATTTCTAAAGGTATTCGGCTAGGATCAATTTCTAGGTAGCAATGGATGGCCCGGAAAATTTAAGAAAGACACGGAAAAATACACTTGAAGGGATTTTTGGTGCATTGCAAAGATGTGAGGCATATTATGAAACTAAGCATTTTTTCAACAAAAAAAAAACTCAAAACAAAATTAACAGATTTTATGGGTGCTTAAATTTAAGAATGCATGCAGTAATGTATGTTTAGAATTTCTAGTTATAAAATAATTCGTGTGTTTAAAATTACTTGTATGCTTTAAATTAGAAAATGTCCTTAAAATTCATTAATTTTAATAATAAAATTATTTTCTTAATTTTGAAAATACAATATATTCCTCAATATTCCTTTTACTTGTTTTCCTTGCAGTTTTTCTTTCTTTTTTTTATGGGTAAGATGTATAAAATAAATAGATATTAATTTACAAAAAGGTGCAAGTAATTACTTTTTTAATGTATAGTATTTGTAATTACTTTTTTAATATATAGTATTTATGAATTCAAAATTTGTTTTATGTGGTTTACAAAGTTTATTGAGAGGTGAACCTCTATGTAACGAATTTTTCATATAATGAAATTTTACTAGGGATTTAGCAACTTCGTTAAATAGAGGTCCAACTGTATTTGTAAAGCAAAAAATGATGCTCAAAATATTTTTTATTTATGCTATTTTATCTATTTTCCACTTTTTTGTTTTATTTTTTATTTATCCTTGTTTTATTTTAATTCTTCTGTAGTTCTTAAAAATACGGTTCAAATTGTTTTAAAAATATTTATAATTTATTTCTTTATTTTTCATTCATATATTCAACATTTATGTGACAAACTAGTTGCCCCCCCTCCCCTATTTATAACACTTAAAAATAAATATATATCATTCTTTAAGGCTCCAAAGGTTTGCCTGACTTAAGTGAAAGCAGTGAACTATCATCTCCTACACCTGAAGAAGAAGAAGGAGCATTTCAACCACCATCTCAAAAAATGAGTACTGTCGTTGTGGAGGTTCATAATTGGTGGGACACTGAACTTGGTTATAACAGTGGTTCAGACGCTGAAGACTAACTATCTAATAGATTATTTAGATGAATATTCCTCTCTTTGTGTGAATTTTAGCCTTAATAAAAATATCTGTGTTGTGTGATTTATTCTGTTTTTAGTTTCTGTTGTTCTGTTTTTAGAAAATTAATCTAAAAAAAATGTATTTTTGTGATTACAGAACCTTGAACCACTTAGAAATTTTTGTCATAGCATTACATTTTGTATTTTTAGAGCAAATTAAGTCAAGTTTTGATTTATGATTTCTTACTTGATATGTGTTATGTGAGAAAACAAAAAATATTTTATTACTTTTATTCATTAAATATTCGTGAGAGATTAAGGGGTAGATTTTGTTAACATTTGTTTTTTAGGAAATGTTTCCTCTCTCAAACTCAGTGGCGCAACAGCCCATGAGGGCCAAGGCCTACTGTGCCCATCTCGGTATAGGTGACCGTTGGATGCTGGGGTGCATGAGCAGATGTTCCGATCAGGTGGTCAGCCTGAAGCGAAAACCCCCAGTGTTTGGTCCCCAAGTAAGCTTGGTTCTCATTTTATCGACCCACTGATGGGATGAAAGGCTGAGTCAACCTTGCCCAGCCCGGGGTTTGAACCTCGGACCTGTGGTGTGGAAGCGCGATGCACTAACCATTCAGCCACTTGGCTTCGGAAATGTTTCCTGATTTGTGTAATTTACTTAAAAATGAGAGTTTTATCTAAAGTCGTACCACAGTGTTGAATGTGTAAAGATCAGTGCATTTGATTGTCTTACAAATATATATCAGAATTTTAATATATTTTAATTTTTTTTCTTGAGTAAAAAATTCCTTATTTCTCTACTATAAAGGGCTATTTTTCATTTGGAAAACCATATTTCTAAATTTAATTAGTGTCAACTGAATGCCTGAACCTTTATTTTTGGATTCTTGTTTTGTATACCTAGATGTACATAGAGTGCCTTTCAATTAATATAAATTTTAGTGTAATTGGCTTAAAATGGTATGGGGTCATCTAAAAAATTTAAAGGACCACTTAAATATCTTTAAATAATTAAGTACTTCACGTCTTTGTAGGATTTGGGTATTAAATAGAATACACTCATTAAAAATTAAATTTATACAAATTATTGTAAGAGTTTCTATGAAAAATAATTTAGAAGCCTGCATCAATAGGACAACCCTAAATATAAGAATTATTAATTAATTGAATAAAAAAAATTAAAGTTTATTTATTATTTTTAAAGCATTTTATATACATTCTTAAACAGTTTCTGTCCTTCATGATCTGAATTTTATTTGTTAATGGTTTCAATATGGTTGACTATATGATATAGAATATATGAATTTGTTTGTAATAATCTATATAATGATTTATATGGATAATATCTGTATAATTATGCTTCATTTAATTTTATAAGATAGAAATGTCCCTGTTTGTCAATCTTTTAGCTTACTATAGTATAATATTTATACTTTACAAGTGATTTTCAAAATTTCCTTCCATAAATTATAGATTTCAGAACCATAGCGTGTTTATTATAGATAGTATTCTAATGCACAAAAATTAAACTATGAAAATCTCACACAAGTATAAATTTTAATTCAGAGAAGTGATGAATTGTGTGTGTGTTTCTGAACTGCAGTTCAGTGACAAGAATTACACCATAACTCATTTCTCATTTTCCTAGCATACATATTACACTATGTAACGAAATTAAAGGATAAGTTTGTATTAATATGCAGCATGCTACAATATTCAATCCAAAATGTTTTTGATTAAAACAAAACTTGAAACCAGGGCTCAATGAGAAGCTTACCGGTCGCAACCATGACCACTAGCCACACACACATCAATTCTAATGCAAACAAATTGAGGAAAACAGTACAAATTTCTCGATCTTTTGATTTCTTTTCATTGACATCACACTGAAACGACAAAGGCTATTATCTACGAACCTTGTAATTTTGGTAGTGACAAGGATGACACCAGAGTTAGTATCCCACCCTCACAACTTCCACACCAGTGTGAGGATTTAAACTCTGGACTGATTAAATGTGCATTACTTTTTGCACAGTGGGTCTTCAGTGATAACAGGTTCTCAATTCTAGACTCGACAACGCGTCAACCATTATTTCACGAACATTCGGCTTCTTCGGCCTAAGTAAAAAATCAAAATTGTTGTTGAAATATTGAATTAATATGTTAAAACTTTTTATGCAATTTGGTACAGAGGTATCCCTATTATAACAATATCCTATCTTACAATGTCACTCCTATATGGCTAGTAAATTGCGGAAACCCTCATACTACTGCAACATGGTTTCATTTTAGAAAAATATTTCAAGCGGGGGGGGGGGGATCGGGCTTCCGAGTGCTATTATTATTAAATAACACTTCAAGTTACCCATAGAAATTAATAATTTAATTTACAATAGTGTTTTTACCAGTCGAATACTAATTCGTTGACCCTACCCTTAGATCGAAGTATCTTGTAATATACATTTGAATGTTATTATATTTATTTGTAACTTAAGAAAACCCCAAACGTTGATCGTATCGGTCCTTAATTTTTCATGGAGCTTCGCTGATGTTTCAAGAACAGTAAACGTATTTCCACTATTAGATCTATAGACTTGAAATTTGGCTAGCGTGTTTCTTGTATTGAGTAGAGATCTGCTTTGAACGCGTTTCACGGAAATCGACTTCCAAGGAGGGGATAGAGATAAAAATTCCCATTTTAGAACTATTAGATCAATGGACTTGATATTTGCCAAGCACGTTTCTTTTGTTGATTAGAAATGTGCTAATAACGGCTTTTACGGAAATCGACTCCCAAGGGGTGGTTAATATGGAGGCGTAAAAAATAAATATATTCCGTTTTGAGAATTTAAGTCCTGTTCTTTTTAAATCAAGAGGTGAGAGTTATAAAAATGTTCTTGAATACAATCGAAAGCTTAATGCCAAGACTTAAATATAGATTTATATATATATGTAGCGCACACAAAATTTTTTGTAGGGGCGGGGGGTCGAAAGTCCCCCAACTCTATCATACCTCAAGACAACTCCAATCGATTCTTCTGATTTTGATAACAAATAATAGTAAAAAATAGATTATTAAATTAATAATTAGCGTTAATTAAAAAAATGAATTGTTAATTGCAATACATAACTAAGTTTTACGTTATATATATGTAGGATTATCATCAATCGAAAAATACCCTAGGGCTTTGAGGAGGGGTCCGGACCCCCATGACGTTGCGCCACTTGACCATCAGATACTCTCACATATCTATAAGCACTATTGTCAATTGATCCGTATGAGATATATCTGGTTTAGAATCAACGCTCAGATAAAAGTATTAAGCTACCGGAATGTTCTTTATAATATTTTCCTGGACTTCATTTCCCATTATTTCTTCACATATTATAGAAGACAAATAGAACGGTTTTCCTCCACCTTTATTGCCGTATCTTGCAATATGTGAACTGAGAAAATGGCTGTACTCCGCAATTAGTTGTAATATTCCTAAGTAGTTGCCATTACGTCGAGATGCCCCTTTGAATAGATATTAAGAGGCACTGCAATTTTTAGAGTGTTGAGTTAAAGAAGTCAAAATTATTTCATTTTATACTTTTGTTGCGAATCGACTAATAGATAAGGATATTAAAGCACGACTTTATTATTATTTTTCTCTCGTTCTCGGACCCCTGTGACACCCCCTTGTGTGCACCACTGTATATATATATACACTAGTGTCCGAAAGTTAAGCGTAAATCGTAAAATGCGAAAAACATGGAGTAAATATTCGTAAAATTATTCCAAATTTCTTGCGGATATTAATTGGGTGAAGAAACATTGGGTTTATTCAAAACTTTTCAGTCGACTACGTCCTGTGCGAAACACCGGCGCATGTCGGAACGCGGAGAAACCGATTCACGCAGCATAGACAGTTCAGACAAGTTTCATGCAACTGCTGTGCGAAGGAACGTTGTTAACCATCAAACAAGGTGAATGATGGCACAAAGACGCCAATTGGACATGTTTACGAAAGGAAGAATCGCTGGAATCCTCACGATCACAAACCGAAGTGTCTCGAATTCTGAATGTGGACCAGTCTGTAATCTCAAGACTATGGCAGCGCTTTCAAAGAACGGGAGATTTTCTCCGATAACCAGTATCAGGTCGATCAAGAGTAGCAACCCCTCGCCGAGACCGATATCTGTGCGTGACGTCAGAGGGGCAGTACTGCCAGAGCACTGGGTTCGGTGCTCGTAGTCGCCACAGGAATACGAATTTCGAGACAAACTGTTTACAGGAGACTCAATCATGCTGGCCTGTATGCCAGAAGACCAGCAGTTTGCATTCCCCTCACGTCTGCGCATAAACGCGCTCGTTTGAACAACTGGAGTTTGAAGTATCAACATTGGAGAGTGGGCCAATGTGATGTTCAGTGACGAGTCCCGGTTTAGTCTGAATAGTGACTCTCGGGGGGTAACGATATGGAGAGAATGTGGAACACGTTTTGAAATAAGAAACATAACGGAAAGACATCATTTTCCACCAAGAGGAGTAATGGTATGGGCAGGCATCATGATGGACGGCCGCACAGACCTCCATTTCTTTGACACGGGGTCTGTGACTGCTCAAAGATACAGAGACGAAGTTCTTGGGCCTTATGTTCGCTTGTTTCGAGGTGCTGTCGGTCCTGACTTCATATTCATGGATGATAATGCGCCATATCACAGAGCGGGGCTGATTGATGACTTCCTTGAAACGGAATACATCCAGCGCATGTCGTGGCCTGCGAACTCCCCTGATTTAAATCCTATCAAGCATGTATGGGATATACTCGGGAGACAAATTGCAGCCCTTTCGCACCCACCAAGCTCTATTACAGAACTAAAGAGAGCTCTCCAAGAAGCTTGGAACCGTTTGAGCCCACAACTCATTCATCATCTCATAGCAAGTATGGTAAATCGCTGTGCAGCGTGCCTGGCTGTCAGAGGTGACCACATGCCTTATTAAACTGCAGCATCAGTATTTTATTTAATGTTTTCTTTCATTTTTTTTCTTTAAAGTGTGAATCCTTGCTATACTCAGTTGTTTTTTCAAACTGCTACTTTGTATAATAAAATTAATTATTATCTTTCTTTTGATTTGTGTGTGCTTCCTTAATTTATAACCATTTTACACTTGCATATCACGTTTCTCGCCATTCTGATTTACAGTTCCTTTTTTATTCACATAATTATCAATTATGTTTATTTTTTGGACACCAGTGTATATAAACTGATCTAACTAATAAAATAACTTAATCTAAATCTAGCCTTGATTATAAACCAATCTCAGGAAAAGAGAAGCTAAATAACCTACCAAGGTGCTCTGTATCTGTATTCTCTATGCAATCAAACATTCGGAGTCTGGATGAAGTCTGTGGAGCAACTACCCATCAGTAGATGTAAATTGGATACAAAACGATGTTTATATCGCAGACTTGCTCTCTTGACATCACAGACTTCATCCGTATGTTTTTGGAGCACTAACAGAAAACAGAACACGCTCTTGGAGGTCCCTAAAAGGCGCGGGACACATAGGAAATTGCCTACTCCTCCTAATGAGTAATGCGGCACTGTAACCAGTTACAATATCGTCCGAAATTCCCTGTTTTTCGGAGTATACAACCGGAAATAACATTTGAAATTATTTGAATCGTTATCTTATTAAGGCTGATTCGAGAACGAGACGAGCCTCCAATTATAGCCCAGTTGGCCCATGCGTTAAGACACCCCTGATGAGGTACTAAAACTTGCCAAGTAGATCGGAGGCAAATATTTTACAGATATTCCGAAAAATCCGGCGTAAAACGCGCCGGCATATAACACGCACTTATACTTTCATGTAGAAATTTTTAATTTTGTGACGGATCTTTATGTGACCTTCACACTTTGGGCTAGCATTCGCGTTAATTCACAGCCATCCCTCTCAAGAAGAAACCCTGATATGCAGATACCTGATATAGTCAGGGTTTTGTAATTGTAAGATAGTAGGAGCGGAGAAACAGTTGCGGCGTTACGAAGGTGAGATTGAATTGATTTTCCCAACTTGAGTTAAGAACGGAGCTTGCCACAATACCATATTAGTGGATTGGGATTTATAGTCTAAGATAGATTAGGTTAAAATAAACTGATTATTTGCGCTTGCTCACTTAGGGTTTATTGCTTCCTTTATATCCTCCTAAGGCATCCTCTTGTTGTTTAACTTGTGGTTGATTAGTGGGCTTGAATGATAATAAAATAATAATTACTATGGAAGTTTCTGGTCATGCTTTGTTTCCCTCCACACCCTTAGGTAGACAGGATGGTGAGGGAGCGACTTCAAGGGGTAGTCACTCACAATTTTTGGGTATATTCGCCGTACAACGCGCACACACCTTCCTTTTTTACAAAGAAGCCTAAAATAAAAAGAAGCCTCTTATATTTTGAAGTCATTTATTCGAGGTATTGTTCCAGGTTTCTAAAAAAACAAAATAGAATACTTCTAGAACTATAATTCTTTCGTAAGTTATATCATTTCTTTTAATTTACAGTATTTCGACCTAATGTCTTCGATCTCTTTTTTTATGCTCATCCTTTTTATTTATTTATTTTTTAATTTTATTTTTAAAGCTATCATTTTTATACCGAATGTATAACGCGCATCTTTAAATTTCGATCTTACTTTTTGAGTTAAAAATGCGCATAATACTCCAGATTTTACGGTAGTTATTGCGGTTGTTCAAAATTTATCAGTGAAAGAAATCAGTAAAGCAGATTTAGTGGGACAGACCTCTAATTATATCAGCCAAATCGATTCTGAAGATGACGAATCTGGTGAAAATTGTGAAGTTTCTGATGTTATATCCTAAAAAAGTTACTACATTGATTTACCTTAACGAAAAATCTTGTTTTCCGAGCGCATTCTTTTCTTTTATATTTGCTGTTTTTGTCTCGTAAAATACAGTTTTACATTACACGGTATTTTTCAGGAACCTATTTACCGTGAAATAAGAGGAATACTTGTATTTTCAAATCAAACTATTTGTCAAAGAAAATTATTCATTTTTATAATACTTAATTATCTAATACTTCAATATCAGTCATATTAATTTTTCAACTCTCTTTTATGATTGACTTTGCTAGTTCTGAGTAAGCCCTGTATCAAAATTCCTCCGGGGCCCATTTTTTATTTATTTATGAGAATCTTGTTCGTGAGACTGCATTTACACATGTTGGAGCCCCTGCAGCTTAGGGGCTATGTATCATTGATACGGCGGTAGCTACTCCCCTGTCTTTTATGGACAAGTTCTACTTTGTAAACAACAACATTAAGTGGAACCCTCACTTACTTCCGGTGTAATGTTAATCTATGGGAAAACATCGAAATTCAACTGAGTTTTTCAAACTTTTAATGCAAGTTTTTTTTTGAAACTTTTTTTGCACTATATGGATAGAAGATGATCTGTAGATTTCAGATTCAGGATTTTATAGTATTTATTTCAGTATCTTTTCTAAAATACCTTGTTAATTTTTTAGCTCAAAGCAATGGCGATTTTGCATTAACCGGAAGAAAAAAAGGGTACTAATGACTGTAGCGCCCCCATAGTAAGCTTTACGATAGAACTAGTCCAAAATTAGAAAATTGGAATTTTTGTGATAGATATCTGTAAAACTTATAAAAATATCTCAGAAATATATAAAAATCTGCATTCCTATGTATAGTTCTATGTATTTAGTTTTCACATTAATTTTTTATTTTAGAATATAAGATATTTTTATGTCTTTCATTATTAGAATTTTACTTATATTTCATTTTATTTGAATAAATTAACTTATTCAAATATTTTTAACATCTAGTACGAGCTTAATTCTGTGACATAGTCACAAAGGAGAAATCGCCCCTATTCATGATGAACTCCACAGGTGGAGAGCACGTGAGTAGTAGTAGCAGGTCCCCAGTACGTAGCCAATAGGAAGGCTCCATTTTCCCGTGGCCCCTCCCCCCTCCCCCACACAAAGTCATCGTCGAATAGGAGGGCTCCATTTTCCCGCCATCATCTAACAGGAGAGTTGGCCCATCCCCCATGCGCTTATCATAGTGTAAGATGCACGTGGAAGCCCTTATCTTATCAGAACAGGGAATGTGAATCATGACGGAGTTGAGGGATTACTCAGCTTCTGGAATAGGGAAGTGGGAGTTGTACGCGACTGCTTGAAATATTCTGATTGGTTGTCGATATGACGTAGTGGTTTTAATCATCGTGTAAGATGCACGTGGTTCTTACGATGATCTGTGCCCAGTCTTGTCAGAACTGGGAATGTGAGTCATGACGGAGTTGAGGGATACTCAGCTTCTGGAATAGGGAAGTGGAGTTGTACACGACTGCTTGAAATATTCTGATTGGTTGTCGATATGACGTAGCGGTTTTAATCATCGTGTAAGATGCACGTGTTTCTTACGATTATCTGTGTCAGAACAGGGAAATGACTTGAATATGCGTCATATTTGAGATAACAGCCATAAAATATTTCTACGGACGTTTTTCTAAATAATATTATGGATGGTCAGAGTTTTTTCAACGATTCACCTTTTAAATTGTTATTATTTCAAAATTTAATAAAAAGCCTCAAGTCACAAGTTCAAATTTCTTTCTTCTCCCCCCCCCCCCAAAGAAATGAATTATAGCCTTTTAAATACAAAAGTGAATTATACAAATACAAGACATAAAAATCAAGTTATGAATAATTTTCTTTTTCAACAATTCTAGAGAAAATAATTATGAGAAAGTTAATGATGTTTAATGCACGCAGAAGGTCTAGTCAAGGCAGAATCTATTGTAGAATTTTAAAATCTCATGAACCTAAATCTATTTATTTTCTTATCTCTTGTATTATGATCGCAATTTCTAAAGAAAATCATATTTCGAAACCTTATTGAATTTTTCATTTCCAAAATATATTTATTCACAGCTGTTTTAGTAAATAGTTTTATATTATAAAGAGAGATATAAACAACATTTTTATTCCCACTTTTCATTATTTTTATTGTATATTATAGTTTTTTTAAAGTGATTAAAAAAAAATTCTATTTATATTCGTGAGTTAGTGAATAGTATACGAAAATTCTCATTTCGCTCCCTCAAAATTCATTTCAACAGGAAAACATCAACATAGAAAATCGGAAAAAGGTGACTAAATTGATTTCTTAAACTTTTTCATTGCATTTTTTTTTCCAAACTTAAGCTTCGAACGGAACCCTTAGAACTATGAGGACCCCATTCGCGGAATATTTCTTTAAATAATATTTAAAGTAGATCAACAAGTAAAATAGGTACTTTACGAAAAAAAAACATTTTTAAAAATCTGTATTGTTTATTAAAAATTAACATAATTTACTCACACATTAATAATATTAATTTGTGATATTTCCAAGTGTCACCTATACCATTATCAATTACCATTACCACCACCACCTATCAATCATTAAATTTAGTACTTGGGATATGCATTTTTCCCCTACACAAGCTATAGAAGTCTAGCCCCATTGAAGTTATATGCATTTTATATAATGATTTGATAATTCGTTTTTATATTTTTGCCACTCACGTTGAGAAATGTTTTGCATTTAAATTCATTGTTCTGAATGGTATTAAAATGTTTATATCTGTGTGAAAAACTCCTGTGTATTTTGTATGAATTTGCAACCTAAAATTTAAGAGCTGTTCTTGCTTAAATTTAGATTTACCATTGAATCTGTCGATAAGTTGTTCCCTCTCCTTCACTATGGGTCCCCACAATTGTATAAAAATGTATTTTCCATTACAAAGCTATTGTACAAAACATTTCGCTAACGAGTGTAAAATTATTCCATAGTAGACAAGAGAATATTATACTAGGTGGTACATATAAAGAAAAAACGTTTTAATATTTTCTTATAGTACAATAAAAATTTAAAAATAGAGTTTATATTATGTGTTAGTAAAATTTTCAGTTTTAGTGGATGGGATGAGCTTCAGAAATTTGTGGTTTCACACACTTCACAGAAAAAACGTGATTTCATTTTGCATGCACTTTTATATTTTCCCTTTTTTTTTATTGTGACTCGTGGATCCTCAGGGTTCCATGGAACACAGTTTGAAGATCACTGTCTTAAGCGGACCCAATAGAGTTCAATCAATCAAGAGTTCATTAGAGATATTAATCATTTACTTATATATATACTTTTAATATGCTTTGTTGAAATTTCTTCAGTTTTTTTTAAAAAAAATTCTTCAGGGTTTTCGTTTTTTTTTATCAAATCAACTTATTTATGAGAGCACTTGTTTTCTTTTAGAACAGCACTTTTTTCCCTATTTTATATAGGTGTAAAATAATTATAGGTATTTATTATTTTTTCTAAATAAGCTATGAGATGAAAAAATTCTATTCAATGAAAGCTGAGAGGCTTCTATTTTATGTTTTAAGAAATTAAACCAACTTCAATGACAGCTGTAATTATAGTTTACATATTTTGAATATCGATTTAAAAATTCAAATAGAATTCGCGTACACTCAATGGACATAAGATTTTTATGAGTTCTTTAATCCATAGTTTTCTTAAAACGTTAATAAACGTTTTTTACGTATAAATATCAAAAACTCAGAATATAGTTTAAAAAATATTTTATTACTATTAAAAGTTAAATATAATATCAACAATGAAATTTTATAATGCTGAGAAAGGAATGTTTAAGAAAATTTCTATTCCTCTTGCAAAACAAAATTAACGTTTCAATCAACGACGGAATTAGATTTATTCAAAAAACATAGCGCCCCTTTTATAAAAAATAGCAGCATGGATTTAGATGTGCTTGTAGATCACAGCCACAGTAAAAAACTTGGGTAACTGCATTTGGATAATTTCAGTACGTAAAACAAAACAAAAAAGCAAAGGGAAAAGATTTTTTTTCCCTCCAAATATCCTTATTATTAAGAATTTTTTTTTCTAATTATAGAACATCATACACATATGAATATAATATCGCACACCACATTTAATTCCATCATATGTGATACCAAGGAATGCATATATCGTTGAATTTTATTTTGTAGATAGAGTGCACAAATGAGAGAAATTTACATAGCTCTGAAACAATGCTATATATCTTTAAACTTGTAAGGTATAAAAATTGATTTTTTTTTCATTTGTCGTGTAAATGTTCTTTATATACTTAATACACTTAAAACGGAATATAATATAATTTTTTATACCCATCAAATAATTTTTACGAAGTCTGAGTTCCTTTTCTGTTTAATAATTATTGTCTGTTTAATAATTACTATCGTGTAGACAGATAAATTCGAAACTTTTTTTTTTTACTATTATTAACAAGAAAAATAAAATTAAGATACACACTACATTTTTTAATATTTCTATCTTCATACGAAAATAAAATCATTTTTTGCGATTTGAAGAAAGTCAAAACTTTAAAACGCTCATGTAAAATGAAATTCGAGTCATGAATTACACAACTAATCAAATTTATTTTGCAAAAATTTAGCAAGATTTTTGAAACACTTAAAAACTACTTATTTGATCATTTACTTATTCTCCAAACTCCTTTTGAAAAATGTTAAAAAACTTGGAGCATTAAATGTTTGCATTATTTTTTTAATATCAAAATGTTGCTCTGATGTTGATAATTGTTGAATAAACTATAGTTCATTGCCATAAGATAGATTTAATTATAAATAATTGAATATTGTCCTGTTTTTCATGAAAAATTATTAAACATTTCTTACACTTGATAGTTAAAAGTTAAATAATACCAGAATAAAAAAAGTTTTATTATATAAACCAGTTAAAAAATGTCAGATTCTTTTTTCAATTAATTTTCGCTTTGAAATTTGTAACATGTGTTCTTCCGCCAATATACTTTACACTTATCATTTGTATACGGTCAGATTAAGTTATATCAACTGGTATGTTTGCACATATTCTTCTAATCTGTACACAATGCCTCTTGAGAACTGATTCATGAGTTGTTACAGAATGAAGCTTTCATAAAATCTTATTTGTCCCACGACTCGTCTCACGTTTTGTATGTTTTTGACTTGTCCGATTTGGGGGCTGCATCTCAATTGGTTAAGTAGTACAACTTTTTCCCTTTAGCTTGTCTTTTCTGCATATCGGGTAGTCATTTCTAGCGACTGATTAATAATTATTACTTGGTTGTAATCATTTCGAGTATTGACTCAAATGACCCATGCTGCGTTTGGATTCCCATGTGAACTCAAACAAAGCGCGAGATCTTTACCTCGAATAACAAGAGGACGAGGCCGTCCGACAAATCTAGAGTTTAATATACACAAGAATAATGTTTTATCTCGAAGGAATAAAAGTCATTTCGTTTATTTATTTTTTTTATAAAAATATATAAATATCAAAAGACGTTTGTAGCAAATTATGCGAGGAAAATAAATACTAATTTTTTAAAAATTAATTCATAAACTTTAAAAGTAGAAGAGACAAATTTTTATATCGGGGCTATTAATCTGAATATTTTTAAAAGTGAGTTTCCATAGTTTTTCTTTGATTTATCGAAAAGTGATTTTGGCTAAGTTGACTCTAAACTCTTTTAAAACAGATATTTCTATGGTTTTATTTATTTATCAATTATTATGGTATTTTCAATTGAAATAATAAGGCAAAAATTATAAATTTTCTTGTTTCAGTCCCTTGTTCGTTACTAAACAAACTTCGCAGTTTATTCGATTTTTCAATAATTTCCTAAATGCATTATCTGAAGTTGGCGAGTTTAATATTACATGTTACATTAGAAGCCTCGGTGCCCCAGTAATAACAAAGTTCGTACCAGAAAACTTACCCTATAAAAGTATTGAAATCCTCTGCGTCAACCAAAGTTCGCTGTGTAAAACAAAGGAACCTCTGCAAACTAAACTGACATTACGCTAATGGAAATGTGGTGAGAGAGGTATATTAGTCATAAGATATTGTTTTTTTTTCACTTGATTAAGTTCAAAGTTACAATGTCTTGGATTGAGATCCAACAAGATAATTTTTATTTATGTTAGCCATTCTTAGAAATTTTTCCTTTATTAATATGAACAGAAATGGATAGTTCTTTCTAATGCTTGAAGAGGTTTCGAATGAAATTATTATGTGATATTTTCTCACACAGTTTGACTCGGAAATAAATAAATACGGTCTAATGGTTGAAATTCAAGAATATTGGTCACTAGATAGTCATTTTTTTTCTTCAAAAATATTGTTACATTTTGAATAATCGATAGTAAAAATAGAATGGAATACTGTGTAATAAAATGTATACTGAAGATAACTCGAAGCAAAAAAGAAAGCGTTTTCGAGTCTTTCAATATTGTTGAAAAAATTCATGTCGGATTATTTTTGATGAAAGGGGGTTTGAGATCGAAAAATGATATTGATTTCAATATTATGGCATTTATTGTAAAATTGAGGAATAATGAGAATGAACTTCTTACACTGATTGTTCAGTGGAATCGCTGTAGTGCCAACGGGCTGTTCAAGGACTAGCTTTATTGTTGAGGATCTTGTGTTCATAAGTATAATTAGGTATTTAGATTATTATTTAAGTTGATGTGTTCTCAAAGCTTAGATCGAATTTAGATAGTCATTACAAAGACATAATAAAGTGTATATTTTAAGAAAGTGTCTCATCCCTTGTTGAACCCTCACTTTTAAGCGAGTACGATTTTGCGACACCTTTAAGAATGACATGAAAGATTTTAGGAGTGTAAGAGAAAATCTATTTTTTGCATTATAAATATACATCTCTAGAAATGATCAACACAATTAATGTAAAAATCTATTTTATGAGTACTAAAAAGTAAACTTTTAACTACCTAAAATTGGTAACTTTCATATTGTAGTAAAACGCGTAGTGTAAAACTCATAATTCAATATGCTTATTTCAAAGGTGCCTTTAAAATAACAATTGTTTCAAATTTCTCGATCATAATTATTCTAGTCACCAAAACTAATGATCATTTAATTGTGTAACTATCACACAACTTTTAAGAAACGCGCACTTTGTTGAAAATCAACAAACTTGGAACAAATGTGACCTATATTAATGGATGTTCAGCATATAATTTTTGGTCAATATAAAATCAATGTAAGGAATTCATTCCTCAATTTAAGAATAAATGCCATAATATTGAAATCAATATCAATTTTCGATCTCAAACCCCCTTTCATCAAAAATAATACGACAAGAATTTTTTCATCAATATTGAAAGACTCGAAAACGCTTTCTTTTTTGCTTCGAGTTATCTTCAGTATACATTTTATTACACAGTATTCCATTCTATTTTTACTATCGATTATTCAAAATGTAACAATATTTTTGAAGAAAAAAAATGACTATCTAGTGACCAATATTCTTGAATTTCAACCATTAGACCGTATTTATTTATTTCCGAGTCAAACTGTGTGAGAAAATATCACATAATAATTTCATTCGAAACCTCTTCAAGCATTAGAAAGAACTATCCATTTCTGTTCATATTAATAAAGGAAAAATTTCTAAGAATGGCTAACATAAATAAAAATTATCTTGTTGGATCTCAATCCAAGACATTGTAACTTTGAACTTAATCAAGTGAAAAAAAAACAATATCTTATGACTAATATACCTCTCTCACCACATTTCCATTAGCGTAATGTCAGTTTAGTTTGCAGAGGTTCCTTTGTTTTACACAGCGAACTTTGGTTGACGCAGAGGATTTCAATACTTTTATAGGGTAAGTTTTCTGGTACGAACTTTGTTATTACTGGGGTACCGAGGCTTCTAATGTAACATGTAATATTAAACTCGCCAACTTCAGATAATGCATTTAGGAAATTATTGAAAAATCGAATAAACTGCGAAGTTTGTTTAGTAACGAACAAGGGGACTGAAACAAGAAAATTTATAATTTTTGCCTTATTATTTCAATTGAAAATACCATAATAATTGATAAATAAATAAAACCATAGAAATATCTGTTTTAAAAGAGTTTAGAGTCAACTTAGCCAAAATCACTTTTCGATAAATCAAAGAAAAACTATGGAAACTCACTTTAAAAAAATATTCAGATTAATAACCCCGTTATAAAATTTTGTCTCTTCTACTTTTAAAGTTTATGAATTAATTTTTAAAAAATTAGTATTTATTTTCCTCGCATAATTTGCTACAAACGTCTTTTGATATTTATATATTTTTATAAAAAAAATAAATAAACGAAATGACTTTTATTCCTTCGAGATAAAACATTATTCTTGTGTATATTAAACTCTAGATTTGTCGGACGGCCTCGTCCTCTTGTTATTCGAGGTAAAGATCTCGCGCTTTGTTTGAGTTCACATGGGAATCCAAACGCAGCATGGGTCATTTGAGTCAATACTCGAAATGATTACAACCAAGTAATAATTATTAATCAGTCGCTAGAAATGACTACCCGATATGCAGAAAAGACAAGCTAAAGGGAAAAAGTTGTACTACTTAACCAATTGAGATGCAGCCCCCAAATCGGACAAGTCAAAAACATACAAAACGTGAGACGAGTCGTGGGACAAATAAGATTTTATGAAAGCTTCATTCTGTAACAACTCATGAATCAGTTCTCAAGAGGCATTGTGTACAGATTAGAAGAATATGTGCAAACATACCAGTTGATATAACTTAATCTGACCGTATACAAATGATAAGTGTAAAGTATATTGGCGGAAGAACACATGTTACAAATTTCAAAGCGAAAATTAATTGAAAAAAGAATCTGACATTTTTTAACTGGTTTATATAATAAAACTTTTTTTATTCTGGTATTATTTAACTTTTAACTATCAAGTGTAAGAAATGTTTAATAATTTTTCATGAAAAACAGGACAATATTCAATTATTTATAATTAAATCTATCTTATGGCAATGAACTATAGTTTATTCAACAATTATCAACATCAGAGCAACATTTTGATATTAAAAAAATAATGCAAACATTTAATGCTCCAAGTTTTTTAACATTTTTCAAAAGGAGTTTGGAGAATAAGTAAATGATCAAATAAGTAGTTTTTAAGTGTTTCAAAAATCTTGCTAAATTTTTGCAAAATAAATTTGATTAGTTGTGTAATTCATGACTCGAATTTCATTTTACATGAGCGTTTTAAAGTTTTGACTTTCTTCAAATCGCAAAAAATGATTTTATTTTCGTATGAAGATAGAAATATTAAAAAATGTAGTGTGTATCTTAATTTTATTTTTCTTGTTAATAATAGTAAAAAAAAAAAGTTTCGAATTTATCTGTCTACACGATAGTAATTATTAAACAGACAATAATTATTAAACAGAAAAGGAACTCAGACTTCGTAAAAATTATTTGATGGGTATAAAAAATTATATTATATTCCGTTTTAAGTGTATTAAGTATATAAAGAACATTTACACGACAAATGAAAAAAAATCAATTTTTATACCTTACAAGTTTAAAGATATATAGCATTGTTTCAGAGCTATGTAAATTTCTCTCATTTGTGCACTCTATCTACAAAATAAAATTCAACGATATATGCATTCCTTGGTATCACATATGATGGAATTAAATGTGGTGTGCGATATTATATTCATATGTGTATGATGTTCTATAATTAGAAAAAAAAATTCTTAATAATAAGGATATTTGGAGGGAAAAAAAATCTTTTCCCTTTGCTTTTTTGTTTTGTTTTACGTACTGAAATTATCCAAATGCAGTTACCCAAGTTTTTTACTGTGGCTGTGATCTACAAGCACATCTAAATCCATGTTGCTATTTTTTATAAAAGGGGCGCTATGTTTTTTGAATAAATCTAATTCCGTCGTTGATTGAAACGTTAATTTTGTTTTGCAAGAGGAATAGAAATTTTCTTAAACATTCCTTTCTCAGCATTATAAAATTTCATTGTTGATATTATATTTAACTTTTAATAGTAATAAAATATTTTTTAAACTATATTCTGAGTTTTTGATATTTATACGTAAAAAACGTTTATTAACGTTTTAAGAAAACTATGGATTAAAGAACTCATAAAAATCTTATGTCCATTGAGTGTACGCGAATTCTATTTGAATTTTTAAATCGATATTCAAAATATGTAAACTATAATTACAGCTGTCATTGAAGTTGGTTTAATTTCTTAAAACATAAAATAGAAGCCTCTCAGCTTTCATTGAATAGAATTTTTTCATCTCATAGCTTATTTAGAAAAAATAATAAATACCTATAATTATTTTACACCTATATAAAATAGGGAAAAAAGTGCTGTTCTAAAAGAAAACAAGTGCTCTCATAAATAAGTTGATTTGATAAAAAAAAAACGAAAACCCTGAAGAATTTTTTAAAAAAAAAACTGAAGAAATTTCAACAAAGCATATTAAAAGTATATATATAAGTAAATGATTAATATCTCTAACTAGCTGTTACCCGCCCGCTTCGCTGGGTATTTCATGATGTTTTATAAATTTTTACTGCTTATATATATGTATATATTATTGAAGCATTAAGAATTCGATTGAATTGAAAAATATACTTATACCTGAAACTGTCACCTGTTGATAAAAAAAAGGGCAGAACTCATCTAATTTGTATTTTCTAAAAATCTCTAAAATTGAAGCATAGAATGATGTTTGCTCTTTCGTATCTAAAAAATCAAGTGGATTCCCGCAAAACCAATTTTCGGTGGATCTCTACTCCGTAAATTGAACATGCAAGCCAAATTTCAAGTCTAAATCTAACAGAAAAAAGCAAAAGTTTTACTATAAATATCCCCGTAATCCCGTTGAGAGCCGTTTT
The DNA here is from genome assembly GCA_019973975.1 of Trichonephila clavata. NCBI lineage: Eukaryota > Metazoa > Arthropoda > Arachnida > Araneae > Nephilidae > Trichonephila > Trichonephila clavata. The sequence goes on from BMAO01029208.1 coordinate 210,116, forward strand.
ACAAAATTACTGCTCTTAGCGGATTTCAATTCAACAAAATAAAAAGGCAAACCAAATTTCATTATTATAGTAATTGTAGCTCGAAAAAAGTAATTTTTTTTGTCAATACGTCCCAGTAACCCCTGCAACCCCCCAGAACTTGATTTGCTTAAAATTTATTCTTAGTGGATCCCTATTCAACAAAAGAAACATGCTTAACAAATTTCAAGTATATGGGTCTAACAATTAAAAACAGGAATTTTTTTTCTGTAACTCCTCTTGACCCCTCGCAAACATCTTTAGGAATCAATTTTCATTTTACTCTTTGTTAGAGGAACTCTATTTCATGAAAGGAACATGCCTACCAATTTTCAAGCAGGATGATCAAGTAGTTTAAAAATGGAAATATTTATCGATTACGCCTCTTAATCTCCCGAAATTAAACTTCGTAGTTGATATTCGCGAAACCGATTTTGTAGCGGTTCTTTACTTTACGAAAGGAACCTGCTTATCAAATTTCAAGACTGTACGTCTAACAGTTTAAAAATGGGGATAATTGTCTATAACGCCACTTGTGCCCCCGCAACGCCACTTCTGGGTCTGTTTTCACAAAACCCATTTTGTAGGGGAATTGCACTCTATGAAAGGAATCTGCTTAGCAAAATTTGAAGACTGTGCGTCCAATTAATTAAAAATGCAAAAAAATTATCAATAACGCCCCTTGAACCCCCGCAACACCACCTAGGGGTCGATTTTCACAAAACACATTTTGCAGTGTATTTCTATCCTATGAGAGGAATCTGCTAACCAAATTTCAAGACTGTGAGTCTAATAGTTTAAAAAAAGAAATAATTATTTATATCTGCCCTTAACCCCCCGCAACACCCCTTGGGGGTCAATTTTCTCAAAACCCGTTTTGTAGCGGATATTTACTCCATGAAAGAAACATTCCTACCAATTTTCAAGCAGGTAGGTCAAATAGTTTAAAAACGAAAATATTTATCTCTTACGCCACTTATACCCCTGCAACGCCACTTAGAGGTCTGTTTTTACGAAACCCATTTTTAGCGTATCTCTACCCTATGAGAGGAATCTGCTTACTAAGTTTCAAGACTGTACGTCTAATAACTCAAAAATGGGAATTTATAACGCCCCTTAAACCCCCCGGCCCCGCAACACCCCTTGGGGTCATTTTTCTCAAAACCCATTTTGTAGCGGATATTTACTCCAGGAAAGAAACTTATCTACCAATTTTCAATCAGGTAGGTGAAGTAGTTTAAAAACGGATATATTTATCTATTACGCCCCTTAATCCCCCGCAACGCCACTTAGAAGTCTGTTTTCACAAAACCCTTTTTGTAACTGATCATTATTCTACGAAAGGAATCTATATATCAAATTTAAAGACAGTGCGTCAAATAGTTTAAAAATGGAAATAATTATCTATAACGCCCCCTAAGCCTCTGCAACGCCACTTGGGGGGTCGATTTTCAGCAAACTCATTTTGTAGCGGATCTCTACTCTCTGAAAGGAATCCGTTTACCCAATTTCAAGATTGTACATCAAGTAGTTTAAACATGGAAACAATTATTATTAAAGCCCTTAACCCCCCGTAACGCCCCTTGCGTTTCGAATTTCGGAAAATCCTTTCTTAGCTGATGTCTACTCTATCAAAGGAACATGTCTACCAAATTTCAAGTCTGTAGGTTGAATAGTTCCAGAGATTTCGTGATTAGTCAGTCAGTCAGTCAGTCAATCAGTCAGTCAGTCAGTCAGTCAGTCAGTCAGTGAGTCGCTTTTCTCCTTTATATATATAGATGAACTCTTGATTGATTGAACTCTATTGGGTCCGCTTAAGACAGTGATCTTCAAACTGTGTTCCATGGAACCCTGAGGATCCACGAGTCACAATAAAAAAAAAGGGAAAATATAAAAGTGCATGCAAAATGAAATCACGTTTTTTCTGTGAAGTGTGTGAAACCACAAATTTCTGAAGCTCATCCCATCCACTAAAACTGAAAATTTTACTAACACATAATATAAACTCTATTTTTAAATTTTTATTGTACTATAAGAAAATATTAAAAGTTTTTTCTTTATATGTACCACCTAGTATAATATTCTCTTGTCTACTATGGAATAATTTTACACTCGTTAGCGAAATGTTTTGTACAATAGCTTTGTAATGGAAAATACATTTTTATACAATTGTGGGGACCCATAGTGAAGGAGAGGGAACAACTTATCGACAGATTCAATGGTAAATCTAAATTTAAGCAAGAACAGCTCTTAAATTTTAGGTTGCAAATTCATACAAAATACACAGGAGTTTTTCACACAGATATAAACATTTTAATACCATTCAGAACAATGAATTTAAATGCAAAACATTTCTCAACGTGAGTGGCAAAAATATAAAAACGAATTATCAAATCATTATATAAAATGCATATAACTTCAATGGGGCTAGACTTCTATAGCTTGTGTAGGGGAAAAATGCATATCCCAAGTACTAAATTTAATGATTGATAGGTGGTGGTGGTAATGGTAATTGATAATGGTATAGGTGACACTTGGAAATATCACAAATTAATATTATTAATGTGTGAGTAAATTATGTTAATTTTTAATAAACAATACAGATTTTTAAAAATGTTTTTTTTTTCGTAAAGTACCTATTTTACTTGTTGATCTACTTTAAATATTATTTAAAGAAATATTCCACGAATAGAGTCCTCATAGTTCTAAGGGTTCCGTTCGAAGCTTAAGTTTGGAAAAAAAAATGCAATGAAAAAGTTTAAGAAATCAATTTAGTCACCTTTTTCCGATTTTCTATGTTGATGTTTTCCTGTTGAAATGAATTTTGAGGGAGCGAAATGAGAATTTTCGTATACTATTCACTAACTCACGAATATAAATAGAATTTTTTTTTAATCACTTTAAAAAAACTATAATATACAATAAAAATAATGAAAAGTGGGAATAAAAATGTTGTTTATATCTCTCTTTATAATATAAAACTATTTACTAAAACAGCTGTGAATAAATATATTTTGGAAATGAAAAATTCAATAAGGTTTCGAAATATGATTTTCTTTAGAAATTGCGATCATATAATACAAGAGATAAGAAAATAAATAGATTTAGGTTCATGAGATTTTAAAATTCTACAATAGATTCTGCCTTGACTAGACCTTCTGCGTGCATTAAACATCATTAACTTTCTCATAATTATTTTCTCTAGAATTGTTGAAAAAGAAAATTATTCATAACTTGATTTTTATGTCTTGTATTTGTATAATTCACTTTTGTATTTAAAAGGCTATAATTCATTTCTTTGGGGGGGGGGGGGAGAAGAAAGAAATTTGAACTTGTGACTTGAGGCTTTTTATTAAATTTTGAAATAATAACAATTTAAAAGGTGAATCGTTGAAAAAACTCTGACCATCCATAATATTATTTAGAAAAACGTCCGTAGAAATATTTTATGGCTGTTATCTCAAATATGACGCATATTCAAGTCATTTCCCTGTTCTGACACAGATAATCGTAAGAAACACGTGCATCTTACACGATGATTAAAACCGCTACGTCATATCGACAACCAATCAGAATATTTCAAGCAGTCGTGTACAACTCCACTTCCCTATTCCAGAAGCTGAGTATCCCTCAACTCCGTCATGACTCACATTCCCAGTTCTGACAAGACTGGGCACAGATCATCGTAAGAACCACGTGCATCTTACACGATGATTAAAACCACTACGTCATATCGACAACCAATCAGAATATTTCAAGCAGTCGCGTACAACTCCCACTTCCCTATTCCAGAAGCTGAGTAATCCCTCAACTCCGTCATGATTCACATTCCCTGTTCTGATAAGATAAGGGCTTCCACGTGCATCTTAGACTATGATAAGCGCATGGGGGATGGGCCAACTCTCCTGTTAGACGATGGCGGGAAAATGGAGCCCTCCTATTGGACGATGACTTTGTGTGGGGGGAGGGGCCACGGGAAAATGGAGCCTTCCTAATGGCTACGTACTGGGGACCTGCTACTACTACTCACGTGGCTTTGGCGTCATTGTGCTTTGTCGGACATCTGGACTGTCAGCGCCGGTGTAACTGGTGACACTATGGGCTGGGCATCACTGTATTATTTTTCGTCCATAGGCAGTGATTGTCCGAAACAGGAGGCTAGCGCCTCGGCAGACGACGGCGGGTAACTTAAAAAGAGGAAAAGGCGGCGAGGTGGTTCGAGAATCCAGATGTTGGCCAAGCCCTTGTCGCCGGAAACTTTTGAGAGTGCCCCGAGCCTTTGTGATCCCTGCACCAATGATGGTCTAGTGAGACCGAGGTGCAGGGTGCAAAACCTTGCGGCCTGCCAATGGGGGTCGATGAGGGGCGTGGAGTGAACCCACCCCTGGAGTTTAAAAGGGTCGACCCAGGGAAAGAGAGGCTCGACCTTCGAGACGGAATCCTGGGATCTAGGAAGAAAGAGCGAGGCGAGGGCCCGCGGTAGATGGACTCCCGAGATGAACGCTGAGATCGACTCCTGAGACAGTATCCGGCGGAATAAGAAGGAAGCACGAGGCGAGTGCCCGCGGTAGAGGAATTCGACAATCTAACTGAGTATCCTGAAGACCTGATGCCCGGATAAGAAGCACGGGAGGGATACGGATGCAACCGGCTGGCTGAATAGAACGAACATCTTTAACTGATTTTTCTTTTTCTCTTCCTAGTGACCTTCTAAATGTTAAAGAGTGAAATAAACCAATTTTAGCTCATAAAAAAGGTATTTTTTAATGGTTAGTCTGGCGTCACAATACGCTACCAAGTCCACGACGCCACAATAAAATAATCTGTATTATAAACTACATAAAAATAATCCATATATTTATATTAAAATAATCCAAACATCCACAATTTTTAAAATTTTTATTGATTTTAAAATAGTAGCATAAATTTGAAGAATATGTTAGAGATCAGATGTATTTTTATGCGTTTATCAATTTGCTAAATTTTGTAAATTGTATTAGATTATACGTCTTGATCTTTACTTATATTTTATTTTAGATCAGCATTTCTAAGATTTGGTTTCATAAAATGTTAAAAAGGGTTTTACTTTTTTTCCTGATGAGGATTACTGGGGGTGATATTAAGGTTTTAAATGTGCGTATACCTGAATTTTTTCGGTAAAAAATTGAAAATGTCGTGGCTGTCTCTGATTAAATTCTTAAGGTATTCAAATTTTTAAAACCTTTTTTATTGAAAAAAACGATTATAATTGTTTTTAATTGAAAAAATAATAATGAGATACATTTACAATTTTTATGTCATAATTATAAATAATAACAAAATTTAAAAAAATTTCTGCTTAGATCAACAACAACAAAAAATTTATTTTAGTTACCTTTTATTAAATAGTTGCAATTAATATAAATATTTATATACATATGACAGAATCACATTATAAGAGTTAATTAGTTATCATTAAAGTATCGTATTGCCATTCAAAACAATCATGTATACAAAAGTTCTGTTCAACTGTTCAGCTTTGAAACGTGAGGGGGGAAAAATCTTTGTCGCTAAAAATGAAGTCAACGGCAGTATCTGTAAATCGTTAAATAAAGAGAGAGAGAGAGAGAGAGAGTGAGCTAATAGTAGGAAATGAAAAATATGAAGAAATACGATAGTATTTTTCATAGTAGGAATTGAAAAATACTATCATATTTCTTCATATTTTTCAATTCCTACTACTAGCTTACTCTATACACACTGACCTCCCAAAGTTAAAGAATAACCAGTTTTTTGCGCCTTATTTTCAAATGAATGAATGTAGAAACAACAAATTTGGATTACATGTGCACAAAACAGTTATGTATTGACTGCAAGATAGAAGTTTACACAACAAAAATTCAAAAATGATTTGCAGCAAAAAAAGGCAATCTCGCTGGAAAAGTTCATCCTTGAAAAAAAAATAATAATCACAGTTTTATGTGGTAACATGTCATAGAAACATAACAAAAAAAGGTTATATTAAGGGATATGCCCACCCCTAACTTGAATGCATTGGCTGCATCGAATTTCCATGCTGCCAATTAGGTTGTCAGTTACTAAAATGGGAAGCGAAGACCAGACACGGAGTAAGCTTTGTTCCAGCTCTCCTAAAGACCTTGGAGGAGGACTTAAGGCAGCAACCTGTCTACCAAGATAATCCCAAAGATGCTCTATCAGATTTAAGTCTGGAGATCAAGCTGGCCATTTCATTCGCTCCAAACCAAGACCCTCAAGATATTCCTCAACAATTACAGCTCTGTGAGGTCATGCATTATCATCCACCAGAATGAAGTCATTGCCAATTGCAGCGGCATACGGGTGGACATATGGATTAAGGATCTCATCCCGATATCTCACACCAGTCAGAGTTCCTCACTGGATCACATGCAGGTCAGTGTGACCACCGAGTGAGATCCCTGCCCATACCATTATTCCACCACCTCGATAACTGTGTCTTTCAACAGTGTTGGGTTGATCATATCTGGTGCTTCGTTCCCTCCAGGAGCAGACGTCCGGAATCGCTCTCCAATTTGAATCTGGACTCGTCTGTCAAGAGTACAGAAGCCCATCGCTGTCTGGTCCAGAAAACGTGTTCTCTTGACCAAGATAAGTGGGCCCTTCCCTGTCGTCTGTTGAGGGGTACACAAACAACTGGTCACCTTGCTTAGAGACTTGAATTGTGAAGACGTCTTTGCACCGTACTAGCGGATATTCTTTTCCCTGATGCTACAGAGTGGTCTGCAACAAGTTGTGGCAAAGAAATCCTTCTACTCCTTTGGGCCGAAAGAGCGATAAAATGGTCTCCTGCAGGTGTTGTAGCTCATGGTTGGCCTGGAACATGTCTTCTGGACATCGATGCTTCGGTTTGATATTGATTCCAGAGACGGTGGACACATAGAATCCTCAGCCTGTGACAACCCCATTTCCATCCATCCGACCGCCCTCCACCTTAACGAATTGGGCAAACGGCTTCTCTCAGACATTGCGAGACCCCACTGCCAATTGTGAACAAATCTGCTAACAAAAGTTGTAAATCAACAAAAATTACACGCGTAATTACGAAAGCCTGATATATGCATATTTTTTTCTCACTCATATATCTATACAAATAAATAAAATTGAAGTGTCTGTTTGTAATTTCAAATTAGCAGCTTTTTACTTAATGCACTAAAAGTATATACGGTACTCATAACAAAAAACCAATTTTTAAAATTTTTGTCTGTCTGTCTGTCTGTTTGTTCCGGCTAATCTCGGAAACGGCTGGTGCGATTTTAAAAATTCTTTCACTAATGGAAAGCTACATTAACGGGGAGTAACATAGGCTATATTTTATTCCCGTATTCTTACGGGAATGGAAACTATACGGGTGAACGTGAAACTGAATGCCAAGATGAACGCCAAATTGAACGCCAAGCTGAGCTAATGAAGTCGTTGTTTTGGTTACTGGCGACCGATGCTCTTCATGAGACATAACAGTGTTACGCGCACATGATAATACGCTGACACGTGCCATAATTTTTTTTTTATGATAGTTATCTCACTGTTCAGTTAAGTAGAGCATCGGCTGTTTCGGATGCACTTTTAAAAATAATAAATCAAGGCTTCGTAAGCAAAAAGCAATGCAAGAAACAAAAAATTGATAAGTTTTACGGTTAGTTTTAATCCTTTCTTTTTTTTTTATTTACATTTTTAGTCACATTTAAACAATAGTTATTATAATCCCAATCTATATCTATACAAATAAATAAAATTGAAGTGTCTGTTTGTAATTTCAAATTAGCAGCAATTGTTTGCGGGGGCGGGGGTTTAAGGGGCGTTAGAAATTCCGATTTTTAAGTTATTAGACGTACAGTCTTGAAACTTAGTAAGTAGATTCCTCTCATAGGGTAGAGATACGCTACAAAATGGGTTTCGTGAAAATTGCCCTCAAGTGGCGTTGCGGGACTTAAGGGGCGTTATAGATAATTATTTTCATTTTTAAACTATTAGACGCACAGACTTTATATTTGATAAGTAGATTTATTTTATAGAGTAGAGATCAGCTATAAGAAGGTTTTGTGAAAACAGACCTCTAAATGGCGTTGCGGGGGATTTAGTAGCGTACTAGATAAATATTTTCGTTTTTAAACTACTTCACCTTCCTGCTTGAAAATTGGTAGGAATGTTTCTTTCATGGAGTAAATATCCGTTACAAAACAGGTTTGGGAAAAATTGACCCCCAAGGGGTGTTGCGGGGTGTTAAGGGCAGATATAAATAATTACTTCTATTTTTAAACTATTAGACGCACAGTTTGAAATTTGGTAAGCAGATTCCTCTCATAGGATAGAGATACACTACAAAATGTGTTTTGTGAAAATCGACCCCTAAGCCGCGTTGCGGGGATTCAAAGGGCGTTATTGATCATTTTTTTTTTTTTTTTTTGCATTTTTAATTTATTGGACGCACAGTCTTCAAATTTTGCTAAGCAGATTCTTTTCATAGTGTGCAATTCCCCTACAAAATTGGTTTTGTGAAAACAGACCCAGAAGTGGCGTTGCGGGGGCTCAAGTGGCGTTATAGACAATTATCCCCATTTTTAAAATGTTAGACGTACAGTCTTGAAATTTGATAGCAGATTCCTTTCGTAAAGTAGAGAACCGCTACAAAATGGGTTTCGCGAATATCAACTACTAAGTTTAATTTCGGGATATTAAGAGGCATAATCGATAAATATTTCCATTTTTAAACTACTTGATTATCCTGCTTGAAAATTGGTAGGCATGTTCCTTTCATGGAATAGAGTTCCTCTAACAAAGAGTAAAACGAAAATTGACCCCCAAGGAGAGTTGCGAGTGGTCTAGAGGAGTTACAGAAAAAAATTCCTGTTTTTAATTGTTAGACCCATATACTTGAAATTTGTTAAGCATGTTTCTTTTGTTGAATAGGGATCCACTAAGAATGTATTTTAAGCAAATCAAGTTCTGGGGGGGTGCAGGGGGTTACTTGGACGTATTGACAAAAAAAATTACTTTTTTGGAGCTACAAGGACTATAATAATGAAATTTGGTTTGCATTTTTCTTTTGTTGAGTTGAAATCCGCTAAGAGCGGTTATTTTGGAAAACGGCTCTCGACGGGATTACGGGGATATTGATAATAAAACTTTTTTTTCTTCTGTTAGATTTAGACTTGAAATTTGGCTTGCATCTTCAATTTACGGAGTAGAGATCCACCGAAAATTGGTTTTGCGGGAATCCACTTGGTTTTTGTGTTACGAAAGAGCAAACATCATTCTATGCTTCAATTTTAGAGATTTTTAGAAAACACAAATTAGATGAGTTCTGCCCCCTTTTTTTTATCAACAGGCGACAGTTACAGGTCTAAGTATATTTTTCAATACAATCGAATTCTTAATGCAGGACTTAGATATCAATAATTTATGCATATATATAAGCAGTAAAAATTTATAAAACATCATGAAATTCCCAGCGAAGCGGGCGGGTAACAGCTAGTATATTATATATGTCTTCTTTCCTATTAAAAATAGCAGTATCTATTATTTTTGCATAGATTTGTATAAAGTTCGTTTTTATCATTTATATGAACTATAAATTTTATTGTTACTGTCACTATTTACGGTGAGTTTTGAAAAACATGTTGTTCCTTAACTTTTGGAGGCCAGTGTATTTATCTTGTTTTAGCATGTTCTTCCCTTGCTTGATTATTTTCAACTTCCTTCAATTGAGATCATAGATGCCCCGCGCATCCACTTCCGGGTTAAAAGTGTATTCAGTATAAAAAAGCATGGTTCTGAAAATAATTTCGTAAAACGTTTTTCATTATGCTTTATATGTTTGAGAATACTCATAAAAATAAATCTTCGCTAAATAATCCTTCAAAGTGCTCTCTGTGCTTTTCCAAATATCATAAAACTCTTTTACTTGGAAAAAAGTACAATGGAAATACATTATTTACAACTTCCCTAAGTGAAAAACAAACACATAAGAGAGGGGACGGAACTAACCGTACTGTAACGTCTTGGCACAACATTGAAAATGTACGCTAAGCTAATTATTAAAGAATGCCTAGTTCGAGTCTGTCCGGAGTCTCTTCCTCCGTCCGCCGGGTTCAGTTCCGGGAATCTCTCGTCGTAGTCTATTAGGAGTCTTTCGAGGAGTCTTCCTTCGTCAGCAGGCCTCTCTCTTGGGTATCTCTCGTAGGAGTCTGTCCGGAGTCTCTTCCTTCGTCCGCAGGGTTCAATTCCGGGAATCTCTCGTGGGAGTCTATCACGAGTCTCTCAGGAGTCTATCAGGAGCCTTCTCTTCTTCTTTCTCAAGTCCACTCTTTTAAACTCTAGGGGCGGGTTCACTCCACGCCCCTCATCAATCCCCATTGGCCGACCTCAGGGTTTTGCACCCGGCACCAACGGTCTTGCACGTCATCCATTCTTGCAGAGATGACAAAAGTCCGGTCCCTCTCAAAGGTTCCCGGCGAAAAGGGCCCGGCTGACATCTGGCACTTCAAACACCTCGCCGCCGCCTGCAGAGGCGCCAGCATTCAAGACGTACAATCACTGCTCATGAATAGAAAATAATGCAGCGATGCCTAGCCCATAGTGTCCGCCAGACACACCGTCGCCGACGGTCCAGCTGTTCGGCACAGCACAATGCAGCTAAAATCACGTTTTCTCCCGCTGTGGAGCCTCTAATGAATAGGGGTGACTACTCCATTGTGACGACGTCACAGTACCAATAAGTTCGAAGGTCAAACAGTTGATCAGAAAATACACTGGTGTCCAAAAGTTATGCATAAATTGTAAAATGCGAAAAACATGGAGTAAATATTCGTAAAATTATTCCAAATTTCTTGCGGATATTAATTGGGTGAAGAAACATTGGGTTTATGCAAAACTTTTCAGTCGACTACGTCCTGCGCGAAACACCTAAGCATGTCGGAACGCGGAAAAACAGATTCACGCAGCATAGACAGTTCCGACAAGTTTCATGCAACTGCTGTGCGAAGGAACGTTGTTAACCATCAAACAAGGTAAATGATGGCACAAAGACGCCAGTTGGACATGTTTACGAAAGGAAGAATCGCTGGAATGCTGGAATCCTCACGATCACAAACCGAAGTGTCTTGAATTCTGAATGTGGACCAGTCTGTAATCAAGACAGTGGCAGAGCTTTCAAAGAATGGGAGATGTTACCCGACAACCAGTATCAGGTCGACCAAGAGTCACAACCCCTCGCCAAGACCGATATCTGCGATAAGTGCGTGACGTCAGAGGGGTAGTACTGCCAGAGCACTGGGTTCGGCCCTCACAGTCGCCACAGGAATATGAATTTCGAGACAACTGTTTACAGGAGACTCAATCATGCTGTCCTGTATCCAGAAGACCAGCAGTTTGCGTTCCCCTCACTTCTGCGCATAAACGAGGCTCGTTTGAACTGGAGGGGGCCAATGTGATGTTTAGTGACGAGTCCCGGTTTAGTCTGAGTAGTGATTCTCGGCGGGTAACGATATGGAGAGAACATGGAACACGTTTTGAACCAAGAAATATAACGGAAAGGCATCATTTTCCATCAAGGGGAGTAATGGTATGGGCATTCATCATGATGGACGGCCGCGCAGACCTCCATTTCTTTGATACGGGGTCTGTGACTGCTCAAAGATACTGAAACGAAGCTCTTGAGCCTTATGTTCGCTTGTTTCGAGGTGCTGTAGGTCCTGACTTCATATTCATTAATGATAATGCACCATATCACAGAGCGGGGCTGATTGATGACTTCCTTGAAACGGAATACATCCAGCGCATATCGTGGCCTGCGAACTCCCCTGATTTAAATCCTATCAAGCATGTATGGGATATACTCGGGAGACAAATTGCAGCCCTTTCGCACCCACCAAGCTCCGTTACAGAACTGAAGAGAGCTCTCCAAGAAGCTTGGAACCGTTTGAGCCCACAACTCGTTCATCATCTCATAGCAAGTATGGTAAATCACTGTGCCTGGCTGTAAGAGGTGACCACACGCCTTATTAAACTGCAGCATCATTATTCTATTTAATGTTTTCTTTCATTTTTTCTTTAAAGTGTAAATCCTTGCTGTGCTCAGTTTTCTTTCAATCTGCTACTTTGGAAAATAAAATTAGTTAGTATCATTCTTTTGATTTGCTTCCTTATTTTATAACCATTTTACACTCGCATATCACGTTTACCGCCATTCTGATTTACAGTTCCTTCTTTAATCACATAATTATCAATTATACTTAACTTTTGGACACCAGTGTATATCCTGCTCTGCCTGGGTGAAAAGGGAATTAAGAGTCTTCCTTTTCTTCCTACAGCTAGTGTACAGTATTTCAATAATAATAACAGTGATGAATTTTTTATCTTCCGAAACTTTTTTTGATTCTGTAGCTGGTAAATGTTTTCTCAGAAAGAGTAGTATTTTAGGTTTAAAAAGAAAACGCAATAAAAAAATCTATCGTGGGATTACAGCAATTATAGCAAAATATTTTTTATATTTGGTTATAGTATCAAAGATAGGTAATCAGCGTGTTGAAGATTTTATTTTTGATGATGTAATATCACTAGATGTGACATATATATATATATATATATATATATATATATATATATATATATATATCAGTGTAAATGTGTATTTTTTTGTTATGTCAGAAAATATTTTGTTTTACTTCATTCCAGTTAATTTTTTTTAAATCTTTTGTTTTTAATATGCTTGCGCCCCTCCCCCCCCAGGGGTACGTGCCCTACAGTTTGAGAAACGTTGAAGTAGGAATTGATTTAAAAATTTGTTTTTATATTACTTGTTTCATGTTCTATGTCCCACAATTAACGAAATGTCCTTGACCGTATTGTATATGATCTGCAAACAAATCTAAATCTAATACTATTATTATTTTTCAAGTGTGCTATGATCTATGAGGAAATCTACACTTGTATTATTGTAGATAATATATATGTATATGTATAAAAATATATGTTTTATTGTCCATAAAACATATATTTTTGTAGTTTTTCTGCAAGTAGAAAAGCGTGATTTTTTAAAGTCCTTTTTAGAATATTTTTTCCTTCTGAACTGTAAAACGTTCCTGTTGAAATAATATTCCATCTTTAATAGCAATAAAATGTTTTTAAAATTATATTACAAAGTTTCGACATTTATATAATTTGTTCTTATTTTTTGGAAATATAGGTATATATAAATTTTAATACCTATTCATTGTATTTAAGCAAATTTTATCTTAATTTTTACATTGATATTAAAAATATGTAAATTGTGGGTTTTGTTTCAATTTTAGTAAAATTTTGTTTTATAACTGAAATAGAAATTTTACGAAATAGAAATCCACTAATTTTCATTGAAAAGAATTTTGATATTTTATGGCTTTCTCCAAATAACTTGTAACTTACTTTAAATAAACATATATATCAAGTAATGATTTTCTATTTTTTAAAAGTTGATATAATTAAAAAAGAAATAAAACCACGTAGATTTCGTAGTTGAAGAAATTCAGAGACAATAGAAACATTTGGAAAATATACTTAATTCTGTTTTTACACGAACTTCTTACCCGATTTTGATTGAATTTACTTGATTTCGATATTTAATATGAATTTTTAAGCGACTTATTTTGATTTTACATAATTAACTCATATGAATTTCCTCATTGTTATAAATTTGAATAATTGTAAGTAGCGTATATTTTGAAAAGTGTGGAAAAAAAAAGAAAAAATTAATGTTTTGTCTCTCGAATGAATTACTTCAGCTTTTACTAATGACTCTTGTCTAATGTGCTTTATTTGAGTGTAAGATATAAATGAGCCAGGTCGTCGATATTTTATCTTATTGACTTACTTGAATTATGGCTTTCATTAGTGTCAATTTACGCTAATTTCGGGCCCTGAGTGCAGAAGATCGACAGCCCCCTGACACGGGAGGATCGAAATTTACTACTAGAAAATCTGTTCAAGCTTATCCGGGCCCTTTTGGTCTCTTCCGGGGTCCTGGGTGTCCAGTGGATAAACCGACACTGGCTTTCAGCATAATATAACCAATTTTCTAAGGACAATATTATTACTGTACAGTAGATAAACGACTGTTGCAGAAACGCACTCAAATATAAATTATAATTCTGACTTGCTTAAATTAACATCGCTCTAAAAATTACACGGAATTATAGGTGATGGACCACTTTTTTGAACCGCTGTTTAGTGACAAAGATGACATTAGAGCTTGTATTTCACTTTCTTAATTTCCATATTACGCTGCACCTGAAATTTATATTCCATTTAGTATGTAGAATACCTTAACATTCGATTCGAAGGATTTATCCAGACTTGAAACCTTAGCGATGCTTGCTCCAAGTACCAACTTCCCGTGATAGTGACGCCTCTTGTGTTAACGTTTGTAAGTATATGTATACAACAGAATATTGTTCCATCCTCTAATCATTTCTTTTTTTGACATCTTTCTAGGGAATTTGTTATGGTATTGTAGCGGAAGAATCGACAACAAATCATATGCTTCAGTTTTCGATTTTTCCTATGGTACGTTTAATAAATTGTCAACACGGATTATCCAACTAATGATTCATAAGCGTGACTTGCTGCAAAAATATAACATTCAGGTCAGGAAATCATTTATAATGTTTATAATATTTTTAATTATTAATTTTATAGATTTTATTGCATTCTGATTTTAATTTAAGGTAGACCAACACAATAATTTTATAATATGTTGTTGGTTTAGCATATGACTCATTTAATGCGATAACAGTAGGCGGTAAATAAATGTATAATAACGCAGTAAATTCAACGAACATCTTATAATAGGTCGTAGAAGTAGGACAAAATTTATCTAGCTAAAGAGATTGATTACCTGTGAAGTTTTAAATGTTGTGATTAATCATTTATGTACAAATGTCAAAAGTCAGAATTGTGAATACAATGAATTGTTTGTATGAAAATGCGTGTTTTGGATAAAAAATGTTTTCTGCAAACTTTTCCGACTTTAAAAAAAAAAAAAAATGATATGAGCAAAATATTTTTAAAACATTCAAGCCATTCAAAATAAACGTTTTATTTTGCTAAAATTTACAAGTAAACTATGTGACGAGATAGAAATTATTCAAAAGCTTAAAATTATATGTTATTTTTGAAAGTTTCTGCTAGACGTAGTTTAAATATCTTTAGAAATAAAAAGTTAACAAATATTTCAGAAAACACTGGATGGAGGGGATTTTTATGTTCTATATGTACTGATTATTAAGCCATGTTATCAAATGTATTTATGCTTTTCAATTCTTTTTTATGCTTTTTAGAAACTTCACAAATTTTATTTTTTGATTGAAATTTTTGTAAAACAATTTATTGGATTCTTATTTTAATTGTTGAAACACAATGACTCTGTGTTCATTTCTGGAATTCTAAAAAATTCTCTACATCTTTCTGTCTTCAATTTCATACTCCAGAATTAAATTGAAAATTAGTGTTTATTCTAAAGTTTGATATCAACAGTAACATTTTGGAATTGTTTCTTAGGCTGCTTTAAGGCTTTCTTTGTGTAACGTTAAAAAAAAGGCCCATATTTGGAATAATTTTTCATATTAAAAAGTATTCCAACATTAATATAGGTACTTGGGTATTATTGCAACCTTTTGGCGAAATTAGATGAAATGAAGCCCCTGATTGCCAATTCAGCAGGTACGACACATAGGAAATCAAGGTTACCAACTTGGCAAGTTATTAATACAGTTGACGACTGTTGTGATAATACCCAAGTATCTTAATATTACATTCTGGTCATGCTATCGCTTAGAAGACGGCATATTTTATCATATTTCTCATTTTTATATGAATTGCCTCCTTTTTTCTGGCATAAAATGTTTTGCATTTTTTCACCTACATTGTAATGCTGAATGAGCTATCCTTTTACATGTGAAAGCAAAAAATTACTTTTTTATGGAATGTTTTTAAATTTTAAAAATGCTACATTATAAACAGATAAGGAATTACAATGTTGCTAATTTTCTTGAAAATTGAGACAATTTTCTTTCTGAAAATGAGCTCAAATTTAGTTCAGGCTCTCTTATATACGGCAAAGACAGCCTTAAATTTCTAAGTTTCTCTAATCTATGGAATTTTTTGCATTCATTCTGGTATGAATTTATATTTTATATTTCAAAGCTTTGTGATCATTTGTTAAATATTTTTTCCCTTTTGAAGAATTAAGTCTTGTAAAATAAATTTTTATAATTTTCTATTGCTTGGTATTACTCCAGTGATCTTTAATCATTAATTGGCTGTCTTAAAAGATTTAATTGTAACTAATCTTTCATCTAAAAAAAAATGTACCTTTCATATAAAATTTAATTTTGAGCAGATACCTCTATTATTCAGTTATAACTTAATTTAAATTGTACTTATATATTCTGTTATGCAAGTTTGCATTTATATCTGTAAATATTGTTTTATTAATGCATAAAATACATAGAAAATAAGGAATTTCATTCTGAAAACTGAACAGATATTCTTATTTAAAAAAAAAAAGATTTAAAAATTATCTTGTAAATAAAAGAAAAGGAAAATGGATATAAACTAAATTTTATTCAGTCAAATCATGCATTCATTTCATCAGTGTATTAAAAGACATTTTAGTCTTTATATTCCATTCAATTGATAGAAACAAATCAAAATTGTTGATTTCAAAAATACAATTTAGAAATAGGCATGAGATAATTTTGTGATTTTTAATACTAAGATGTTATTTTGTTTGACTAAGAAAAAATTACATTTTTTTTTTAGTAAAAACTTTTTTATTCTTTGGGGTATTATTATTTTAAATCTAATTTGTAAGTTTTTGAATTTTTTTGGTATATTCCAAATGAAAGATTTAAAAAAAATGTTTTTATATAGATTATTTATTCCACAGAAATATAATTGATTGTGAAGTGATATATATACGTTATATTCAAAAGCTGAATATCTTTGACTTTAAATATTTTTCAGTCTTGTATCCATGGTTTGAGGATTTATTTACTTAGAAACAGTAATTACAATTACAGTCGACTCTCGTTAATTCAAACTTTCGACAATACGAACCTTTTGCTAATTCGAAGTACATGCTCAGCCCATAGAAAAACTCTTGATATTTCAAACTAAAACAATACGTTTTGGTACACTTGATATTTCGAAGTAAAATCTGTGGCTCACCAGATACAACACGCAATATTTGAAGCTATTTTATAAAACTCTCAACAATTCTAACACTTTCTATTTAGAGTCCTGAAGCAAACAGGTTGGAGCTTACATGTTTTGTGTTGTATTGGTCTTTGCATGTCTCCCCTGTAACACTGCCTTTTTGATGATCCTGTTACCCTTCTTTGTGTTTCCCATTTCCTCAGGCGAAGATTGTGTTTTTTCCGTCAGAATAACATAATGATTTATGGCTCATCTGTGTGAATTATAGAATGTGGCACCAAATAGGGCATGGGTCAGACTGGGCCCTGCCTTGAAAAACCAATAGTGTTGGGGACATTGTCTGAGGGAACCGGGTGCGAAACAATTTTATTTCCAATTAGGAATGGAAGAGATTTGGTGGGGCGGTGAAAGAGTTCTGTTCGAGAATTACTACGTAAATGTATTTTTTTAATACATGACTTTTAACTTATGTATCATATTTATACTATATAATATGTACTTTTTAAAAATATTTTAAAGTATTTTTATACATATGTTTATTGTTGTTTTATTACATAGTTTAAAATTTAAATATGTTAGAAAAAAATTCGGGAGTTTTTTCTTATTCTCTTGATAATTTGAAGTTTTTCATTGGTCCCTTCAACTTTGAATTATCAAGAGTCAACTGTGTATAATTAATTTGAATGTACAATTCTAATAATGTGAATTGTAAATTTATGAATTAGAATTTTTTATGGCAAATATGTGTAATATTTTACTTGCCATTCTACTTTTTTTGATTTGCATTTTTTTCTAAGAAATTATCAGATTAAAAAAGTGTAATATGCCTATGTCTTAACCCTCAATGCATCAGTTATTTTTTTTTATAAGCATTGTTATAATAATTGTTTTGAAGTTTCAATAAATGTATTAAATATTGATGTAAACTAAACTTGAAAAAATATACCTTCAAAATTTTTTCAGTTTCATTTTTAATTAAAATGTTATTTTATTATTGTTTCTTCCTTTAAGTATTTTTGGTGCTTACATATTATCTGAACCATATTGGGGACATTATATAAAACAAAGCCTATGGTTGCTTATTTAGCGCTTACGACGCATGCGAAATTAGAGTTGCCAACTTGACAAGTTATCTTGAACATTGGCATTGTTGCGATAGTACACAAATACCATATTTTTTAGTAATATCATTATTGTTAGAAATTTTTTTTGGTGTGTTATCTAAAATGTTAATATAACTGATGAATATATAATTTTTACTTATAATAAATATAAAAATGAAACAAAAATAAATTAATCTTCAGCACTTATATTTCATTCTCTTTTGAAAAAATTAAAGTGTAATTAATCAGTATATTAAGGTATCATTAAAAATGTTGATTTATTTTTTTATAGAGCCAGCAAGAAGTATGACAATGAATACAATCTTTTGGTTTCATTATTCTTCTTAGTATGCCATTGAATACTTTTGAAGGAAATTCTTCAGTGAAGAATGGAAATCTTCCTGTTAAATCTCCCCGATATACTAGAAAAAAACGCCTCAGCAACCAAACAAAACGCCATCATTCTGTGAGAGATAAATATAACTTGAAGAATGAATCTTCAGTTAATGAGAACCATGACGAATCTGTGAAATCTAAATTATTTAATGAGACATATATTGGATTTCAATCTTCAACATCTCTTGAGAAACTCAACCATTTGTCTTCAACAAAACCAGATAGTTTCATACCACATAAAGATCTGACCCGTAGCCTTAGTTTTCCAATGGTGTATTCAGAATCAGTAAATAAACATTTTATTTCAAGGAGTGGTGTTCCTCACAACTTAAATGTAAACTCTGACATTCCTTTATCACAAATACATAATCAGCCCACAACTTCAAATAGTCTTTCACGAATTCCTAGTGTAAATTATGGGAAAGTATCAACAAATTTTATTAGGAGTAATTCAGCAGAAAACAGTAATGAATGTGCTGACTCTCAAAGAAGCAGCACTTCTACTGTGTGTGAGAGAAACAATAGTGTTGATTCTGCATTTAGTCAAATATCTATAATAGATATGAAGGAAGTGGAGTGTCTTGAAGATAATAAACATTCAAATTCAGTTTCTGAAAGGAAAACCCATCATTCAAGATCAAAATCAGATGTTTCTGTCAAATCTTTCTGTGATGTTGAAATAGACTATCCTGAAGTTTTTTCATTGCCAAATTCTTTTTCTGAAATTTCTGTTCCTCCAAGAAAAGGTACATATTTTTAATGATAAAATTTTTATGATTTTTGGATTTGAATTTGTTTTTTATATAAAAAAAAAATTGTAATGTTGAAAATATTCATTCAAATTTTTTTTTCTGGTTCGACACATACATGGTGTCTTTTTATAAGCACAATTAATAAGAAAATTTCAAATTTCCTGTTTTGATTGTGTCATTTTTACAGGATTCTGATATTTGTATTTCATTTAAAAATAGATGAATCCTACATTTAGTCGCGAATGAATAACATTTGATGTGATATCCTTTGTGTCTTGTTTTCAGAATAATTAATAAAAATGATTTATAAAGAGAAAATTTATAATTAATTATTTAAAAGCTTTCTGTGTTATGTTTTATTTCTAACAATTTTTGAGTATTTTTTTTTTTTTTGTTAAATTTGTCACATGACTTATTAAAAATTTTGACATATTTCTTTATCACTAGCTTGAGTTTGGTTTCTTTTGTAGTATTAGTTTGCCAAATCCTTACTAATCTAAACTACTTAATGGAATATTTATAAAAAAAAATGTATATAAAACTGAAGCAATTGAAGCAAAATAAAATCCAATATTAAGTGGGAAATATTACCAAATTCATACCAAATGCATGAATTTGGCATGTCTGTACCTGCAAACACGCTTTTTTTAATGGAATGATCCTGTAACATTCCACTATGTTCTCTTCCTTAAGAATTAGGTCTGAAATTTTCATTATTTTTTCAAAATTTTAGAAGAAAAATAAGATTACTTATAAACAAGGTTATTGTGTTTGAGCATATGCTGAAAAAGTTTATCATTGGCTGTTTATCACAGCATAGCATGATGTTTTTTGATTTGTCAAAAATGGTCAGTGGGCAAATACATACCTGTACATTTTTGTTGATGACACATAAAATATGATCCATTAAAAATACTTTTAGTTGCTGATTTTTTTAACTGGATTATTGCCAAGAACATGTGGAGAATGGCAAGAAATAGTTGCTGTTGGTAATGTTTTATGTGGAGTTGACATCATTTATTACCTGTAACTGGCTGACTGAATAATATGAAATTTTACTGTACATTCATTTAAATTTTATGAAATTAAGGGGACATGGTACGATTTAAACAAAAATTTTTAATTTAAGGATTTTCAAAACTTTTTTGGTTTTCTCCTACGTGTTTATACTATGTAAAACAGATTTTGTGCTCAAAATTTCAATAAAAGTTAGCCATTTAATTTTTTAAGGAAAAACTTAAAATTTGTGAAGTTATTTTAAAATGATACTCCTCTTACAAAAACTTACATACTTGCATGAAATTTGATTTACAAGTATGTCAAACTATGTGTAACAAAAATTGGTATGGGTTTTGCAATAACATGATTGGTATTTGTACAATACTTTTTATGAATGCTTATTGAAAATTCCTTAAAAAAATCTACAAATTCTGAGTTTCATTATTTAAAAAAAAAAAGTATTGCTTTGATTCAAAAATGCATACTTACTTTTGTTACATGTACTATTAGCAATAGGTAAAAAAAAATTCAAAGCATTAGGCACAATAGAAAAAAAGCCTTAGCATTTTAAATGAAGACAAACTAGTTATTTTATCTTTCCGAGATAAGTCAGTTTAAAGTTTTGATTTGCCATAGGGATGTGAATAAAAACAAATACAAAAGCTATTGTAATTCTGTGTTTTTTAAGTCGAGTCTTCAAATTTTGTCAGGTTATAGAAAAGTATATAAAAAATAATTGAAGCTAAAAAAATTAAATTTGATTTTTTTTACCGATTTGTGTTAATTGAATCGTACTGTGCCCCCTTTTAAAGAACCTATAATATTTTGATTAGTGTTGGATTAAATTGGAACATTTTTAATAGATCTCTTTTTAAAAACATAAAATAGGAAATTTTTGTATAAAATATGATTAGATTTTAATTTTTTTGATATTTTAATCTTGGAAAGTTGTTGAATTTCAACACAAATAATATTTTTTCAAAAATTTGCATAAGGAATTATTTTTTTAAAAAAAAGTCCCTTTTAAGTTGTCTTTGTAATACTGATTGAATGTATTTTCATTTAAGTATCCATTAGTTACTTATACTCTTATTTTGTTTTTCAAAGTCTTGTATTTTGAATTGAATTAAATTAATTTCCTTTTATAAAATGAATATGTAGGAAAGCAAGTGGTTGCTCCTCCTGAGTGTCTTTTTCCTTATCCACATCAAGGTCAAAACCTGTTTAGTTTCTTATCTTCAAATGAATTTAATATCTCTGCTGAATTAGACAGGGTATGTAAATATTTCCTTTAAGTTTGTATTTTTAAAGATATTTCTTTCTCTTTTATGACATCTTGTTGAAATATAGTTTTTTATGCTGAATATGTATGTATTAAGGTAGGCAAATTTTTTTCCCCTTCTTTTTCAATCACTATACCTTGGAAAAATTGTGTTATACCTATTAAATGAAAGTGCATACAAATTTCATCATGCATTTTTTTTTAAGTTATGAAAAATGAAGACATTTTCCTACTTTTGTCAATTTTTTATTATTCAACTTGTCAATCTCTTTACACTATTGTTCTTCATTTAAAATTTAGTTTATGAAGAGCAGTGTAGAGGGAGGAGGAATTAAAACCTGTAAATTCAAAAATTTTATTGTTTGCTCAAGATGCACAAACAATAACTATTTTTTAAAAAATTAATAATATTTCTTAATTTTATTCAAATTTACTTTTTCACATTTAATAAACAAAACTTAATAAATACTAAACATTTTTCATTTGGAATATTTTAAAACAATATATGAAATTAAAAAACGCTTAGTTTATAAAAATTATCTAGTGTTTTTATTCAAGTAATGTACTTAAAAGTCAGAATTTTGTTGAAATTTGGATGTTATATCAACCTTGAAAAATATAATTGTGTTGATAATGTTATCTTTTGTTTAAGTACCACACATTTTTTTTGAGATGCTTCCATCACAAATTTAATATGACATTCTATTGCTTGGCTTATGATGGAAGAAGCTTTGGAAATCTCTATGTAAGTTATTTATCACACATAGTATTTATTAAGTTTTATTTTCCATAAAAAGGTAAATTTGAATAATATTACTAAATATTGCTAATTTTTTTTAAAAAGAAGCTTTTTGTGTGAACAAACATTTTGAATTTACATGTTTTAATATTTCCTTCTCTTCTTGTATCCCAAACTTCACATTTAAAACAATAGTGTTTCAACATTGATTAGTTAAATATATATAAGGAATAAATAAAAAAAATAACAACATTACTCTGTTTTTGATAATTTTAAGTAGATTGTGCAAGCATGTGTTTTTTCTTTTGCCTTAATGTAACTGGGCAAAAAGCAATTTTTCTAGGTTATTGCAATTGAAGGAGAGGAAACAAATTATTTTCCAGCCTATTGTAATATATATGTGTTTTGATTTGTACTATATACAACTGATACATTTTAAAGTTAGATTGAATCAAAATTCTTTTACTTAGCATTTAAAATTTGAATTGTTTTAAATGTAATTTAATGTTACATTAAATTAAAATGTTACATTAAATTAAAATTAAATGTTACATTAATACAATGTAATTAATGTTACAATGTGTTTTAATGTTAATGTAGTTTTCTCATAATTCAAAGTTATAAAATAATGTAATACAATATGTATTCGGATCCAAGCTACCATCGATTTTAAGCTGCACCCCAAATAATGTGTCATATATTAAAATACCATATATTTTGAAAATGGAAACTTAACATTTAATTCCTTTGTGCTATCTGGCACATATAGGTGTTGGCTGAAAATGCCCATGATTCCTAGCTGTACATTTGTGTGACAGATCAATTTAATTTTCTCTTTTTTATTAGAGGACAATTTATTAGATTTAATATTAGAGGACAAATTAATGTAAATATATAAAATATAAGTATTGAAATTTGAGCATAAATTGTCAGATTGTTTTAATGAATTTTATGTATTTATTTACTTAATGCATTAAATATTGCTAAAAGATACTACATACATGCATGGTATTTGCTTCTGCAGTATTTCAATTTGAGAGTTCGAAAAAAACTAGTAAATGGAAAGAACTGTTCTCTTACGAGAGCTATATTTTCTATCTCTTGCAGCTGTAAAGATATCCAATCAAATATTTTCTGTCTGTTTGAAAAGTCATCAATAAGTCTAGGACTTTTTAAGGAGATACATGTAGGCACACATATTTATACAGAAGATACCTGAATTAATTGTAAGGATTTATTTCTGAAATTGTAAATTTGTTCTACATACTTTCTCGAAAGTGTAGTCAAAATTTCAGATGCATATTTATCTTATTAAAATTTTTTAAAAATAAGTAATTATTTTAATTTAATTGAAATAATTTTTATGATTATTTAATTCACATTGATCATGGATTAAAAGTTAGATATCTGAATTCAAATGCTTTTTTCAAATGACAGGAAAATGCTCATTTTTCAATATCCGAAGCATTAATTGCTGTCATTGAACGAATGAAATGTTCTCGTACATTAAAAATGGTTGAAGAAGAAAATGAAAGTGACGAGGAAATAAGGAACCTTAAACAGAGAATACGAATACGCAAAAGAGAAAGACAAAGAGAAGTATATTTGTTTTTATAGATATTTTTAAATTTTTGGGTACAATTTAATTGCTTTGTAAAATATATAGCTCAAATTAAAATGTTTCATATGTTTTTGTGAATTCTATATTAATATATTTACCGCATGTAGAGCCGTGGGTAGCCTAGTGGTTAGAGTATCGGACTCCAGACTGGAAGGCCTGGGTTCGAAGCCCGATGTCACCAAATACCCTTCGAGTACACATAGAGTATATGCTTGTTAAATCAGTGGGTGGTCGCAGCAGAAACCATGGGTACAGGGGCTGGAGAAAGTTTCCCTCTCCTCCAGTTCCATGCCTAAATTGTGGAGGTTTAGATAGGTGGTGTCACTGTCTATCATGTATCTACCGGACCAAATCCTACTGTCACCTGCATGGTGCTCAAAGCTAAAAGCTAACAACAGCCCCTTGCCACGATGAATTTTGTGGGCCTCAATCTGACACCGTCAGACAGGTGGCATTAGAAACAACCGCATGTAGAAAAGAAACAGTTACCCATAATCCATACTAATAAGAAGCCCCAAACTTTTTAAGAAGAGGGAAATTTTTGTTTTGTCTTATAAAATAAATTTTTTTAGTTATATAGTATGTAAATAAAATTTGGATAAAAGTTAATTTATTTATCAATAATTTTTTACTTAAGAAATAATTATTTATTACAAAAGGAAAAATGTTGAAATTCAATCATAACTTGCATACATATAAATACTAAAATAAATATAAGGTGCTTTTATTTAGATCTAAAGGCTGAGTAGTATGGGCCATATTACAAAAATGTCTTGAATGAATCTTTTTGTTAATAATAGTAAAAAAAAAGTTTCAGTAAAATTCTGAATTTTTAGTTACATTTATTTTTTTTTATGTATGTCACAGCATTTAATTCTAAAAAACCCTGAAAGAGACAACTACTAAAATTAAAACTTTAATTGTAAGGGATATAATTAGGCAAAAAAGCTATAATAGTTTTTTTTTTCAGAATGTAAGCAAATATAAGTTATCAGTAATTTTTAAAAAAATTTATTACTTTGGATTAGGAAGATAAATTTTAAATAAATTCTAGTCTTCTGCTCCCACCCCCAAAGATCAGGGATTGGCTCATGCATTTTTACAATTATAAATTGTTTTGTCTTTCAATTTTTCTCCCCTGATTAGTGGATGTTACAGTGCAGATTATTTTATTTATTCCAGTTACTTGTATTCATTTTATTAGTTAAATAAAATAGAACTAAATGAAAACAAGAGATTAAATGACCTATGTTATATATATGAAAGCAATGCATTTAAAGCTCTTTTGTCTAAAGCTAGAGTGTCCAACTCATTTGATATTATGGGCCACATGGTCTATTTTATTATAAGTTGGGGCCTCATGTTTACAATCTTCAAAAATCAGTAAAATACAATTTTTATAATGTATTATGCATTTATTAGACTCAGTTTAAAGCTCTATGTATTGTACATTATACATACATAGTCATTTTATATTCTATGTTATTTTTTTGAACTTAAATCATACATATATTTTATTTTTTTATAAAAAACATAAAATTTTTAAAATTTTTATTTTAACATTACTTTTTAGAAGATATTTGACACTTTTTTCCCCACAAAGCAAGTCATCAAGATTTGATTAAAAATATTGAGCTGATGTAATTTGTAAAATTGACAATAAATGTTGATTGGGGCTAATCTTAACTTTTCTGAATTTTTGCTATTTTTCATTAAAGAAAATAATTGACCTCATGAATGAGTGCTTCTGAACATGGCCATTATTTGCATAACAAATGTTAAATTTTAAGAAACAGATCTACTCAGATAAATATGTATAAAAGTCTAAAATTCAAACTTCCATAGATTTTTGCTTCAACAAAGAATCACATTGGATTTCAATTAATTTATTTGTAGGCTTTCATCAACAATTTCAATATCAATAGATAGAGATGAAGTAAAAGTGCAAAGTCATAGCTCACTGTTTTTAAAATTAGAATTAATAATTCTGTTTCAAACAATTTAATTTTGTGAGAGTATTCCAGTAAATTTTAATGTATGGGATTTAATCAACAGATAATGACATCTTTCAAAGTGAAACAAGTTTTCTTTTTCTATTTATTTTCTCCAAAGTAATATTTTTTATATTATCAAATAGAGTGGTAACAACAGGATTTTTGCCTTGTAGCTTAATTAAGTTGATTAAGATGGCTTGTAATATCAACTTGGAAAGCCATGTCCTTTATCCATTGTCCATCTTTTGATTCAGCATATTTATAATATTTTTGTTTTCAAGAAAATTATAATTTCATCCAGTAATTTAAAGAATCATTTTAATACTTCATGATTTGAAAGCCATTGAATTTCCATGTAATATGGTAGATCGTTGTATTCATTTTCTATATCTTCCAGAAGTGAAGCAAATTGGCGATGTTTAAGTCTATATCCTCAAACATAATTTACAGTTTTGGTGAGTATTTTCAAAACATGCATTATGTTTAAAACTTTGGAGCACAGTACCTGTTGGTGAATAATACACTGAACATGCTCAGTATTGTTATTACCATGCTGTTTGCATGCTTCTTTTAATTTTGCAACAATTCCTTTAGTAATACCAGTCATGGTAGGTGCACCATCATGCAAGACAAACCACCTTTTCCAATGATAGCTTATATTTCTTGAAAACATCTGTAAAACGTTTAAAATATCAGCCCCAGAAGTTGTATTTTGAATATGAATGATTTCTAAAAGTTCTTCCCTTATTTTTAAATCAACATCACATCTATGAAAAAAAAAATGACTAGGTGAGCGAAATTTCAAATATCTGTACTTTCATCAATGTTGCGATAAAGTGGGCTTAAAATGTCAATATTATTGAATTATGCTGATTTCTCAAATTCTCGGCTATTTCATCAACTCTGCTACCTACAATATTTCGATTTGAACTTGCATTTTTTACTTGCTTTGTTTGTACTGAACATATTACTTCAGCTGTTTTTAATAAAAACAGTAACTAATAAACTCCCTTTCAGTAAATGATTTTGATCTGCTTGTGTGATTAAATGTAGTAATATATAACTGTCACAGCTGCTGTTTTCAACAAATTTAATGAGTGGGTTTTATTTTGTTTTTGTAGAATTTATCTCATTTCAGACAATTTGTTTTCACAAAGTTTTGCAAAGTATTGGTCATAGTTTGCTTCATGATTTGTGTCTTAGTGCCTTTTAAGATTATATTCCTTAGCAACTGAAATAGTTTTTAGATAGCAGGCATATTTTAATTGAATTTTGAACACAAAAAATATTACAGTTGCCATTTTCTTGAAAATTACGATGTTCCTTTTGAATTGATCTTTCTTTACTCATTGTTAAAATTTGATTGTGCTTTCATTCACAAATGATTACGTATATATACACTGCCCTATCTTAATCGTCTTGAATGTTTCTTTTAAACTTTAAAAAACATCTCTGTCTGCTTCTTGCTAATTGGACACTCCAAACACAGAAGGATGAAGTGAAATAAAAGTCACTTGCGAAGAATCAGTGTACCATTTATAGTTTAGAATATGTGCAGTGCATTACAAAATTTAGTAAAAAATAATTTATTATAGTAAAATTAAATGAAAATGTTTAATGAAAAAAAATATTTTTAATCTCTAAAGGTATTTCTATTATTAAAAAGGATTCCTTTTAAAACAAGAATGGCAGGTGGCGTGTTTCACACCCCTTGTCTGAGGTTTATTCTTTGGGAAAAAATGTTAAAATGTATAGAACTTAGAATATTGCTAGATGTAATCATTTTGATTTTTAATTGGTGAATATTTGCATGTGATATCAGAAGTTGAAACAAAGCCACATGATCAAATAATATTCTTAGAATATTATGTATACTGGACGTATTTTTTCTTCTATTGTATTTTTTTCAAGGGCATCTAAAAGTAAATTTATGAATTTTGTGTGTGATATAAAGCAGTTTATAGATAATGAATAAATAAGATGTTTAAATATTAATATTGTATAAATGACAATCAGATAAATTTATGATTTTTAAATATGTTTGAATTATTAAATTTATTATCTTAATAACTTGGAAAGTTAGTGGCTGGAATAGAAACTAGTGTTGTCACAAATACAATATATTTAAAATAAAAATTCTCAAAGATGAATATTAATGTAGGTGATTAAAGAATTATCAAATCAAGCTTCATACAAGGCAAATTGTTAAAATAATTTTATTTTTGTAATGGGGTTCACTGTTTCATGTAGTGTTATGTATTTTTTTTTCTGTATCATTGCAGTTTTAATCTAAATTTTTAGTTTTAGCTATAAAGTATTGGAAAATGTCTTCAAAATGAAAAGTAAACTTTTTATCATGATCTTTTTTAAAAAAAAGTACAGATTTGAATTTTTGATGATAATATAGATTGTGAAAAATAGGAATTATATTGGGTTGTCCCAAAAGTTTGTGCCAATTTTGTAGGAAAATTGAAACTCAGATTTAAGTTTTAGTATGTATTTATTAAGTTATGTGAGTGCCACATTATGTTCTACAATCTTTTTGCCATCTTTCAGGTAACTTAAAAATTCTGTCCTTTCAGATTCTCTCAGGCTTTTCCAACAAAAAACTTTTCTGTGTGTTTTTTTGTCTCAAGAGTTGAAGTTTTTCTATAAAAAAATTTCATAATGGTCAAAATAGATAGAAATCAGAGGATGTAAGGTTTGGTGAATATGGTGGAATAGGATAGGACATTATAATTGCTGAATTTATTTAATCTAATTGTTTCAATATTTCTCTGAATTTATTCTCTCATCCTTTGATAAAAGCTCATAATAAGATTCCTTTCCAATCCCGCCAGATACAGAGCATGACTTTCGGATAAAGTCTGATTTTTGGGGTGACTAAAAGCAATTCACATTCAATTCCCTTAACATTTCTATAAATTATCTATTTTTCACCTCCACCCCCATCGCTATTTACTTCAAAAATGGCGTTTCCTTGTTATGTTTTTACAGTAAGTCATAAACGGAAATGCCAAAATTTTTTTATCATGAAATCATGGGAAATTCAAATGTCAAAATGGTTTATGTAGCCAAGCATCACAAAATGCTTGTGAATGGGGTATTATCATATTTATAATAATATTCTCTGTGTGTTTTATCTGATTTTCATTTGATGCGGAGGGCCTACCTGGGTGTTCTTGATCTTCAAGGTTGAAATCACGAGCTTTAAACTTAGCAAGTTTCTTCCTCACAACTCTTTCAGCTACATCACCTTTGCCATAAACAGTGCATATCTTCTTTATCATTTGTGTGGTATTTTTGCTTTTTCAGTAAAAGAAAAGGGTTTAGAACATAAATTGCCTTTTTTGCATCCCCCCCTCATGAAATATAAAACTGACAACAATTAACATATCTTAACCAAACTTTATTCTGAATATGTGTGATGTACTATCTTTTTGGATGTGTATCATGTCATTTGTTTTTAACCATTCTAATATATTCAGACCTGTCCTTATGCCACATATAAAAATTCAGCATGAACTTTTTGGATAACCCTGTAAATTCCAGTGGTGTGCTAGTTTTCATAATTTAAAATATGCATATTCAACCTATATTAATTTTTTTTATTTAGAAGACACTGAAAAGTTTTGTTCTTTTGAGTGATGGGAGAACAGATAGTATGTATTAATTATTTTTATTTTTAGTTCTTTTATATTTAATTTGGCACATAAAGGATGCATATAAATAAATGCTTTATTTCATTGTAGCAACAAGTCAAAGTGCTTCCCCTCCAGTTTCTTCTCAATCATCTGATTTTGATGGTAATGTGCAATATATATATATATTTCAACATTTTGTGCATTATATTTGTTTTTCATACACAGTTTAAAATGAAAATGTTTTTACATGAAAAAAAAAAATAAGTAGAATCTTTGATCTGTAAGAACTGGAATAGAATAGTCAGTGTATGGAACAGTACCTTTTCTGTTGATTATTTATAGATACTTAACATTCCTATACAATCATATTAAACATGCTAAATAAAACATTATCAAATAATAATGTAACTTGTTTAATTTCCGCATAATTTTATTAAGGGGTAGAAAAGGGAAATTAGTTTTTGTTCCTTTTTATGTGAAAATGGTAAAAATTCTGTAGGTTTTGAATTCACCTATTATAAAATTTAATACATATTTCTTTGCAGCAAATAACCTCAGTTGTATTAGCAAAGTATTTATCAAGTTTCTTGATTGGTTTAATTTTTTAAGCTGGATTTCAGCAATTTCTGGATTTCAAATTATTATGTTGGAAAAAAAATATCTTCAAAAATTTGAACTTCAATCAAAAATTTAATTAAATATTAAAATATTCGATCCTATTTATGGAGTGGTAAAAAAAAAAAAAAAAAAAAAAGGAATGATATGTGACTGAAGTTATAATATCCATTAACTTTCAAAATTTAATTATTAGTACATTTGTTATAAAAGAATTCCCTTGCAGTTTTTTTTAAAGATTATTTTTCTAAAGATGCTACATGTTTCTTTTGTAAGCTAGTGTATGTAGCTCAGTTGTGTAAATTTTTATCAGTTGTTCAATATATTTTTTATCCTAAATAATTATTTTAAATAGAATATGGTATTTTTAATTGAAAGAATTTTGCCCTGTGTGTGAAATAATTTATGGAATAAAATTTTAGTATAAACTCAATTTTTGTGGCTAAATATATATAGTTGATGTGTTTTTAGTGTCAAGTATTGGCAGTGAAGATGAAGTTGAAGATTTGGAGCTTACGGGTAATTTTTATATTGTTTGCAATGATTATCCTAGGAATTGTATTATATTAAATTTTATTTAAAGTATTAATTTTTTTATGTAAATAAAAATTGTTAATAAAATTTAAATTATAGTTTGGGCTAGTTTTATTCATATTGTTGTAAATCATTGTAATGTTTTAGTTTTTATAAAGTTTTTCAGTTTCTTTCACACAAAATGTGGGAAAAAAAACATTAGATGTTCACACATTAGATGTATTATTAAAAAGCAATTTTGAAATTAAGAGATATTTATAAAATTATATTTTAAAGTAATAATGAAATCTTACACAGGTTTTACTGAAGGGATTATTTGTGTTTTATTATCATTGTTATGAGCTCATCTATTATTTTTAATATTTATTTCATTATATTTTAGCTCATACTGAATCCAATTTGAGCTCTATGAATGAAAACGGTTTATCACTATCAATGGCATCTCTATATTCAGGTATTTTATTGAATTCATCTGTAAAAAATTTTTACAATTTTTTAAGCAAATATTAAATTTGTGACATATTTTAAACATTAGTTACTTTGAGAGATAAATAAAATTTTTTAGAAATTTAAAGTTACACAGGTAAATTTAAAAATATGTAACATCTCATTCTGTTTGATTTATTTTACCTTTTTATCTGTAATGTATATTTTTAAATCATTCAATAACTGTTCATATATATTAAAAAAATAACATAAAAATTTTTCTAGTGTTAATATATTTAATTTTTTTTGATTTTAGTTGGTTCTTTGGAAATGCAATCTCACTTAAATAGTTTGATGTGACTTCTGATTTTTAATACTATTCTACAATACCAATACGTCTAAATAAAGATTCTTTCCTTTAAATTGCTCATAATATTGTAGGATGTTAAAAATATTTTCTATACCTATTTGAGAACTTTCTATAGATTTTTAAGTTAAGTTTTTTATATTTTAAAAATCACTTTATTTTTCAAAATAAATTGTCATTTAATTCAGAAATAAAAATCCCAAAGGTTGAATTCTTAACATCTTATTACAAAGTCATGAAAAATATTCTTGTGCATGATTTATCTAGCTAATATAAAATTTTTTGATCTAACGCTATAATTCACTTAGTATTGAAAATATGTAGCAAATAACTAAAAACAATAAAAAAGGAAATTTAAAAATGATTACAAATGGGAAGCATTTTTGTTTAATTATATTTTACTGCTTTAAAAGTATTCCCTTCCCCTATTAAAATCTGTATGTATTTTTTGCAGAAAGTAGTAGGTTACAGAAAATATATTTCCTGTATTTTTTTCTCCCCCATAGATGCTGATATTCTTAAAGGACAATTACATCATAAAGAACCAGAGAAAAAGTAAGTTTAAATAGTTTATGATGTAGAATTTTGTTATAAATACATTCAACAGAAAACAAAATTCCATTGTTTCATTACTTAAGAGGATTTATTAAAATGTATTTTCTAAAGAGTAACGATATTCCAAATTACTGAAATATATGTACCTACCATTTCATAATAGTTTAAATTCTTTATTAGGTTCTTTTGAAAATTTTTATCTACAATTTAATTCATGTATTAGTAAATAATGTTTGAAACTTTTTTTAAGTCCAGGGTCTGCTTATATATGGATTCATTAAACTTGGAAAAATCCCATTTGCTTACATTTTGCATTAGCTATACACAAGCGATTTTGATCTTTAACTTACCTTTTGGGTGTTTTGAATGCAAACCTTTATGCAAAAAGAAAAAAAATCACATAAACCCTTCAAAGTTGGTGTTAAAATCTGTTTCTTAGTAGTTCATAAGATTCACTTTTCCAGGGTACAGGCTACTTCTAATTTTCTCAATGTGTTGCGGTCTACCCAGTGGCATAGGTGTGGTGAGCTAAAAAAAAGGTTTACAATATTTATTTTAACTCTATAATAAATAAGGAATATATACTTACTTACATAACTACAATAAAAAAAAAAAATCATACACTTTTAAAACTGAGTTAAAAGCAAAATGTAAGATGCAAACATAGTAACTGCCACAAATATAATAATATCAAATGATGCATTTACTATCAAACAATTCAAAATACATTAAAAAATATTTTCGTCTAAAGTTAGTTCTAATAGTTATAGTTGTAGAAGACTTAGTCTGCATCCTACTAGTCAATTTTGAGTATTTTGGTATATAATTGCTAAATACTAATCTTCAGGCAGTCACCCCAGTCCACTGGTTGATCGCGATCGACTTAATGCCCACCCCTGGTATAAACTATGCAATTTTTTAAAATTAATTATGCATCTTAAAATTTTTTATTTCAGGTTAATCAGTTTTATAGAAGTTTTAAAAGCTTATGTTAAAAAAAAGCTTGATAAGTTTTGTTTAAGGAAGAGGAAAAAATGCTTGTATTTTGTGTTGTGTGTTTTTTCTCCAGACTTTTCCTGTATTGAATCACCCATATCCTGTGTAATACAATGAAGTTGGTATATAGTGTTAATGGAATTATCATTCAGAGAAAGTATTTTATTGCAAGTTCATTTGTAATTTTTTTGAAATTGTTAAAAATTATTAACAGCATGTCTTGATATAATTACAATATTTAAAAAGCAATTCTTATAAATGTCAAGGCATGAATAAAAATTAATTTAAGACATTATTTATTGCTTAAAAACTTCATTAAATAGTTCTGCAATTAGCGTGTACAAAGTTAAATTTGCAATGTATGCGTGAAAGAATATTATATGTAAAATAATATTTAAACAAATTATATGAAAAAAAATGTAAGTTTATTTAAAATACTTCGATTCAAAAGTTACTTACAAATATATTTTTATTGGTATGAAATATATAATTTTTAAAATTAAATAATTTAATTTAATTATTAAATTTCAAAATTTATCCTGGTTGTATTTTAATCTTGAAATCAAGTCTTGAGTGGATAGTTTTATAATAAATTTTGTTTAAAATTTTATTTTGAATTGTTATTTTGTTAGATTTCAAGATTCAGATTCTAATAGTCTCTCAGCAGAATCTGTTGCATTATCTCTTTTAAGAAAATTTTCTGAGAAACATATACCAAAGGCTTCTGAATTGCAATGGCTAGTCTCAGAGCAGGATGCACCTCAAAGGGTATACTTTTTTATTATATCTTTATATACACACTCTTTTTTTGGGGGGGGAGGGGGTTAAAAAGACCACCTAAAAATAATTTAATCATTTCGGAATTTTGCATGAAATTCCTTTATTTCATGAATGCAAATTATTACATTTTCATGGCCAGTGAATGCTAACTTTGGTCATAGTGTTCACTTATATTTTTACAGCTATCCCTGTAAAAAGTGGTAAAAAATTGAATTTGATCTTTTCTCAATGTCAGTATTGCAGTTTCTTGGAAATACAACCAATAATACCATTACATTGTTTTTGAAGACATTGTATATAGCCAATTAAATGACTTTGAACCTGGTTACATAGTTTGGAATTTACCTGGTTTTACTGAGCAATGAGCCACTATCTTCACTTCATGGATATGGGCATTCAGTGGCTATTATAAAGGATTCATTAATGGAACAAAGATCTAGATCAAGGGTTGGCAATCTTTTAGCTGCAGCATGCCAAACCAAACAATCAGTTTGATTCAGCATGCCACACAGTAGTACATTTTGTAAACAATTCAATTCTTGGGATAATACTTGCAGAGTTAAAGAATAGAGGACAATAACATAGATTTACAGTTTTATTATGTATTAATTTTGTACCATTTAAAAATATTCCTTAACATAAGAATAAACTGTATAAAATATAACTATTTCTTCAACAAAAGTAAAAAAATTAAAATTGTACATATATTATGTGTTTTTAAATACATTTATTAAAATAAGAAGTAGATAACATAACATATAAGTGTTTCCCTTCATTATGGTTAAATAAAAAGAAATAAAAATTTTAATGCAAACCTAGTGTTTGTACTGCTCTATTTTCATGTCGCAAAATCAGGGGTATAATTTGTGATTTTCAATTTGACACAATTTTGAGCATTTAGCTGTTACACTATTTCTTTACAGACTCAAAATATTTTGCATATGAGGAAAATTTTTTTTACTTAAATATGTAGAACCAAAAGTGAAAAGCAGAATATACAAGTAATTAAATTTCTCCATGAACGGCATTCAATTATTTATGAAATAGCTGTAAAAGCTAGCTTTCAGATTTTTTCATAATTTTGTTTTTCAAATAAAGTTCAATACATATTTATCTGCTTCCATTCATTCAAAAATTGATAAATTTGTAGAGTAGTATGAAGTGCCACTGAGAATTGTACTGCTTGCCGATCCCTGGTCTAGATGTTCTGATGAGAGTCAGAATTGAATGATTGTGTGATTTTTCCATGTCATGTAGCTTCCATATTCATGGCACTATTCTGTAGTAAAATTATGCATATAGTGGTCTTTAAGAATTTGTCTTTAATTCAATGGCATCAACAAAATCATCTAGAATATACTTATAACTGATCATCATGGTTACTAGAAAACTAGTGTTCAGACTACCACCACTTACTATTCAATGATGAATCTTCCTCGGTGTTGGAGCAGATGACTATCATTCTTGAGTGGAGGAACTCTGGCTAGTGGTTCCAATCAGTCTTTGTTTTATGGAGACTTAACATCAATTATCCCTGATATTAAGTGCTATCGCTTGCAACAGCTGGTCTCTTCTTGTCATTATTTATACAACTTTAACAACTCAACAATATGTTGGTGCCATTCTTCAGCCAGTGTTTTTACCTATCACATAAGATGTCATTCAGGAGCCATTTTCTCAAAAGATTATACTAAGCCTGATACTTCTGGCATAAAAGCCACCAGATCTATTGTCAGTTGAGTATGTATTAGAGCATCATATTTTGTTATCCCAAAACGTTGGAGATCTAGAGATACAACTTATGAATGTCTGTCTGTATCTATTGTTAGATATTATTACTCCTTGTTTTAATGTATTGGTGTATGCACAGCCATCTTAGGAAAAAGAGATTTTCTAATTACTGATTTAAGCATTAAATATTCAATTGTTAATCATTAATGGTTTATATGACTTTGAATTTTTTATAGCTTTTTCTGTATATGAGCTTTGCACGTGCTTTAATTTGAATAAAAACAGTTGCCTTCCTGTGGTTTTTTTTAATCAAAGTGTATGTATATACTACAAATAGATTTTTTTAATGTTGGTTATTCTTTGGTAGTAACTATTCTCACACATTTCAAGCATTAATTTTTTTCAAGAACTTGACTATTTTTATATTGTGTTTGATATAACTTGACAATATTATGTTTTTATTGGTAGAAGAAAGCTTCATTACTTTTAGGTATCAATCACTGGTTATTCAGAAAAAAAATCATTTTGATCTCATATAAACTCTCAAGCACTAATAATATTTTAACTTTTCAATTAAAATTCTTTAGTTTATTATGTTGTTGTTTTATATTTGCAATTTATATTTTCAGTTTTTATCACACGTTTTTTTTATTTATAATTGTTTGTTTCTCTAAAATTTTGAATTATTATTTGAGCAAAATGATGAATGAAAGCATGATTTATTTTTCATAAATATTGAACTATATTTGTGATAAATTTTGAAATTTATTATTTTTATAAAAATGAAAGTTATTAGTCTAGTATATTATAAAATGAAAATTAAAAAATAGTTATGAAATTTCCTGATTTATTCTAATCAAAAAGTTCTGGTTAGACTTTTTGTAAAAATTTTGTAATTTATTATGAGCATAGAAAATGGCTTAAATATTAACATTTAATTCATAATTTTTTTCTGTTGCTAATATTTTTAGTTTATTATGTTCTTTTAAAGGGAATCAAAGACTAATACATGTTTAAATCCTCTTCTCCTTAAGTTCTTTATCCATCTTTAGTTTGTTATAGGACATAAATTCAAAGTATTTAAGGAATTTTTTTTTACCAATTTATTTTTCTTATATGAGTAATACATAATTGTAAAGAGTGGTTCAGTTGCTTAGATCTTTTAAATTTGCTATAATTTACATTTTGAAAAGCAAGTTAACTGGATTAAAAATCCTTTTAAAGGGTGTAGTTTTTAAAATTGATTTAAAATGGACTGATTTAAATGGAATAGATTATAAATGTGATGTACATATTACAGCTAGATCACAAGTTCATTATTTTTGACATAGTTTCTTAAAAAAATCATGTATTTATTTTACAGCTGTAGCTATGAATTTTTTAAAATATAATCTTTATAATTTATTATATTATCTGAAGTGATTAACCCCTTCTCTGTCGTATTTTTTTTCGAATTTCCGGTCCAAAAAATACATTTTTTTTTATTGCTGAAATTTAATATGTACTCTAGTCTAAATTTAAAAATGCCATTTTTTTTTCAGAAAGCAGTTTTTTCTAGACTCAAGAGTGGTCCAATATATTATATCTCGTCTACTGATCTCCAGTTTTCACTGCAATGCATCAAGATTTAGGCTTAAGAAAATATACTCTGATACTATATTTATTTATGTTATTGCTTTGAGGTTAATATTTGAGAAATAAAAGTAACACAAAAAAATATATACATAAAAAAACTATTAAAATTACGTAAAAAATATTTCGGAAGAAAGGGTAAACAATTTTTCATCATTTGACCAATACCACTGTGCAACTGGCTTTTTTACTATGCCCTGCATGATCCAAATACACAATAAAATTCTGACCTCTTCCTTACAAGTTGCAGGCCATTCCCGCTGCTTTGAATGCATTTTAGATTTCTGGGAATTAAAGCATTGTTCAGCATATACATTAGTTTCCTCCACTATCAGCTGTAACATAGAACCATCGGAAAAATACTCAAAATATTGAATCAAATTATCATCACTAAAGCTTACCAATATTCCAGGGTTTTCTGTAAAATCGAAACGAGGAGTAGCAGGACACACTGTTTTCTCTTCTACCCATATCCTCGCTGAGCTTATATCATCATCTTCAGGTTCACTAGACTCAGGAAAAATATCATCAGTTGATAAATCAGAGCTATCATCTTCCGAATTAGAAATATTAAGTTCACTGTCCTCAGACTCACTCTCCGAATCCATCATAAAAGCAATTTTGATGTGTAAAAATTACACTAGCGAGAGCGAATTTATAGAAAGTACAAAAAGATTCTGTTTTGGTTCGAGCGGGAAATCTTGCTTGGAAAATTGTGAAAAAAATAGTACTAGTTGCGTCAACTCTTAGAAATATTCAGAAATACAAAAAATAATCACAGTATTCACAGAGGCATCTGCGTAGCGACCAATTCAATTTCAGTGATGCAATTTTTTCCTTCGTTGCATGACAGGCGACACCGACTATACGGGCACGAAATTGCCAAACGTATGAGATGCGACACCGACAGAGAAGGGGTTAAATGGATTGATAATATATTTTTGTTTAATCTTGTGCAATATTAAAGGTAAAGAAATGAAAGATTGATATTCTTTTCTTGGGATGAGTGTAAATTATTTTGATGCATTCTTTATAATTATGTTCTTTTTAAATTATGTAAATTTTACTGAATTTCCTTTTCTCTAGAAAAAAAAAATTGAAAAAATTTTAAAAAATATTTATTTGTGTTAATTATGAAATGGGGAATCAATTAGACTTTTTTTTTCAATATTTTATAAACGAAGTGAGAAGTTTAATATATATATATATATTTTGCTTATAAATTTTTTTTAATGTGAAAATTTTTCCATATTTTCAGTTTTTATGCTTTTTTAAAATTAGATTTGTGTATATTTAATATGCCCATATTTTTAAGTAAGTAAGCTTTTGTGTTATAAAAATATAAATAACGCATTATTCAAGTTTTGAAAGTGGGGTATTGGCTCAGTTGTCATCCTTGTCACTTGACCATGATTAAAAATTAAGAGGTCTGTTGTCAATAGCTGTTGTCAATAAATGTTATCTACTTGCTTTTAGATACGATTTTAATAATCACTCAATTTTATGATGCACTTATTGAATTTTTGAATAGTCTTTTTTTTGTTTGCAGCTTTTGCCTTTACCAGATTCATTTCCAGTTTCTCCTGATGCTATTGAAGAAGAAAGTAAAGTAAGTCTTTAAATATTTAGTATGGGTTTTTTATAGATTTATTTCTGTGGCATTTTATGTAGCTATCAGTTTCAGTTCTAGCTTTTTTTCTGATGAAAATTTCTTTCTTTTTATTAGTGTTATAAAAATCAAAAATTATTTGTTGCAATTTATTTTTTTCTTCTATACTAATAGATGAGACTGAGAGGAAATTTTGAATGGGCTCCTCCTAGACCACAAATTATATTTAGTATTCTGCCTAGTTTGAGGTAAGTGACTTTTTTAAATAAATATAACTGCTAATTTTTTGTGTGTAATTGATCTTTCAATTTTTTTTTCTCACTAAAAATGTTTTTGATGTTTCACACAGCAAGAAAGATATAATGGAGAAGCAGAAATATAGATGTGCTGGATGTGGGATGAAAATAGAAAAAAGTAAATAAAATTTCTTTTATTCTTTTTATTAATACCAAAAAGCATTTGAATGGAATCGACTTCAACTGATTCCATTGCTTTTATGCACAGACTTTCCATTATTTATATATATATAAAAAAATCTATTGAGCTTGTTTTACTTAACCCTTTAACTCAACAATTATTTTGTAAAATATTGTTCAAAATTTCCAGTTTTTTATTACTGCATTGTAAATAAAATTAGGAATATAGATTATTGCAAGCAACAATTTGGCAATTTATTTACTTTTTATTTATTAAATTTAAGGAAAAAGTTTTTTTTTTAAAATTGAAAGTATATTTATTGTTTTTAAATAATAATGATTGTCTTAGAAGCAAATATTTTGTATGCATGTCTTTCAAAACTATTTACAGTATTTTTTCTAAATAGTAAAAATTAACAGTACACTTACTGGCATAATTTCATCATATGTTTGTGTTCTGTAAAGGACTTTGAAGCATGGAATGACACATATAGTTACTTCACATATACATCACAATTTCTTTTCATTTCCTTTCACCTTTGCATCTTGAATGCTGCCACACATTCTACATATTCTGGATCCTACTTCTTAACAGTTATAAGAATAAATGTTTGGAAATTTTAGTCAAGTAGATGACTAGGAGTGATGCTCATTGATAGATGAATGGTCTGGTATTTTTGAAGATAATTCCTTCCCGTCTTCTCAATCATTGCCATACAAAAATCAAGACCATTTAATTCTTCTTGAGGTTTTGTACAAGGTGAATGCATTCCAGAGAACCATTTCAAATAGAGATTGAAAAAGTATTTTTTTAACACCCCCCCCCCCTCTTTTACGTGTTAACTAATTATTTTCTGTTTGATGGTCAAATTTATCCTCCCATTGTGTCACTGTATAATATGACTTCTTCAGGTTGTAAAAGCTCCTCCCTTCAATTTTTTTACTACAAAATCTTGGTGGTATATATTTTCTACAAGGTCGTACTGTTCTATGTATGTCAGTTTTCTTATTAATAAGGAGATCTGCTGGTTGTGGAGAGGTGTTGAAATTGTTAGCTAGAAGGCAGTAATCATTGTTCAAAAGATGTTTCATTAGGGTTGTTACTTTTAGAGAAGAATGGTGCAGATTATTATATTATAATTAAAATGTATGCCTTTACCTGTATATAATCATAGAATGTGTATTTAATCAGACTTGAACTCAGTAATCCTGTCAGTATTATGCTCTCTTTATTAGTAGATATTGAGCCCAATCTTGTACTGAACCAGCCAATAAAGCTGTCTTCTATGGTGACAATCTCCTCTAGAATACATTAAATTTTGAATTTTTTTTATGAGGTATACTAAAATGGGCCAGATTTTGTTTAGCTGTGGATGATTATTTGAATCATATTTCACCTGAATAATAAAGCACTGTAATATATAAAAAAATCATTTGTAGCTAAGTAAATGGAAAAATATTAGAGTTAGTGAATGTTCCGACCCAATACATCTGGTAGCTTGGTTTCTTTGTTATACTTATGCAGTACTGCACTTAAGAAAATTTTTATTTCATCGCTGTTTGTGTCAGATCAACCAATGATGTTCTCATGTTTAGCATGTCTATTTGTTTCAATGATTGCAGTATTTACTATATAATCATTGGTTATTTTATTTATATGTTCCATCATATCTGTGAAGAGTCATTTTGAATGAAATGTGAAGGCATTTTAGTAAAAGGAAATTTGAGAAAATTAGCATTGCTGGGAATCACTGTCTTAATTTATTATTTTACTTATATTGTCAGTTTTAGAAGTATTGTTTTCTGACCCACTAAATTCTATATCAAACTCATCTATTTTTGTTATGAAAAAACAAACAAAGGAAAGCTAGAATATAATATTGTAGTAGGCGCTTGTAGCTATTAAAACTACTAAGCTTGACATCTTTAGAATATTTCAAGTAGCTGTAAAACTGATCAAAGTTGGTTTCTTGTGCAATCTTTTGACTACATTTTTGAATAACTAAATGCAATAAACTTATTTTGGGCTTAAACTGTTAAATAGAATATTGTCAAGATACCAAAGTATTCTCAGGCTTTTAAATTCATGTAAAAGTTATAATTCTAGAGCATGTGCTCGTTAAATCAGTGGGTTCGAAAGTCTTGTAGGCAGGGGGCTAGAGAATATTTCCCTCCCCTCCAGTTCTATGCCTAAATTGTGGAGGTGGAGATAGGTGGTGTCGCCATCTATCGTGTAGAAGTCCAACCTGTCTCAGGATCTGGCAATTTTCATTCCTTCTCTTCAGGGAGGACATGACAACAACAACAATTATAATTCTAAGTGTCCTCAGATTTTTAAGTTCAATGGGTAATGTCAAAGAAAAGAAATTCATTGTTAATTTTTTCCCCTGATTGTAAAATGCTGTCTCTATTATTAAAATTTGATTTCATCATTTTATAGAGAGCAGTGTGTTTTGAATTAGATAATATTTTCCTGTATGAAATTTCTGTACTT
Organism: Trichonephila clavata; assembly: GCA_019973975.1. Taxonomy (NCBI): domain Eukaryota; kingdom Metazoa; phylum Arthropoda; class Arachnida; order Araneae; family Nephilidae; genus Trichonephila; species Trichonephila clavata. Next base: position 252,048 of record BMAO01029208.1, read on the forward strand.
TGTTTACTATAATGAAGTGTGAAATTAACTTTTAACTTTCCTGTTTAAAAGATTTCAAAATTTTAAGGATTATGTGTGAGAAATTTTTTTTCCTATTGAAAATTGTGTTCCAAATTGAATTTTTCTCAATGATATTAGATTAAGACAAGGAGCATGCTTTAAAATTCACAAATATGTTGTATATAATTATTTACACTGTTCAATTTTTAAAATATATAATTTGATTTATGAACTATTTATATATATACAAGAAAAGTTTCTGTAGTGATTCTATAAGTGGATAAAATAATTTTTAGATTAAATTGATATAATATTTAAGAAAAATACCGACTGCTGTGCCGTAAGGCCTGGGTTCAAATTCTGGAGAAGGCATGGATGTTTGTAAATGTATAGTGCCTTCGCTGCAGGGGGGTACTCTAAATAGCCATCGAGCCGCAAGTCCTCTCGTGAGGTTGGTGGAAGGGGAAGAGAGGTGGGAGGCCCTGACCACTTCTAGAGTGTTTTCCCTTAAAATCGGGGTGGAACCAAGCCAAATCATACTGTTACCTGCATGGTGCTCAAAGCTATGGCTAACGACAGGCGTACAATCTAGCCTGATGCCATGATGAATTTCATGGGCCTCGATCTGACTACGTCAGACAGGTGGCATTAGTAACAACAAGAAGAAAAAAATTAAGTGGCTAGACAATTTTCAGTATTTTTACTGGATGGCACTAAAACATTTTAATCAGCCTATTTATAGACTATTCAGTATTACTTTAAGTTTTCACTTAAATATCAATGTGTATTTATCAGTCTGTTTTTTTAATTGTGTTGAGAGCACACAGCATATAAAATTCTTATTGAGTAGTAAATATTTAATTTATATATTTATTTTAACCGTGATTTTATTTTAAATTTGATTATGATGATAAATAATATCAATGATAAATTATAAAGTTCTAATTAAATTTTCATCATAGTAAACTATAAAACTACTGAAATTGTCGTTTCTTTTAGCAAAATGTTTACGAATTCAGTTTACTGAAAACTATTCCAATATTTTATAATTATCTAGACATTTTATATCATGCCCATTCAACTTTTATAAGATTTAATTCTGTAAAGGAGTTTAATTTGTTTTAATTTCGGATTTAGAATGTAATTCTGGGAATAAATTTTTATTGTTCTAAAGTTTCATTGCAAAAAGGAAGTTCTAAATATTCAAAACTTTAAAATTAAATGTATTCACAAATGTCTTCTTTTTAATTCTTATTAACATTGTATGAAATATTTTTTAAAATTATTATATTTTAGTGTTTTTTTATTCCTTTTTTGTACTGTGCTATGTTCCTTAATGTAGTGACAATATATAAAATTTTTCATTTTGTAGGTTACATTAATAGATTTCGTTATTGCAATTATTTTGGAAAGTACTTTTGTCAATGTTGTCATAGCAATGGTACAGCTTATATTCCTGGCCGCATAATTTGGAAATGGGATTTTACTAAGCATTATGTCTCAAAATTTGCATGGGGTCTTCTTGATCAAATGCATTTAGAACCACTTTTCAACGTAGATGATATTAACGGTAATTTGTATCGCAAAGTACGACTGCTGGAACAAAGTCGAATGCTCAGGACACAATTGTTTTATTTGAAGAACTTCATGAATGCATGTCGAAAAGCAGAAAAGTGAGTTTTTTGAAAATTTTAATTTTAGCAATATAAAGACTATAATGTTATGTATAGTCTTTATTGAAAAAAAAATTATGAATATAAATATCTTTTTATAAGTCTTGCGACTTGAATGAATTTATAGTATAATTATTAATTAATAAATACCGTAAAATCGGGCATATAATGTGCAACTATACTTTCAAGATGCATTTTTTAATTTTTAGTTAGTTTTGCCGTATAACGCACACCCCCATTTATATGAAGAAACTTGAAATGTATGTATGCAGTGCTCTTATGTTTTAAAGTAATTTATTTGAGGTATTATCCGAGGCTTTTGAAAAAATATATTTTTAGAATTGAAACTCTTGAAGTTCATAAGATATGTCATTTCTTTTAAATAAACAGTATTTTGATACATGTAGAAGTCTTAATTTTTCTCATGCTCATCTCTTTTTTTTATTTTTAATCTCACATTTTTATACACGTACCCATGAATTTATATCGTGATCTTATTTTTTTGTGTTAAAAGTGCGTGTTATATGCTGGATTTTATGGTATTTAATTATTTTTATAAGTTTAATTCAAATATAATTAATTTTTAATTTAACATAATTATTTTATTTTTGTTTAATTAAAAGATAATTTTGCTAATATTTAAAAGTTTTTAATTGTGTTTTGTTTTTGCTTAGCATTCAAGATATTTTGAAGAAAGAGAATCAGTATATTTTACATGAACCTCATGTGTATTCTCTAAATGACTTTGTTCAGGTAATAAATATTTTTATGTTAATATATATAAAATAAATTTTAACATTTGAAATAGTGCACACAAAAATCTCCATTCCTCAGGATGTTGTATTTTTAATATTTAGATTTTCTTCTGCAATTTCTTTAAGTTTATACATATTCTTTTTATATTTTCATAAAGACAAAAAATTTTCTTTTATATATTGATAATGAAAATTTTTTAGTGTTTTTAGCACTCCTTTTCTTTTTACTTTAATTGAATTTTTTTTTCATGTATCTGGTTTTAAAACGAGGTTAAATACTCCTTTGAAATCATGTTTTCATGCTATATTGTTGATAACATCATAAATATTATAAAATTGTTCTAAAAAAGATTAATAAAGCATTAGATAAAAGTATCCTGATTAGTTTTGTAAAAGTATTAGTTACAGATTTCTTTTATTATTAATTTCTTTAGTACTTTTGGATTGTGTTTAGGATTTTTTCCCAATATGAATAGAATGATTTATTACCTAACAAAAGCAGAATGTTTCATTTAAACTGCTTGAAATTGGTTTTGAATTATTTTCAACCTCCCCCCCCCCCCCATATTTCACCTTTTGAAATAATTTCTTTTTGAAAATTTTCATCATAAGTGTTATGAATTAAATTTCTAATTAAGTTTACTAGCTATTGTAAAGGATTAGCATGTAGGTCTTTTATTAACTAAAAGATTACACTGCTTTATGAAAGGAACCTGGATTAATTGAAGCAGAATGATGTAGCTTTTGTGAAAGGATTGCATAGTATTTTTTTTGTATGATTTATATTGTAGTATGTATTTATAAATCTAATGTGCAAGTGCTTTTGTAAACTTTTATTGTATGTTAAAGTAAGAAAGAAAAATGGTTGTATCAGTAGAAACTCTTAAACAAAACCATAGCATGGTATAGACTTAAAAAATCACAAGCTCTTTATTATATTAAAAAGTATTTTAGTCCCCCTCCCTCCCTCTTGTTTAAATGTATTTGACTATAAAAGGGTTGATTCATTGTTATGAGGCTTCTGCTGAGCATCTTTTAGATTGCATGAGCCTCGTCAGAGAGGAAATATATTGCAATCCACTAATAATTGATTTCTGGAAAGTCAACGGATTTATTGATTTCGTTTGTGTGGTACGACACTTTGGGTTATAAGAGAGAAGAATGTGGTTTGCGATCTAGTGAAATCTATAATTTTTTCATATGTGACTAAGCTGAAGTTGTGTGAAATAATGATTAAAATAGTAACCACAGATATAAAAGATCCATCAATTTTTTTTTATCTCAAATTGACGTAATGTCTAATGACATTAAATTGATCTTTAAGTTGTTAAGGATCTTAAAACATTTGTGAAAGCCTTGGGGACTGATATTTCATATGCATGATTTAATAACATAAATTATTTCTGATTATAAATTACCGTTCTTGAACATGGTAAAAAAATTTCTGTAACTTTTTGCCCTATGCACTATATTTTGTACCAATTTTTATTTATTTGAAAATAGGTTAAAAGTGGTGATTTTGTGAAATACCTTCGTCAGTTAGTGAATCCTTGCATTGAGCATGTGAAGCAGTGCATTCTTTGTCAAGCAAAAGGTTTTATTTGTGAGATATGTAGAAAAGATAAAGATATCATATTTCCCTTCCAGCTAGAAAAAGTTGTTTTATGTCAAGGTGAGTTAGGTTCTAAGTATTATGATTGGAATTATCTATTGTATCATGGTATTTATACTGTTTTATTTTTCTGTAGTTTGTGGTTGCTGCTTCCATAAAAAGTGTTACAAAAATGTCAAGTGTCCTAAATGTGAACGGATTGCAAAAAGGTATATTTTTTATACTAAAAAATAGTTGTGTATTTGTACTTTATTTAATAACGTCTATTAAACAATTTCCTTCATTGTTTTTTTTTTTTTAATTATAGCATTCTATAAGGAGATTTTTTTGCTATTTTGGGTTTTTAGTTCTGTTCTTTTTAAATGGTGAACATGTCTTATCCTTTTGAATTTTACTAGCTCATTCAAATTATGCTAATAAAAATATTTATATGTGGTTTTTTAAAATAAGTTTTTAATTGTTTTATTCATGTGGAGGTAATTTTAATTGCAATTTAATGTGTGAACAAGAATTAGGAGTAAAGAAATGTGTGTGTACACATCATTAAAATGAGGCTTATGCTATTTAAATTTATTGTATGATTTCCCCTTTGAACTTTTTTATTTATAATTTTGAATTACTTTAAAATTTGATTTAATTTTTCATTTCTATTTATCTTTGTTAATAATCTGGGTTTAATATATCATTGTTCTTAAGTTTCCAGTGTTTACTCATTTGTCACTCATGTAAATGTTATGGGATTTTTTACTTGACTTAACAGTTTTGTATTACATCAATTTTTAGAATAAGTCTTGATTTGCTACATAGAAAAACTCAGCAATGTTCTGCTAATGTTCTTGTATTTAGTATTAAGCTTTTGTGTATTATTGTTTACATCCTGATCTATAGCATTCTAAATATGCTCATATTCTGATTCTCAGACATTTTTGATAAATATCTCCATTTGTTTATTAAGTCTTATGCCTTAAACTATGAATTGATCTTGTTATAATAAATTATTAATACTATATATTTTATACTATATATTACCATACTATGCATTACTGTACTATATATTATATATTTTAAGTATTATCACAAATATTATTTAAATTTTCTTTAGTAAATTTCAACTTCCATTGTTTTAGGAATGCAATGTTTATAAATTAACAATTTATGAAATGTGTAAAACTATGTTTAACATTATGTAATTGTCTTTATATTTTTTTTACCAGAAAAACCCTTTTGAGACATGAAGATGAAGAGATATTTACATAAAATGATTTTGCTGACTTAAATTGAAAATAAGTATTTGTAAGGGATGCATTTTTTAAAGAGTGGTAATTTTTATCTTTTCCCAACAATGTGTGCTTTTGGCATTATTTAATTTGTCCTTATGTTTAGGTACAAAGGAGTAGTAAATGTATGTGATTTTATGGGCCTTAACTGCTTTTTTTAAAATTATTGTTGAAAAAATGTATTAGATTCCTATTATACCTATAAAATGACTGTCCATTAACAAAATAAACTGTATTTACTGATATTAGTATAATTTAAATTATATATATAAGAAATATGGCCTTTTTCTCTATTACACTATGTGAGCTTTTATGTAAAAAAAATTATTACAATTTTTGTTCTATATACCCATTTGCTTGTTGAAAGTGAGAATTTTTCCTAATGAATCTTAAATTATCATGTGCATATGTAAATATTAGTTTAGTTATCTATGTGTTCGAGTTTTATGAAATGTACATTTGATTACCTTAGTTTTAGTTATTGAACATTGCATATATTTTCATTTTAGTTTTTGTAAAGCTTAACTAAACCTGTATTTTTCAAAAAATTAGATGGATTTTAATTAAAGAAATATCAGGGTCTATAAAATAAAAAAAGTTTAGAACAAAAAAAAAAAAAAAAAGGTAAAGAAAGCATATAGTTTTAAGTTAAAAACATATTTTTTCATCTGAGTATTTTGAAATGACACAGAAATTAAGGTTTTAATTGGCTACATTTCTTAGACTTGTTCTATAACTATGCCAAGTAAAACATTTGTTATATTTATCTTGCATTCAAATTGGTTAGACTTCTTAATTTTTTTTTCATTTTGAGATGTTATTTGAAAAGTATTTATATTATATCAAGGTAATTAGAGATCTGCGTGAAATGTGTAGTTTGTTTATAAAAGACTATGTGATACCGCGAACTTTAATTTTGTTTGAAGAAAAACACTGGCTCATATGAAACATATTTAAGTTTGTCGTAAAAATATTATAGCATGTTTCATCAGTTTGTGATAATTTCTTCAGTTATCTTCTTATATAAGAAGACCTTTTCACTCATCGATACTAAAAAAATTAATCCTATGAGCTGAGACTTTTATAGCTATAAATATTTAATTAATCTGTAAATATTTTTGGATGCTATAAAGTATGAGACAAATGTTAAAACGTAAGTGAAAAGACTATGAGCTTTCCAAGTAGTTTTTGTTTAAACTATTTATTAAATTTCTTTTAAAATCATATATGAATAATTAAAGTTCCTATATTGTGTTGAAGATTGTCCTTATTTATTCTTATTCATCTTATTTGCAAATGTTACTTTTTTATTTTGGTTGAATGCTTTCCCCCCCTCTTTTCTCTTTAGGTAACATGCTGTATTTGTTGATGTATTCTTTTAGGTTAGAACTTGGTGTTTTATAATTTAAAACATATTTATTTTTATAACATATTTTATTCAGACAAAATGGAATTTAGTGATGCAATTCCAAATACTAATATATAACAAATTATAATGAATGGTTTTAGCTTTTTATTCCCCAAAATTATTCTTACTTGTTAATTTTTATTCTTTGTCATTTAAAACTGGTTTTTAGTATTTGAATGCATTATATATTATATTAAGTAGTTCACTAGAGAATTTATCTCAGAAAAGTCTATTTAACTAATGTTGTAATATTGATATATCTTAAGTATTTCTGATTTATCAATTCCTTTATTTCCCATGTATTTTGAAATGCATATATTTATGTATGGAATTCAATTGTATGATTGAAGTTTTAATGCCATGGTAATCGAGCTTATGAAGATGTGTGATTCTTTTTTTAAATTAACCATTTGTATATTTAAGGAGAAATAAAATATTTTATACTAGTTGTGTTTTGTAAAAAAAATCCTTTTGTCATTTTTATTCTGTTGGAATAGTGTTGAATATACAGTTCTATTGTTTTAATGTAATGTCAAAGTTGCTTCATTTAATTTAAAGTAATATAATTGTTTCACTTACTTTAAAATGAAAGTTATATTTTAATTTATAAAAACTATTACTGTATTTTACATTTTCAAAGTTTTTTTAAATGTTTGTAATATATACTTACATTTAGCAAAAATATACTAGACTCCTTGTATTATTTTAAGCGAAGTTTAAAAATAGTTTAATATTACATCAATAAGTTGTCCTTTCTAAGAGAAAATTTTCAAATGGAATTTTATGAAAATTGATATTTCTGTTATAATGGTAGCTATATGGTTAAGGTTATGTGCTTCATGCTGGGAATTTTTAAATCAAGAAACAAATTTGAATCCTAATTCCACCTAAAATGCATTTGAAAAATAAAAAGCTGCTATCTTTATAAGATCACTAAGTTTTCTCATGATTTGGTGTGGAAATTAGAAGTATGAGTCAGGTGTCACATTGTCACTTGATTCAAATTTTGAGGTTTATTGCCAATAGTCTGTAGCTTCTAGAGTAATATTATTCAAAACTATCAATACTCCATCAAATTAGGTTGTGAAAACTGAATTTTACTTTCTGTTGATGTTAGTATTTTTTAAATTTGTGTTTTGAGCTTGGACAACTTTTTGCTATAATCAATGTAGCTATAATATTTTCTAATCCTCAATTTTGTTATATTTATTGCATTTTTTTCTGTTAATAAAGTAATTTTAATAAATTGAAATTTTTTGGATTATTTTACAGTAAATATTGAATTTTAGTGCTAACTTTATTTTGTACAACTTTAAATTATTAAAAATCTATTTTTTTTTTGTTTCTGAAATTATTTCTCTTAGGTTTTTGCATTATGAATAACAATATTTCCCCCATTCTATTTATTTCTAATTATTTATTATTATCAAAGTTGTGTTTGATTTTTTTTGTTATGCATTCTTGTATGTTTTAAAGCAAAGATTTTAGAATTATGTGAGGTTTCTGGCACCTAAGTTGATTTTGTATTACACTGACAATTTAAATATGACAAGAAATCTTCCTCTATAAGCCATTACTTTTTCCAATTATATTTAGGATTTATAAAAATGGGGGTTAGGTTGGCCGGATTTAATTGCAAAAAAGTCTCACTAGTTACATATGGTGTAAAATCTGAATAAAAGAAGTCCAGCTAATTGTTATTCCATTGCAAAATCACAACACATTGTTTCTTTTATTGTAAATTAATGACTTTAGAATAAACAATTTTTAAAATGAAATGACTAAATTTTCAAAAATTATACTGTAACATCTTACACTGCTGGCCCATGAATAAAGGGGATTTGGTGTAAATATAAATTTAATGTTTCAACAGAAGACTTGAATATTTTACTAATTTATAATAAAATAATATATATAAATACTGTATGAAGTTTAAGAAAGCCATTTTATATGAATTTCAAAATATAGTTTCTCAAATGATTTTTACTTTTTATGAAATGATTGCAATAAATATATTAAACCTTTTAATACATATGTATGTTATTTACTATGTATTATGTTACTATTATATGTTATTCGTTCAGATATGTTGTAAAATAAAAATTTTATATTTGATACTAAACATTATTAAATAAATAAAAAAAAATATTAATTAAACCTGAATATTATCAACTTAGTGGTAATGATTTTTTGTTTTGTTTGTTTGTCATTTTGATCATTATTGAAAAATATATTGAAAATTTATTTCATTGTGAATGTGTATACAATTCGAAAGTTGTGTTTTTTTATTCATATTTCTGGCTCTAGTTGTTACAGAATTCCTGAAGAGAAAGTTTTTACATCTTAAAATATCCACAATTTTATTTTCTATATTTCTTGCAAATACTGAATTGAGTGACGCAACAGCCCATGAGGGCCAAGGCCTGCTGTGCCCGTCTCAGCTTTCATGACCCTAGGTGCTGGAGTGCATGTGCAAATGTTTTGGTCAAGTGGTCAGTCTGATGCAAAACCCCCAGTGTTCAGTTCCCAAGCAAGTCTGGTATTTATTTTATCGACTCACTGAAGGGATGAAAGGCTGAGTCGACTTTGCCCAGCCCAGGATTTGAATCCTGGACCTGTGGTGTGGAAGTGCGATACACTACCACTCAGCCACTGGGCTTCTATTTCTTGCAAATAAGTACTGTAAATGTTCTTTGGATCAGATGAACCTGAATAATTTATGAATTTCTGCTTTGAAAAACTTTTACCTGAAATTATGAATATAAGCTATGTTTTACAAAAGGTAGTGCTATTGAACTGTACTTGGTTGTTTTAAACAAATTTTATTGAAAGCATAGAAAGAAGCATTTCTTCTTTTAAATTTTTTAAGGTTTTTTTTAATTTTTTTAATTTAATTCAAGGAGTAATGTATCAAAATTTTTTGAGTGTGAACTTTGATAAAATAATAAATATAAAAAGAGTCTCTAAAATTAATTTTTTAACATTTAAATTATAGTATTAAAGAAAAGATTTGAGAATAAATCTTAGAAAAAGCGTTAGATATCCAAATATTATTATTACTCTAAGTTGATTTTTTTAGGGGTGTTTTATGTTTTGAGATATTTAAACTATATTCCTAATGACTTGAACAGCAATTCATGTTTGATTTTGTTTCCAAATGTGTAAGAAATATTTTTTTCTTCTGTTCAATATAAAGGAAATGAATTAAAGAATATTAATAAAAATTACCAGAGTAAAATATAATCTTAAAAAAAAATTGTTCATTTTTAACTTTTAGTATGGGGTAACAATTTCTTTTTTTGGAAGTTTTATTAAAATATTTTATAGAGTCTAAAAATTACTTCTGGGCCAAATCAGTCTGATATATATATATATATATTACATTATTCTTATACATTGTTCAATAAATTGAAAATAACAAAATAAAGCTCATAATTATATTTCTTTTGTGGGTTTTGATGGTATGAAACTTTTTTAACCCCAAGTAATTATGTTAATTTTTAATTAACATATGTAAGAAGCATTTTTAACTATTCATTGGAAAATATACTCTAAATAAAAATTTTATTGAATAAGTAAATAATTATTCAATATTCTTTTTATTTATTTCTTTTGGTTCATCTTTATTAACTTCAGAGTTCGACAAATTTGACATAAATATTAATGGCTCTAACAGAACTAAATTAACAGATTAATTAATCAACATAATTATTTGAAAATGTCATTATCAAATGTTCTTTTTTTACGTATCTGATTTTTTTTATCATGAAATAAACCCAAATATCGTAAAAATTCTAAAAAACTGTATTCTGTACTTTTCAAAGATGTTTACACCAAAATGATACGAATCGAATTCTAAAAATATTTACAAAATTGGAAAAATATTACTAAGGAGAAAAAAAAAAGCTGACTATAGAAATTTTTTGATTTTTGAACTTTTGTCATAAAATCTTTCATTCCAAACTTTTATACAATAGGAGCGAAAATACTCACACTTACGAGTGGAAACTGCTGAAATTTAAAGAGCCGTAAATTAGTTAAGAATAATTATCGATTCGATTAGACCATGAGATATTAAAAAAGCAGAAAAAGTATTTTGAATTGTTTGTACGAAGTGTTCTAACATTTGTGTCCTCCCCGTCCCCAATGATTTATTTACGAACAAATAAGAGTAAATTGAAATTTGAAATATAAGCTACTCAAAGCATTTTCTTCAGAGAAAAAAATGGTTTCCATAAGGAGAACATTCTTTTTTTAGTGGTTGATAAACTGTTAATTGGGTTAGTTTAATAAATATAGTAATTTAATTTCTTTTGAACGCATTAATATCAACATGTAACTTTAACTGTAATGAAAATTGTGAAAGTTTTTAAAGATGTTCCTTTTTTTTATGGAAAATATAACGTAAGAAATTAAATTGCGTCAACTAATTAATGTAAATAAATTCAAACTCAGTGGCGCAACAGCCCATGAAGTCCAGGGCCTACTGTGCCCATCCCAGTATACGTGACCATTGGGCGCTGAGGTGCATGAGCAGATGTCCCGATCAGGTGGTCAGTCGGAAGTAAGTCCCATGGGTGACCTTTTTAAGTAGACAATACATAGCATACGTTGTCAAATACTCGGAACAAACGGTAACTCTTAACAAATATGTGCGAATCATAATCTAAGCACAAACCGACTCTACTGACTGCCTCTTATCGGCTAAATGAGTAATGATGGTGTATGGTGATAGGCCTAGACACGGTCGACACACTGATATAATAATGCAGTGTTGCCACTGTTTCCAGTTGGCATATAGTTCGAATTTCCCCCTGTTGTTTGGAACATATTTTCGGGCACAACAGTTGACGATTAAAATTATTCGAATCATGATCTTAGTGAGGCCAAGTCGAGAATAAAACGCTCCCCTTTCCGAGGTCGAGAGCAAGGTGCGGCCCATGCCTTAATACGTCCCTTTTCATGTCACTAGAAAATCCCCAGATCATAACACTATCTACAGAGGCTTGAACTGTGGCGACCATCGTTCTATTGGGTTGATGCATAATTATCCGGCGTTTTTCTCAGCACGTTTTTCACCAGTAAAAAGCAGCGTTTTGTTTATTATTTTCGTGTAAAAATAATCTTTTCCATTGTTTTAGAAAAATGTGTGTCGAAAATCATTGTCATATTCGCCATATTACGCTCTACCACTTCGAGAAAGGATGGAAAGCAGCACAGTCATTTCGCGATCTCAACGAACTTTTTGGCAAAGGAACAATTAGCGGAAGTCAGTGTAGGGTTTGCCTGTTTCAAATCAGGTGATAAACAGCTTGGAGGATAAGCTAGGGAGAGGTCGGCCATCGGATTTCGACGATCAGGCTCGGAATCGACGATCGGATGACTTGGTGGCCGATGTCAAAGCGTGTGGATCGCCTCTTAAGAATCGTGCCTTCTTCGCTCTTGGAATCGACCGTCTGCTAAGCAAATGGGAAGCAGTAATTGAAGTAGACGGTGACTACGCTCCCGAATAATCAATTACACATGTTTTTTTTTGTCAAATATTGTTATTGATTTTGTTAAATAAAATTTGTTGAATAAACGCCGGATAATTATGCATCAACCCAAAATAAAAGTAAATCTATATTCATCTGACCATAGAGTTTGTTGCCATTGCCAATCTCTGTTCCTCGATGATACAGCAGTACGGGAACCGTATGTTCGGCAACGTATGCTATGTCCTATCTACTTTTAAGGATCACAGCTTTTAAGGAGCTTGAGCCCTGCTTTTGCATGGGGCACAGGGCCTCAAGAAGTCTTGGGACGTCCCTGACCACTAAGTGCAATACTCAATTGCTCGTTTTTTTTAAAAATAAGTATAGTGCGGTGGCAGGCAGCTACTCTTTTAAGTCATTTCCGACAATATTTATTTTCTTTACGTACATGAGACACACTTAAGCAAATACTCAGCCTTAACAAAGGTGACAAGAAGCACATGAAATGGGAAAAGGGTAGAATGATCACTTAAAGAAGTAACACCTTTTTGAAAAAAAGTTGATAACTTATTTTGTAAATTTATATCAGTGCAATTTATTTAGCATATAAAATCTATTCTGATCCGAACAAATCTCCATTCCATTAAACTAGCATAAGGTATTTAATATCTTCTTTTTCACTTCTTTTGTGTAATTCCTTATGTGGCTTAAGTTTTTTGTTCTTTTGTAAGTTATAGAGAAAAATATCTTAGTGCGCAATTTTTTTTAAGAAGGCTGATAAAAATATTCTGTCAGTTTAACAAGTTTTTTCAGGAAAAAAAAATAACTTAACTAAATTTTACTTTTTTGCTATATATCCATTATAAATTCAGATAGCAGTTCAATTAAAATTTTCAAATTTTAATGAATATTTTGCTTTTTATAGATACGTATATAATGATAGGTTCATATCTATTACAATATTTGAAATTTTCATAGGTGGTATAAGCTTTTTAAAATTATGAGAGTTTTGATATTGAGAAACTGTAAAGTATCTTATGAAAGTTTCATTTTTATACTAAATATCAATAGAATATCAAAAATCTCAAAATTAAAATTGCTCTAATATTTAAGCAAAATAAAAACAAATAAAATTATCATAGGAAACAGTAGCCTAGTAGTCACAGAATCGGATCATGGCTGGTATGTCATGAGTTCGAGCCCAATACCACTAAAGACCCACTGTGTTGGGGAGCGATGCACGTTAAATCTGTCGAGAGCTCAAACGTCCTCCCGTTGGTGTGGTACTTAGGAGAAGGGGGTGTCCGCTCAGGTGTCCTCGTCACTTGATCATGGTTCAAAATTACGAGGTAAGTCGCCAAAAGCCCTAGTGTAGCTGGACAGTGCGACCTTAATATTCACTCACTCACTCATCATAGGAAACAATTTAATAAAGAGAGTAGAGATTTCAAAATTAATTGGGTCGTTAAGTATATCCCACAAATATAGTTATGGTGTAAGTTTTTTAAAAAAAGCAATTTTTTGTGTGATATTGAGAGAGAATTAAGCTCATCAAGCTCTCTATATTTTTAAATGTATAAAAGAACAGAGAGACTAGCTCATTATGATATCTCTAGAATTAGACCTTCAAACTTTAAATTCGGCTGGCATGTTTCTTTTTTTTAGTAGAGATCCGCTAAGATCGGGTTTTGCAGATATCGACTACCAAGGGGACATTACGGAAAGTGCAAACGATAAATATATTTCTATTTCTGCAACTCAAATCCTATTTTTAGATCAAGAGGCGTCCCATCATTTAGTGGTTCAAGCGCAAGTTCTCCAGAAAGTATCACAGGCTAGTGTACTCTAAAGTAGACGACAGAGCATGCTGCAAATATTGTGTATTTTTTGCTATGCATCATATTGGACAAACATCTTCACAACTTCAGAGCTATTTGCTGCAAGACGTATTTAAGAACTGAATCTAGTCTTAGAAAATTTCATTCATAAGTTTTTGGATTATCTCAAAAATTCGTTTTGTAATTACACTAAGTTAGGCAAATATTAAACAACAAAATAAAGATCTATGGATGTTTTATTGGATCAAAATAAAGTCAAGGGAGAGTAAAGAGAATCGATGGAGACTGAAATCTATAATGAGAACCATAATATTATGGGGAAAACAATGTTTGGAATTCCGCAGACAAAGGGATCATGAGAAAATTAATTAAAACACTTTCTAAAAATGAAGGAAATTTCAAGCTATCTTAAAATTTCCATTTCAATTTGGAGAAATCCTGAAAGATCATCTACGAACTGCAACAAATAGTGCACTATATATCAGTTTCTTGTTATTCAAAGCGAAATTCTTGAAACCTGCCTAAAATTGTTATACAATTCTCCAATATTGTATTTTAAAAATACCCCTCTCTCTAATTTGATAGAAATACATTCAGAAGACAAAAATCCTGACAGAAAATGAAATTTGGTTCAACGTAATTTGAATCGGGCGTACAGTTTAAAATAACTTAAATGTATATTTTGCGTTTACCTTCCAAGCCTTAAATTTTCAATTTTTCTTTAGTTAGCTAAGCGTTGTAACTTTATTTCAGATAGAACCTCCAAAATAATGAGGCTGGTGACTATATTTTTCTGTTGATTCAATTTACTTATGGATTGTCCGTTTTTCTTTGAAGAAAGTAATCGACGAGCCTCGAGCTGACCCTTAGTTTTGATCAATCAGTCAAGTTGCACAAAGGCTGATGGTGAAGGACCTCGTAGTTTTGAGCCACAGTCAAATGGCGAGAATGCCACCTAGACTTCTTGAGGCCCTGGGCCCCAACGCAAGAGTAGACCCTGGAACCAGTGGCGTAACGGAGAATATTAGGATACCCCCACAAAGTCAAGATTTGGGCCCCTAGAATCCTTCCGTTTCCCGCAATGCCGGGATTGAGGGGAGGTGTACATTACGCCTGGCTCCTACACAACTGCCTGGGCCTCTACATAAATGCAGGTCCTACCTATGATCCTTAAAATTATACGTAAAATAGCATGCGTTGTTAAAAATTCGCATAAACAATAAACATTGAAACAAATGTGCATGACAAACAATCGCGCAAATCGGCTGGACCGATTGTCACTTTTTGACTGAATGAGTAATAATGGTGTATGGTGATAGGCCTATGCCTATATATGGACGACGCTCATCACATGTAGCCAGTTGACGTATCGTTCGAAATTCCGAGTTTTTCGAGGAACACAACCGGAAATAACATGTGACCGTTGAAATTATTAGAATCATGATCTTATTAATGCCGAGTCGAGAATGAGATGAGGTTTCTCATTGTGGCCGAGGACCTGGGCCCGGTTGGCCCATGCCTTAAGACGTCCCTGCCACCTAGTTTTGATGAGAGCAGACTCTTTCATAAGTCCAAAATAAAAAGTTTTCAATGCATCATTTACCAGGACCTATGTATAAAATTCGGAACTAGCAATTTTCAAAGAAAAATAACAGGAAAAGAGTTAATCAAACCATATATTTTATAGTTGCACGTGGCATGCATGAAAACTTTTAAAAAAGCTTTTAAATGATGTTGATTGCGAATATGAAAGTTTTTAACATTGCGCCCTATGTTGGATTAGTCGGGCTACATCGTTCGAAAGGTTTGTGAATTGCCTGAAAGAAACACACAGGCCTTGGCACAGCAAGGTATGTAGTCCAGCTATTTAAAGCAAACGATTTTAACGAACTATGTAATATAGAATGGTTGACAAAATTAATGTTTTTCACGGGCATAACATTACATTTAAATTATTTTAGTAAAAAATTAAAGTCTGTTTAAAAACAATTAAGGTTGTGTTTGAACTAAAATAGGGATTTGAGTGTAAATTCGATTTTTTTCCCTTTTAGATACCAAATATGGAAAACTTAGTAATTTTTCAAAACTTAAAACCTTTTTTAGATGAATCAACATTTAAAAAAAGAAGACTGATTGAAACTTCGACTGTAAATTTCCTAAAGTCTTTATTCAATGAAGGAAGTTTTCAAAGAGATTTTTAAAAAAATTCGAAAGAATTGAAAAACAATTGGAAATTGCGACTGCGGGAGCCGAGTAGTCATGATCACGAACTCGTGGTCCGCGAATCATGAGTTCTAGTTCTGATGCCACTGAAAAAACGCTCCGTGTAGAGGGGCTGATGTATGTTTAATCTATCGTGGCTCAAAGTTCTCGCGTTGACGTGGTGTTGCGTTCCCTTACTCCTGTAAAAGTCTTTCTTTCGATACTTAATCGTGTACCGTTAATCGCTAGAAAGAGATAGACAGAAAATACTTAGAGGTAACATGAAGCCAAAAGGCTTCTGACAAATTATGATAAAAAAAATTCACTTCATATATATTATAAAAAATAATTATTTTTGAAACATTTTTTATTATATAAAATAATGCATTCTCTATTGCTTATGATTTGTTTGTTATTTATTATAAACAAAGATTATATGGTACTGGCATTCGAAAAATTTGCATTCAAATTGTATTAATTTTGGCACTTTATTAAAATCCTATTTGTGCTAGAGATGTTTTGATTCGATCAGATGAATATTCGAATGCAGTGCAACCCACGCGAATCGAAAAGCTGAATCCCTTCTCTAAACGCTTTGAATGCTCTTAACGACAGAACCCTATTTTAGTGTGTTAAGAGCAGTGGCGTACCCCCACCTTGCGGGGGGGGGGGCTCTAATATTCTCCAATACGCCACTGCTAAGTAAGAGTTAGTTTGTTTACTTTTAACGTGGCAGAGTAAGTAATGGGACGCCATGCGAGGTCAAGGATGCACTTTAGTAGTTTTGGTCGCCGGAAAGTATTAGGATAAATGTAGTTGGTGATTATTTAGGAAAAACCGACTGTGTTGTTCATGTTTACAAATCTCTTTCCAAGGACAAAATATAGAAACTAAGATAATGGGGAGAAATGAAGATTTTAAATGTATAAAAAATTACTTTGTATATATATATAGTTTCCAAAAGGAAGATTTTATTAGTATGATCAGCAAATTATAATAAGATAAAGTATATTTTAAAAAAATTAATCATCGTTTATGTAATCAAAGTAAGTAAAGTAACATCGTTTTATGGTTAATCAAAGTAAAAAAATAATTCTTAATTTTCGAATAAATGGTTAACGTGAAAATTAATGTTACTGTGGTAAAAGCGTGGGGTGCTCGATATCAATTGTTATAATTTCTTACTAGTTCTATTTCGAAATGTTGAGTTAGTGTAAAAATGTAGTACAAAGCCCCCCGCCCCCACGCTTTTACCACATTGATATTAATTTTCTCGTTTATCATTTTATTCTTATATTAAGAATTATTTTTTACTTTTTAGTTCGATTAAGCATAAAGCGTGTTTTTTAGTTTTTAAACTATAATTTATTTTTCATTTTCTAGTTCGATCTACAGTAATTGATCTACAATTCGATCTAAATCTTAGTATTCTAAAATATCAGTTATTCATTGATGAATTAATCTTAAAGGCATCATTTTTTTTTAGAATCTGGAATACTTATTGGTATCCTATCAGAGCGTCGATACGACTTAGTTTGCAAAATGTAGGATAAGCCAACTGAAGGAAATATGGAAGAGCTAAGTTTGAAATATTTCGCACAAAAAAAAAGGTGTAAAGTCAAAGATATTTTTCACTAAAAAGAGCTCAATATTTTCTCTGAAACTTTCATAAGCATTAGACCTATAAGTACACGTTTTGAATCGAAGAGTTTGTGAGAAATTATTTAATCCGATAACCTCTGAATCAGTTCTCAGCTGTTTTGATAAAATGAAGCAATGAATGTTTCATTTCACAGATCCGTCAAGAGAATTTAGAAAAACAGACTTTATATCTGAATTTAGCAGTTAGAACATAAATGATTTTTTCTTCACATGCACGAGTCTTCTTTTTATTTCCATTTTCAGAAAAACTAGACAATTGTTTACATTACGGTAAGAAATTGCTGACGCACCCTTCCCTTTCTCACATAAAGAACATTTTTTGGTTGCTGTATTTGTATTAACCTCGAGTGTTTTCACTTTTAGGGTTGTAACTTAATCTTTATTCACCAAATCTGGAAATAGCTAATCCTGATGATCCTGATCAGAACAATGGAACAAGTTATTAAATTATTTTGTTGTCATCGACCCTTGACAAGTGTGCAAAATTTCGAATTAACCTAATCTTTTAAAGTGGGTAAAAATCGAGTTCAAGGATTCAGTTAGATACAAGTGAAGATTATAAAAGCGTGTTAAAAAAAGGAGATATTTAATAAATATATTGAAATAAGTCGGTTAAAAGAAGGAATGCACCCGTGTTACGAAATAAAGTTAAATGATTCTAATTAAATACCTTATCTATTGTTAAAGAAAATAAATTAACTACGAAAAATAAGATAAATTTTCCATGCATCATCAGGTTATGAATCTTTAAATGACTACATTAAATGTGGTACAAAAACTATTTAGATATCATATTAAAATTTCGCTGACGCAAAATGCACTGCGGACTATTGAAATTGCAGCACCAGGAAGAAAAGATTTGACGAACGTCAAAATCACATGAAATGAAGAAAAGGTTGGAATAGATAAATGATTAGTATTTCAGCGTATTTAGACAATGCAGGAGGGAGAAACGACATCTGAAGTATTGCATAAAAGAAAAGTTGTGTAGTGGAGATTTCTCATTTCGGAAAGCGGTTTGCAAGGTCAGAGTTGGCTCTGAATATCGTGTTATGCCTCAAATAAGAAGAAATACTTACCAACAAGCGTAGAAATTCGATAGAGGTAGTGCTGCCTATCGGGAGAGTGGATTATCATTTCGTGATATCACCCAACGCACTGATCGAAATCCAGCCACTGTCATTCGAAAGTGGAATCAATGGGTTGCTGAGGGTCACACTGAACTGTATGCAAGACCTCCACGCTCCCTCCCAAAACTAACACACGAGAGAACAGACATATTGTGAGTCCGGCCCTGCAAAACCGTTGGAAAGGAAATGGGCATGTCTGCTGCATTCCTAGAATGTGCTGGTAAGGTGCAACGACGTTTGCAGCAGCTTGAACTGTCAGCACGGTGACCATTACTTCGGCTTCCCTTTACAATGAAGCATAGAAATACACGGCGACTCTGGTAAGCCAAAAGACAAAACTGGTTGTAGGAGTGGTACAATGTCGTCTTTTCAGATCAGTTCCGGTTCTGAGTGCTGTATACGTGTCTCCAGATCTATTACCCACTGAAAACATCTGGTCTTGGGCCAGACGGCCCGCCACCCTTCTCAATCTAATACGGTGGATGAAGTGTGGCATGCACTTAAAGCAGCGCGGAATGCGTTGCCCATTCTATCCTCCAAGCCCAGTTTGGTCGCATGTCTAACCTAGTAAGAGGCATTTTAGTTTCCTGGAGAGGCAGCTGTTTTTAGTAATTTCTCACCCCTGTAAACCCCCTAACTGTTTGCAAATTTAACCATTTTGTTTCATTCAATACTATTTACGGACGATAAATATCTTTTTTTTTTGTGTTTGCTTTCTTTTACGGTGTTGCAAGTTTAAAGGCCAACAGTGTAGCATTTTGTAGTA
The DNA here is from genome assembly GCA_019973975.1 of Trichonephila clavata. Taxonomy (NCBI): domain Eukaryota; kingdom Metazoa; phylum Arthropoda; class Arachnida; order Araneae; family Nephilidae; genus Trichonephila; species Trichonephila clavata. The sequence goes on from BMAO01029208.1 coordinate 271,845, forward strand.
AAATAGAGTAAAATTTGTTTCTGATGCTGTTCTTAACTAAATAGACCATTGATATTTTTAGAGGATGTCTCTTATAGGACTAATGTATGCTAAAAGTATAAAATTTTGACAAAAATTTATATCAATATTGAGAATACATGACTTTGGAAATTGTAATTACATATAGATTATGTGCAATTTAAGAAAATTATATTTCTCTGTCTAAGTATATTATCTTAGTTATTTTTCTAAGGGATTTAATTAAAAAAAAAAATTGAAGGATGATTTTAAGCAAGAAAAGATTGTGCGAGAGATGTAGAATAAAAGAAAATGAAAGGAGTAAAGGAATTTAAAAATATAAATTTTCGAATATAAATATTTTCGCGACGACGTACTGATCAACGGAAAACATTGTAGAGACGGGTGTGTCGCATATGCATCCTCCTCAAATGTCACCAGCAGCTAGATGATGCACTGGTGAATCGTGTTTCGTTCTGGTTCTACAGGTTTGCTCGTCCCTGCGGTAAAAAGCATTGAACAGCCTGCCGTCCAAAAGGGGGTTTGCGACTGGTGCACATATGACACACCTGTCGCGAAAGGGTTAAAAATTTATCAACACTTAATTAAAACTAATGAATTTTTATGTCTGCTTACTTAATGATTCGATTGATTTATTAACATACAAATTAAATTATATTTATTTGTTAATATACAGTATATTTTCGTCTATAGGCTGAAAATTTTTGTAATTTTTTATGTTAAAAGTAAGGGGGTCGGCTTATATAAGGATCCGCTAATCTGGGAGAAAGTGTAGTTAAAAAAAAATTATTTTCGAATTTTTGGTTAGCTATGTGCAAATTATTTTAATCTTAGTTGTTTTTGATGGAATTTTATTTGAAGAGAGAGAGAGAGACAGAGAGAAAGTGAAAGGTAACAAATATTTAAAGCTGTGTATGAATTCGAGTTTCCGAGTAATTCGTAAAATTCATAATTGCTCATTGGGATGTCTAATTACATATGATTATCATGAGGCTAGTTTTTCCTCCAAAGCGTAAAACATCGGTCGACGATCACGTGCCGTTTACGAAAATATCTTCCCGCTCATTTTCCAAGCAAAAAAAAAAGTGGAGCATTTTTTCCTTGATAGTGTACAACAGGGGGTGGCAACCTATGGCACGTGTACCATATGTGGCACGTGGCGTGAGTCTTAGTGGCACTCTGCCCTGCTCTACAAATTTGTCAATTTTTGAGTGTATGGAAGAAGATAAATTTGCAATGGACCTTATTTGACAAACATTTTCAGAATTATGAACATTGACGGAACTAAGAAAAAATCTGAAAGATAACTCTAAAGATAAATTTACAGCTGTTTTATAAATTATTTAATGCCATTTCTGGAGAGATTTAATTGTCTGAAGGAGAGAAAATATTGCATGTACTCTGCTTTCCTCTTTTGGTTATATATATCCTAGTAAAAATTCTTTCCTCATATGAAAAAGATGTCAAGTCCGCAAAGAAATTATTTAACAACTGAATGCTCAGAATCGTGTCCAATTGAAAGTCATGCCGCCCATCCGGTATAGTGGTCAGTGAAGCTGACTGCGGTGCCGCAGGGACTGGGTTCGAATCCCGGAGAAGGCATGGATGTTTGTGTTGTAATCCTTTCTTCTGTCTGTGTTGTTTACCCCCGTGTTATACGTTCGGTGGTGCACGAGGTTTATAAATGTTTAAAAAAAAAAATTGAAAGTCACAAATTATAACCCTGATTTTACGATGTAAAAGAGTGGTTATTTCACTATAATGAAAGGAAATACTTACATTTTATGTTATCTATTTCTTATTTTAATAAATATGTTTAAAAATACATAATATACGTACAATTTTAATTTTTGTTGAAGAAACAGTTGTACTTTGTGCTGTTTATTTTTATGTTAAAAATATCTTTAAATGATGTAAAATTAACATACAACCTCTGACAGCAAAGTTCGGTGAATAGTTCTGTAACATAAACTTAGATGAAATATTAACGAAAGTTACCTTACTGTCCTGCGAAATAGTCCCCTCCTATAATTATGTACCACTGAAATCTGCTATACATGTCCTAGAAACTTTGCAAAAAGACTTCTTTTGAGATAGAGCTCAAAAGCCTCGTCACGTTTCGTTGGATGTCAGAAATATCGCCAAATCCCTTTTCTTTTAAAGCGAGTTTGAGACGTGTGGAATAATAGAAAAAGTCTGGAGGATTGAGATCTGGCGAGAATGGTGGATGTTCAATTTGCACCCTCCCTTTTTTTTTGTGCCAGGAACTGTTTGACGATATTGGTTGTGTGAGAGCGAGCACTGGCGTGAACAAAAAACCATGAACCTTGTTGTGCGTACTGTGGTCATACCGTGCGTAGACTTTTTTTGAAACGGGTCAACATTTCAATGTAACTTGCTGCATTCATCGTCTATCTATCAAGTGCACAGTTAATCGACGATCTTTCGTAATTACTTTACTTACTTACTGAATAATTTCGTAACTGATGAAGGTCGCCAGTCTTTAGCTACGGGAGTTGTCACAAAATCTTTCCCGGTATTCTTGAAAACGGGCGAACCACTTTTACACACACTTCATAGACATTGTATGATCTTCATAAACACTTACCAGCATCGAATAAGTATCTGTTGGTGTCTTGCTAAGCTTAAAACAAAACTTTAAATTGATCTTTTGTTCGTTCATTTTCCTGTTCTCTGTTAAGAACTATCGCAATAAACAAGCACTTTATAAAACAAGTCTTACACGGAGCCCAAATGACGCTCAACTTAACAATGGTGGGGGACACATGGTCAAGACCTGCCACTATGCATGTGCAGCGTTTTGTTTCTCCAGTGTTGCCAGATCAGCTGTTCTGACTTCATTCATCGAACTTTATTGTCAGAGGTTGTATAATTAACCAGTAAATATCTATATTATTGACCTCTATTCTCAAACTCTGCATGAATTATCGTGAGAATCGAATTGTTTCAGAAATGTCCTACTATATGGCACGCTGAATCACATTGGTTGATAGGCTTAGCACACCACAGCTAAAATGTTGCCTACCCCTGGTGTACAAGATAACAGAAAATGTGTTAACCTCAAGGTTTAAAAAATTGTTATCAGTGTCTGGAGTTTGATTTCAAAGCAATTTGATTGAATATATTGCACCTCAGTGGCGTAACGTACACCCCCGCATCGCGGGGAGGGGCTCAAGGGGGCTCAAAGTCTAACTGACGTCATGTACGCGTTACCCTTTGTAGTCTTTGACGTCAAGTACGCGGCTTGGGGTCCAAAACCTGACTTTGCAAGGCGCACTAATATCCTCCGTTACTCCACTGTTCCACCTGTTTGAGAAACATAGTGACACGTTTGAAAGCTTTTGAAATTTTTTTTCAATTCGGCTTATGTTTGAGTTTTGAATTTTGGTTACATTTTTTTGCGAAAAAAAAAAGGACTCGGCTTTCCACAGATCGGTTTCTATTCGGAAATATATGGTAATTAATTTGAAAAAGCGTTTGAAAACTTATTGGGTTCCACTTGTTCAAAACTCTTATGTTATTTATCTATAAAAAAAAAGTGCACTAATCTTAGTACTTTGGAGTAATAAGTTTTATCATTATCAGTTACGCAAAAAGTGATTTCGAAACCTTTTTATATGTCTCGAATTCTTTTTAAAATTGGATCTATTCATTTACATGCGTGAGCTATATGCAAAACTCAATGTAATAATTGAAAAAATATTTGTATCTTAATTTTTACAAAAGAAAAAAAAAAAGAAAGAAAGAAAAAGACTTTTAAGGAGTAAGGTATTTTGAAACTAAAAGAACTTCTAAGCATTTATTTGCCATTTGCTCTCATATTCTGTTAGAAAAAAAAAGGACAATAAAATCTTTTAAATGCGGAAAATAAAAAGATAACATATAGGAACCAAAGAGCCTAGTAAAGTTCTCCCTCTGCGAGAATTTCATATTTATTTCTTTGCCGAACCTAACTGGATCTACTTGATAAGCGAATCCAGGTTAAAGTTTTGGGTCGATATCTGTGGAACAAATTCGCTGACGAAAGCAGCCTTTGAGCTGATGCCAATTTCCTAGCAGCATCTGGTTTTGCATTTTGATTTAGCATTGCACCGGACACAGAAATTGCGAAAGCGTTCTTTATTCAACGAAAGAAATATATAGTAGGAAGGGAAAGAATCGCCGAGTTTCTCCCCTATAAACAATGATGCACATTATTTATGACAAGCATTGCTGAAAGAAAAATGAATGATGCATAAAATTGCCATCAAAGGTGAAATTCAAACAGATGGGGAGTATATATATATATATATATCAATATATTTCATCTTCAGTAAGAATGTTTCAAAAAACGTTAAGTTTAAAATTTTAAGGGTAAAGGATATGTAATAAAATTGTGTTGCGTTCTGATAAAAAAAGTTCGAGCATTTGTTTTGCCACATATTTATTTCTTTGATCATAATTTATGCATAAAGTTAATCATTTTTGAGCCCCACGGACCGTAGTACAAATTATGAATTCCGTCATCATTCATCTTCTTGTTGTTTCTAGTAATAATCAAACAATTAATTCGATAGTTATGAATTAAAAATTTTTTTTCACACGTCCGTGGTAGCCTGGTAGTCAGGGTCACGGACTCGTGGCTGGCGTGTCATGAGTTCGAGTCTAGTACCGCTAAAGATCCACCGTATAGAAGAGGCCGCTTCACGTTAAATTTTTCGAGGTTCAAACGTCTTCCCTTGGTGCGCTGCGGAAGTTAGGAGGGGGAAGTGCCAGCTTACGTGTCATTCTCGTCACCGTCACTTAACCATGGTTCAAAATTACGAGGTCTGTCGCCAAAAGTTCTTGTGTTGCTTTAGCCGCGACGTTAATATAATTCCCTGTCTCGGACATTTTCGGACCGTGATGCAAACAGTGTGTTCCGTCATCAATAGTCTTCGTGTTGTTTCTGAGAGCAACGCTAATAATCCATCAATCAATTCAATAATTAGGCATTCAAAAATATTTTTTAAGGAAAACTGAAAACTATAATAATCGAAAAATAAATACAGTAGAACTTCGTTTACTCGAACGTTTATTATCCGTCAAATATCCGAACCAAAGTCCGGATACGTTTTCGAACAGTGCAATGCTCAACAGTTGTTTCGCGTGAGGCCAAAAGTGACGGGAAAACCCAAGGTGAGGGATATTTGGGAAATTTCAGTCGTGTGATTTGGTAAACATCTGCGAGGAAATATTAGGTCAGTTTGTTTCCAAGTGAGGGGGTATATACGTGCTCTTGAGTTTTGTTCATGTAGAAACCTGGATGGCACGCGATGCAGAAGACTGTGGATTTCAAATGCTAAATGATGACGAGATTGTGACTTCCGCACAAAAAGAATCCGACCCTGTCGACGATGAAACAGATAAAGACGAGGGTAACAACAACAACGACGAAAGTAGCAAGGGTCCATCAAATCCTGAAGCATTTTCTGCGTTAGAAACAGATATGGAGTGATACGAACTACAATCAGAGTGCTGTCCTACTCAACTACTGCTGCTCAAGAGAATCAGAGACCTTGCAGCGTAAAAACAAAGGTGCACAATGGTACAACGAAAAATAAGTGATTATTTCCCACAATAAAGGTAAAATTGCGACATTTTGCACCTAGTTTGTTTTTTCTTCAAGCACGTTTCCCGCATATGATGATTTTTAATATTCGTACTGAGTCCGGTTTCATATACTGCATGGATCGCATTCGGTTTTCGGTTATCCGAACAATCGCGTATCCGAACGGTGTCCGGTCCCAATTGATTCGGATTAACGACATTCTACTGTAAGTAAAATTGTCGCGAACTCTCGCCTGCTGAAGTGAGAGGGTTCATCAAAGGATTAGATATTTCCTTAAAATATGCACTTTATTAGGACTATCAAATCACTCTTTAAATTCGACTAATCTAACTATCTAGAATCTAAATATACTTATCAACGGATGGTCCTCAAGAATAATGCTAGTCCTTTTGTCGTGGCCCGAAGGTCGCGGATGTGAGTGGGTTTGAGGAAGAATCAGACATAATCATAAGAATAGCTACTTTAATTCTATCTTTAGTATTTTATGAAGTATACAAATCTATAAATTAACTCTAGGAGCAAATATGAAATCTTAGCCCTTTATCGGATAACTAGATTATTGAAAGTACTTATTTGAATTGCAACTCCATGATTCTTCTCGATGCCCGATAGCTCGGTCAGCTCCAAGGTTGATTACTTTTCCACTTCTGACTCCACGTCGACTTCTAAGACGCGCGACCACTCAGTCGCTGTGCCTCTATTCTAGTACTTAGATTTCACGCTTAACGATTAACCATTAACTCACATACTCAACGGCAGGCTCTTAAATAGTAGCTACATTTGCATAAAATCGTCAGAGGTTTTAAAACTAAAATCACAGTTAAAGAATATTTTCCCCAAGAGGATTAGTAGAAGAACCCGAATAGTACCCGTTACATTTTTGACTCTCCCGTCGCATTCTTTCAACTTGATCCACAGCAATTTCTAATAGAAATTTCTGAAATTTCTCAGTTTCCGTATGACGATAATCACAATTCCCTCAACTTCCCTCTTCACTTGACTTTAAATAGCAACCTTCATTAACATAAATTGCGTTTCTTTTACAGCAGGGATCTTCAAACTTTTTCAACTCACAGAATCCCTAAAACTTGAAGGTGCTTTCGGGGAACCCCAAGAACTAGAAAGTATTTTCACACATGGAACCCCATGCCACACTCACATATCTCAAAATAATATTTAAAGTAGAACAACATGTTATTGGCACTTTATGTAAAGGCAATTAAAAAAATGTTGCATTAATTATTAAAAAATTCTGATCTATTTTTTAATATAATTTACTTATGAATAATATTAATTTGTGATTCAAGTGCCTCCTACCCATACATTATATTTAGTAACTGGGATATGCTAGTATTTTTTACACAAACTGTCGAAGTCTAGGTCTATTGAGATAAAATGCAACCGAAAACATATTCCGAGTTTAATTTGCTTTTATACTTTGTTTTAGTGATCACTTACGTTGCGAAATATATTTCACTTAAACACAATGTTTTGAAATGTTATAACTGTGTGAGAAATCTCGTGTATTTTGCATGAATTTGCAACCTCAAATTTAGAAGTGGCTCTTGCTTAAATTTAGATTTTAACATATCAACTTTGTTGATATATTGTTTAATTTCCTTCATTATAGGTTATGTTTTCTACAAATGTAAAAAGATGCATTTTCCATTAAAAAATTATTTAGTCTTGCAAGACATTGGGCTAACTAACGAGTATATAATTATCTCCTAGAACCCGAGATAGTAAACAATAGAATATTCACAATCTAGCAGGAAGTAAAAGAATATTAAAATAAAACGTTTTAACATTCTTTTATATATTACAAAAAAAGTTTAAAAAGTGTCGCAAAATAAAGTAATTATATATAAATAAAATTTTCAATTTAAATGAATAGGATGAACTTCAGATACTTGTAACTACACAAACTTCATAGAGAACGCGAATCCATTTTGCAAACATTTATTTCTTTTCGATTTTCTTATTGCGACTCGTGGAGCCCCTGATTATGCCTCGTGGAACACAGTTTGAAGACCACTGCTTTACAGAAAGAGGTTTTATAATCATATGACATCTTTAAAGTATTTGCCCTAGATGATTAGAATAAATTAATTACAGAATAAATTAAATAAAGTTGTTTAATGTTGAAGAATTTTTTGCAATATTTAATTTTAACTCAAGTGTCAAACTTCAGACATACTTTGACACTCGTTTTTTAACCATTTAAGTAGGCAGAGTAAGCTTTTTTCCATACTCTGAATTTAACTTCATAAAGCTGAATTAAAAAAATTGCTTACGTATTCTATTTGCTTTCTGCATAATAAACTGTATTCTGAAGAAAATTGCATTCTGGAAAGAAATTAATTTGAAAAAAAAAATCCAAAATTAGCCCAGCAAATAAAGTGACGTTAAATTTTTTTCCTTAAATATAGTTATTTTATTCTAAGTTGATAATTATGATAGCATATTTGTCATATTTGCCTATACTTTTTAAATATGTTTATCCAAGAAACAAATAAGTTAAAATTTTATTCTGTGCTAACAAAAAATATTCTCTTCGGTAATAACTGTATTCTCTTCGTGAATAAAAAAAAGTTTGTCAAAATACTTCAATGTTTTTTTTTTTTTTTCAACAACAACGTTTACAAAATTCGGAGCATCGTCTTTTATACGAATGAGAGCCCCCCCCCCCATTTTTAGTTTATTGTTTTAACTTCAGTTTCATTAAATTGTAAAATACAGTGAAAATCGCTTAACACGAAACTAAAAGGACTGAAATATTTTTTGTGTCAAAAGAAAGGATATTGAAAAAAAAAACCCTTAATCAACAAAATTAAGTTTATTGGAATTTATCTTATTTACATAGATAAACTCAGGTTTAGGACAAAATAATAGGAACACCCATTTAAAAATGAGTCGTCCTTCGACCGTCCAATAAAAGGCTACCACGTGTCGCAACAGTGTGCCATTTAGAGGCAGCGAGAGGGAAGGTATCAGTCAAGCATTTGACAGTGGGAGAGTTACATGAGAAAATTCTGTTCTTAGCAAAGCGTGATAATGTCTGACCTCTCCGACGTTAAAAGAGGAATGATAATTGGAGTTCAACTCGCTGGAGCGTCAGTTTCCAGAACAACCAACTTTGTAGGTGTTTCAATGACCACTGTGTAAAGGGTTATAACAGCCTACACAGATCTGGGTAAGGTGTCTTCTGTGAATCACAACTGTCGGTGAAAGTCGAAGTTGAGGATAGTCGCACGAAAACGCAGGACTACACTGTCGCAGATAACGTCCGAGATGAATACCCACCTTCAGAAGCCCGTATCCATGAAAACTATGTAACGGGAACTGCATGCTGCAAAGATTCATGGCAGAGTAGCTATTCTCTCTAAACCTTTAGTTTCGGCGTGGAATGTTATGGAGAGACTAAAGTAGTGCCGAGACCACCTAAAAACTGGACACAATTGCAATGGGAACAAGACATTTGGTCTGATGAATCCTTATTTACATTATTCCAGACCATCGGAATTGTGTTCGTCCGGGAAACACCTTCAAAAGCATTTCATGTTGGCTGCCTGGTTCCAACCATGAAACATGGAGGAGGTTCTGTGATGGTGTGAGGCGCAATATTTTCAAGGAAATTGGATCCTCTCGTTGTTCTTGAGGGAAATGATCACAGGCGACCATTATCGAAGCATTCTCGCAGATCATCTTCACCCTATGCTTCAGACTCTCTTTCCGGAAAAATGTTCTGTATTTCAAGATGACAATGCCCCTGTTCATACGTTTCGCTGTGTTCAAACATGATTACATGAGCATGATGAGGAAGTGGAACATCTAAAGTAGTGTCTCTAGTCACCTGATTTAAACATCATTGAGTGTTTATGAGGTTTTTTAGGGAACAAAGTCCGTGCTCGGTTTCCTCCTTCACTCCCACCATCAGGACTAGAGACGGCCCTACACGAGGAATGAGAGCGAATTCTGACGAACTTTGTTCAAGACCTTTATTTGTGAATCCTACGTCGAATGAAAGCTGTCTTTCAGTCTAAAGTTGGCCCAATTCTTTACTAATAAAAGCATTTAATTTTTTGTCTGGTGTTCCTCTTAATTTGTCCTATACCTGTATATATGCATGTATTTAATAAAAATATATAAAACAAAAGCATTCACAAGAACTTAATGAAATTTAATACAAAGGTTTCCAGTTTTTGAAAAACAAAACATTTATTGAATTTTTAGAAAATAATCTGATATTTTTCTCAGAATTGCCTCTTTTAGTATCAAATTGTTAACAGATTGTTCGATGCCGTCCATTTTGTTGTTCATTTTACCATTGGAATGCGCATCTTAATAACTGCGCATACTTTTCATGATGCTCCTCATTTCGGATGATATGGGATCAGGAGCTGCATTATTCCTTTAATTTTCATCGGCGGAATCTGCATCAATGATATTTTTTGAACTCTGAACAAACTCGAAAATGTTTTTGCCTGCCATACTTGGGGCTGTGCACACATTATCATCATCTACTGCAATGAATTCTTCCGGTAATACAATAGGACAGTTCTATCCGTGGCTGGTGTTTTCCGTATAATGTTCTTTCCCAGAGGGAAAATCTTAAGCAATTTTGTTAAGCGATTTTCGTTTCGTATCCAGAGAAAAAAAGGCATGAAAATACATAGTAGTTTGTCGGGACCGTTCATGTTACGCGTTTTCGCATTAAACATACTTCACTATTTACTACAGAAGGTCATTCACATTTTATGGAAGCGATTTTGTAATTCCTTTCCTCATTTGCATTTTAAAATGAAACTTTGGCAATTTCAGAATAATCATCTGCTAAGGTTTTCTTCTGTTCGGAATGTAAAATAAAAGATTTATTTTAAAAATGGCTCCTAAAACTGATATATAGCTCGAAGGCTACCTAATTTCGCTTTCCAAGGAGAAATTTTCGTATCAACAAATTAAAAAGGGGTGTAAATATCTCGGTTATTGCATCTCAATCAAAGGTATTTATAATACAATAAATTTGAAAGGGAAAAAGCGTCTAGTGAAAGTAAAAATGAAAACATGACCACGAAACTTCATCCTAAGACTGTTAAAACACAGGCAATTATAAGGAAAGTGAAAGTCTCTGATCCTAAAAGAAAATCCGCCGACTGAAAGATTCATTGCATTGAAACTAAGAATGTTTTCTGGAACTATAAATTAAATCATTCATAAGGATTTAAAGTAAAAACAGTTGTTTAAACCTAAAGTTCGTCTACTTTTTTAAAACACATTGCTGCAAGAAAAGAAAATTGAAGAAAATTATGTAAAAACTCCTATTTACTGAAAAATGGAAATTTGTGGTAATACTCGATAATGTATGGGTATATTTAAGTGACTGTAGTAAAAGGAGATCAATTTTCTATTCTCAACTGCCGGGAATGACTGAACGAAATCACTTCGTCAGTGTACAGTGAAGTTCCTTAATGGATTCATGACAGTTGCAGGATTTTCTAACAACGACAAATTAAAAATCAAAAAGTCTCAATTAAAGCCAAAATTGATTCACTCTACTATCAGCAGAATATTTTAGATCCAAACTTTGAAGAAGAAATTCCAACTTTATTGGGAAAAGACACTGATAAAGTTAAGCTTCATATGGACAAAGCCACTAGTTGCAGGTATAAATCAATTGCCATTTATTTAGCAAAGAAGGAATCAGAAACAGGAATGGGAAGTGCGTGTGTATCCCATTTGATGAAATGCGCGTAAAACCATCCTACGCTTCGGTAATAGGCTTTTATGCCTTCGGTTTATTAAAACGGCATTCAAGAACACTGGGTGGACTTTAAAAAACTGTTCAAGAGGAATGTGTGTGGAGTAAATTTTACATGATAGTACTAAGAAAAAGTTTACTTTTATGAAAAATTCAAGCTAGATCTATTGTCAAGAATCATAGCTATTAGATAGAAGCAAGCAAATTTCCACGCACACACACACACAAAATACGGTATTTATTGTTAAAATGTAACTATCAAAATCGTTTCCATAAAGTGTGAACAACCTTCTGTATTTTCTTTTCTGAGAAATATATTTCTCGTCCATCTATTTACATACATATATATTTAAAACATTCGATAATATGGTAATTCATATTCAGATATTTTTTGTAATTCATCAATTTTTTTAAAATATGAGAACTTATTTTGAAGAAATTTTTTTACTGTCTCAGATTACTTTTAAATATTTACTAAAAATTCGTTTAACGTTCAAATTTTTAAAATGAGGATTAGTATGAATTAATATTTTAAAGATTGGTCTGAAAACGTGGAGGCCGTGGCAGCCTAGTGGTCAAGGTAACGGACTCGTGGCCGGTGTGTCATGAGTACTAGTACCACGTTAAAGATCCGCCGTGCAGAAAGGTCCGATGCAAATTAAATGTGTCGAGGCTCAAACGTCCTCTTTTTGGTGTGTTGTGGAAGTTAGGAGAAGGGAATGCCAGCTGAAGTGTTGTCCTTGCCACTTGAGCATGGTTCAAAGTTACGAGGTCGGGTCGCCAAAATCTCTCGAGTAGCTGAATAGCTCTAACTGGATTACATGTAATTGTTTAAAAATATTAATACGTAATTTAATCAACAGTTTTCAAAAAAATTTCAGCTTCTTTAAATTTATTCAAAAATTTCAGTTTAACGAAACTTAGGCAAATATTTGTAAACATATTAAAACGTTTTTTATGATTCTTTTTTACAGAAATAGAAGTTTTTTTTCTAGATATAATGAGTATGTTAATTTTTTTCAATCAAGTTTCGTAAATAACTTACTGTAAATTTCAATTTCAATTTCAATAATATTTGAAAATTTCTCTCCTCTAAAAAACCATACAAGGGAAATATCTTTTGCATTTCATATAAAACTTTTTGCAAAAATTGTACACATTGAAGAAAGTTAAAAATAGCAATATCAATTCAAGGAATTTTTAACACCCATAAAAAATCTCTCATTTTATTCTGTTGTCAATACTATTAACTTACTATGTGTGCTAAAGATAAGCATATTGGGTATAATTTCATAGCTCATATTTTTCTAATTTTCATTTAATTTTGTTAGATACTCTCACCTCAGATTTTTAACACTCAGACATTTGAAATAATAATTCATGATATTTATTTAAATAATTTAATCATATCATAACTTTGTATTTATTTAAAATTTAATTTTTAAATTATGTTTAAGAGATTAGTTTCAATAACGAATGAGTACCAGGCTTGCTTGGGAACTAAACACTGGAGGTTTCACGTCAGACTGACCTCCTGACCGTAACATCTGTTCATGCGCCTCAGAGCCCAAGGTCACGTGTACTGAGATGGGCACAGTAGGCTTTGGCCCTCTTGGGCTGTTGCGCCACTGAGTTTAATTAAATGTTTATTATCTTTTTTCAAACACTTAGGATATCGATCTTTAAAAATAGCAAATCCCTTCAACATTTTCCTTATATATAAGTGAGTGGAGTAATGGAAGTGGGTTAAGTTAAGCATACATTACCTTTCAAGCTATTTATAGGTTTATATATAGATATTTCTGTAGGAAAACCAAACTGTTGAATGCTAAAACACAACTAATTAAAATGAAAGGCTTAAATTTTTACAGATGATGAAAGATTGACTAAGTTTAAGGTAAAGTGAAGGAATACAGTGTGAAATAGAACTTTTAAAAAAACATTCTTCGCATAGATCGTTTGCATAATTTATAAAATCATTTTAACATTTATAAAATTTCAAATCGAGCTACATATGAAACAATTATAAGTGATATTACATAAAGATTTTTTTAGTTACGTTTACCCCTATTGAATAGAAATTCTTGAAAATAGTGTAAAATAGGTACTTTTACAAAAAAAAAAAAAAAAAAAAAAAAAAAAAAAACAGCTATTTTGTGAAAGTATTATAAAAAAAAATGTTCAGGAAATACAACGGCTGCATGTGTTTAAAATACTGTGCGTAAATTGATACACATTTTATAGTGCCAGATTAAGAAGACCCTCAAGGGTTCTAAGCCCTTGGATTTTAATGCTCCCATCCATATGCAACTCAAAATATTAATAATCATAAATCATAAATAAAATTTTACTTACGAAACTTATTTTTTAATAAAACATATCACAAATTTCTGAGTGAAATGTAGCATAATAATAATTATAACTTAACGAATGTAGGTTAAATTACACACACAGTAAAAATGCGTGTTATTTTAAATTTAAGGTAACTGGACGTGAAGGTACTTTAAATTTTGCATTTTTTTATTTTACTTTTAAAAAATAGAGGGCATTTTGCTGCTTCTATAGATGTATTATTTATTAGAATTCGATCCAAAAGAACGCTAGAAAATTGAATTTTAATATTGTAAACAAATGTGATGTAACTGTGATTCAGATACACTTTCTTCAAAATCCGTAGTTTTAGTCAATATATATTGTAAAAAACTAATTTTTCTATTGAAGAATGTAATTTTTCTATATTATATGTTCAAATTAATTGAAAATTGTACATTTTTTGTGCAAAAATTACGGAAAATTTAAATAATTTGTTACAAAATTTTGAAAAAAAAATTTTGTTTTTTGAAATGTTAATTATGTTTAGTTTTGCATTTATAAATACTCAGTGTAATTTTTAATTTATAAATCAAGAGGATATAGTACAAAGTAGATTTTGAGGATTATTCTAAATTAAATACACAACTTGTAAAATAGACATTTCGTTTTTCCTAACTCCTTATTGTTAACATTTGAAGGCTCTTGAATAATTTTATATGTTTATTACTTTTGGTTTTACAGTAAAATAAATAAATATTCATATGTATGAATACAAAAACAGAGATTCTTTTGTTATAATTATTAAAAACAAAATTCCATTTAAATTAGTTATTAAATTAACTTCGTAAATTCATCAAAGACATTTTTTTGTGTATTTTTATAACAATAAAAATATTTGTAAGGAATTTTGTAATATCCTGTAATGGTGATGTTCAAAGTGAAGTAAAAATACTAAAACTTATAGACATAAAACTTTGGTATTTTAAATGGAAGAAGATGTGAATCGTTGATAACACGTATTGATGAAGTAGGGAAATGGTAATTAAAAAGACTTCTAAAGAATCTAAAATTTTAAACTTACAATTTAAAAACTGAGAAATGATGCAAAATAATCCAACTAATAATGGTATGACTTTATATTGTATTAAAAATATTATTTTATAAATCATAGATAAAAATATCTTTATTTGCAATTTTCTCAAAACGCATTTTTTGATAATTTCGGTACACTTTCCTCAAAATCTACTTTACCTATAGTGCTGATATCTTGTATAATACAAGATTAACTAATTTATAACAAAGTGAATGAATTCGTTTTCAAATAAGCATTCAGAAATTTCAGGTATAGCACAATTTCTGCATAAAATTAAAGGAAATTTGAATCACTAAATTTAAAATTGTTTTTACTTTTTATAAATTTATATTTTAAAATTTCATTTCGTTCATTTTATGGATTGTTATGCTTACAAAAACTCCGTGAAGTTTTATAGCTATATATGCAGTAGATTTTATGCAAAGTGTACCTAAAGGTAAGAACATGCTTGAAAATAAAAAAAAATAGTTAGTGATTAATTATTGTCTTTGCAGATTTATTTGTAATTTAAAATGAATTTTTTATATATACATTAAGTACATAAATATAAAGATAATTCAACTTAAAAATTTTATTTCCGTTGCTTTAAATTTAAGTAAGTCAGAACCATTTAAAGTTGATGCAAAAAAGTTCATTTTTCCTTCTCGCAGACGTCCCAGTTACCTTAAAAAATAAAAAGGAATTTTTAAAAACAAAGACAATTACATTTCGCTGATTTAAAGAAATAAAGACTCGTCTCTTTGAATTGTATGTATATACAGGAAGCTGAATAAATAGCATATTAAAAATTGCAGCAACCACATTTTTTTTTAAGAAAAAAGGATTTACATAGGATCATTTTCATCCTTTTATTTATTTATTTATTTTTAATCTTGTCATAATATTTGGAAAACGTTTCTGTCACTTCTGTTGCAAAGAGTTTATTTGCGGCCCGCCATTACAATTAGAAAATCCATTTTGAATCTAGATTTCTTTCTCGCGCGCGATTAGTGATTCGTCTTGTACTTTTCACTATTACTGAAACAGAATTACTTTCTCCTTTTATTAAGAAAATAAAATAACTTGAAAGTATTTCTACCAAGAGATCACCTGCAGAATTAGGAGGATAATGTTACAAGATATTAGGATTTAAAAAAAAATTGAGCCTAAATTCAATTTGCTATGTGTTATCCCGTTACTGTTGATATTGATACAGCACCTGAGGAGCTGCAGCTTCAACTAATTGACTTGCTGTCTGGTAAAAGTGTGAAGAGAATGATTTAGACTATGGCATTATTTGACTTTTACAAATCTTTGTCGCCTGAAAAATTTCCATGTAAGAAGAAATTTTCTGAGAAAAACTTTGCTCACAAATATGTGCTTAATCGACACATACTTGTGAGCAAAGTTTTTCTTGCGTGCAGATCAACAAAAATACATAGCGATGCAAGTTGGCTGACATAAACTTGTAGGCTGCTATGCGAATTTCGACAAGTAATCTCTCTTCTGATTTTTTTTAAAAAAGGGAGGAAAGTGTGACACACAGGGTACATTTGTCTTATTAAACTGATTCTAAAATTAAATGTGCTTGTGTGTGTGTGTGTGTGCTGCTCTAGATAACATGGAATTAGCGCGATAAATAAATTGAATAAAACTTCCACTACTTTGTTTAACATATTTATGTATTATTTTTTATAATTAATGCAATCATTTTAAAAAGGGGAGGCTCTTCGGTATCCACCGCTCTCAAAATGTGGCCCGCGAGCAAAAAAAGTTGCCCACTCCTGGCTTAGATGTATCTATCGACCATTTTATGAATGCTTTTCCTTTTCATTTATACAATGAAATAAATATTGCAGGTAATAACTTTAAAGATTGGCAACTCATAGTGGAATTTTTCTCTTGTAATTTAATTTAAGTGTTTCAGATTTAGAAAGAGTTCTAATATTTTCACCAATTCTCTATAAACTTTGATCATGGAAAATATTTCTTTAAAGAAAATTTTGCTAAGAATTTTGAATCAAATATATTGGAAGAAAAATAAAGAGGGAAAACTATTTAAGATAATAAAGAAATATCGTAGTTATCGAAAGTTTTTGAGGTGCTTTCTTTCATTGACGTACACGAGGGCGAAGTGTGGGGTTTCAACCCTCTTCCCCCCCTAGACTCTAAAAGAGTTTTCCCACCATGAGCGCTACTGTCCTCTTTTTCCTTTGGTGTACTTAGCATATTTTGTTATGCTTAGTTGTTAATCCACTCATGATTATGTTCTAATATATTGAAATTTCTTTCAATGATTGCATATTACTTTTATATGGGATTATGATGGATTATGATCCGCAAAAGTTGTGCTAAAATTATTATTTATAAATGTAAAGCAAAGACAATGACAGTGAAATTGAGATTAAGAAAAGAAAAAAAAATAGGCTAAGTTATAGTCATATGTATGTATATCAATAACTATAAATACATTTATTTTTAAATGACAAGTTTCAATTATACTCATTAAAAAATAACACGTAGAAAATATTCTTTCATGAAAAAATCTCAGTCAAACTATCATTGTTTTCTCAATAACAAACAAAAGTGTCAGGTATGTATTACAATATCAAAAACCCCGCATTTATAATACATTTTTAAAATTCTAAAATTTTACAAAGTCAAGGAAAGAAAGTATTTTAAAAATGCAGCCACTCAATGCATTACATATGATGCAGTTTTTTAACCAAAAAGACTTTAAAATATATGTAATATTTTTCCCTACTGTGTGATATCTTTCTCTTAGGTTTTTTGATTGATTCTGTATTCTAAGGAAAGAATCGGAAATATGAGTATGCAATAAATGATAAGTATTATCATACCAATATACATATCTAATTGATCAAGTATTTCAACAAACTGTTCAGTTATGGTGATCAACATAGAATCTCTCAATGCTTAAAAAATTGGACAAATAATCCAAGGTTGAAACGTAATAGTCCCTTCTCCCAGGCACTTGCACAATACCTAAGATTTAATGTGGAACATCACTGCCTGATTTCTTTTATCAATCCTCCAGGACTCCAGGGGTTACGTTCCATTCTGATTTAATGACCAATGTCAATAAAATGACCATCCCGAACTTCTTAAGCAATTGGCTCTGGAGGTGATTGATGGGATTCCACTGGATGCAGTCAAGATCTATACTGATGGCAGTAGGGGAGAAACAAATACTACTGACAATGGAATTTTAATAGAACTACCTGGCCGCATCATCAAAATTCAGAGAAGAAATGCTGATCACGCTTCTGTCTTCAGAACGGAGCTAATAGCTATCCTGTGTGGTCTTTCATTAATTAACAACATACAAGAAAAGCTTTTTCTGAAGTTTGGATCCTGACAGACAGCCGATCCTCCATCCAACATTTATTGAATTGATCATCTATCGGTGACAGCACCAGCAGGAGTATTCTGCATCTTTTTAAACAGCTTTCAGATCGGCATCCTATCCATCTACAGTGGGTCCCTTCTCATGTAGGCCTGCACAGGAACGAAGAAGCGGATGAACCTTGCGAAGGCGGCTGCCAGTGATCCTGTAGATCCGGAAGACCACATGGTCCTTACGTCAACCGAGATCTACTCTAGGGCTAAAGAATTAATATGTAGAACCTGAATTGTCTTTCCTGTACACCCATGGTACTTTCAAAGACATCCTGGATCCGCCATATCATTCAAGGGTTCCAGATCTTATCAGATGGCATTCTCACGATGTTCGACTAGTCACCTGAGGTACATGAATTTTGAAGGTGGCAAAAGAAGCTTCCCAATTTGCACCAAATGTGAGATCAGTCTTTTTTATCCTCAGCACATTCTGCAAAGTATGGGTTTTCCTGTGAGGAAGTTGTTGCTTCCCCCTGCTGTTCTTAGACTTTGTGCAGATTTATGGGCTCATGGATCTAGTCTAGTTTCCTTAGACCATATGGGGATTAGTCCCACCACCACATATATAATCTCTAAGTAATTGTTTTTTCAAATAGAATTAACCACCAAAAAGGTTTAAAACGTAAAAAGTCTTTCAAAAATATTAATTAAAAATTTTTAAAAATCATAAAATGTCTCTATAAAAATCTTATTGAATGATAATATCGTTGGAAAATTCAATTCAATATCCTAATAAAATACATTTGAATAATCACATTTTATCTCAAAATGCAAAAAATTGAGTTCATTATTAAAAAGTAAAATCCATAATGAATAAGCTGAAAAATAGAAGAATAAGTCATAGTATTAGAGTAGAATTCTTTCGAAAATATCGGGATCATGGGTAAGAAAGCTTTTATAAGTGAAAGGAGTTGTTAGATTCAATTTATTATTATTATCATCATATGGAAAGCAGTACTATTCTTGATTTACCAAGAAAGGTATCTTCAAGAGAAATTTAATGATTTCAGATTCATTATTGTATCCATTGTGCATTTAAATATATCACAAATTTGACTTGTGAG
Source organism: Trichonephila clavata (assembly GCA_019973975.1). Classification (NCBI taxonomy): domain Eukaryota; kingdom Metazoa; phylum Arthropoda; class Arachnida; order Araneae; family Nephilidae; genus Trichonephila; species Trichonephila clavata. The sequence goes on from BMAO01029208.1 coordinate 291,101, forward strand.
TCTCAAGCAATATTAGAAGTGGAAGTTTAATAAGCTTTCCTAATAAATCTTGAATTTTAAGTGGATATTACAATTGCTACATATTTAAACAGTGATAGGGGTTGTATTCTTTAGTTTATAAATGAGGCAACAATTTAAAAAAAATAAAGTTACTTCCTTTATTGGTTCAATTAAAAATAATTAGTCCATTTATTGTTTCAAAGAAATCCTAGAACAAAACTATTTTCTGTGTTGAGAAGCTGAGCAATAAAATGCCATTGCAATAAGTGTATTACTGAATACCCGGACTGAAAAAAAAAATAGAATCTCAGGTTAAATACTTAAAATTTGAACTTAAACTCCTTAAATAAACTCTTAAATTTATAGCATATAATGAGAAAGTTGATCAAATGTAAGCGATAATTTTATCGATAATAACGGCAGACGATTTTTTTGTTTAGTTTGTTCGTGATAAATTTTTCGAAGTTTAAATAATTCATCGGGTTCGTTTTAATATGTTCATTTATTTAGTTGCTAGTATAATGAATAAACACAAAGTACCTATTGCATTTGTCCAGCGAATTATTGCTATATTTTTAATGAAAAAAGATTTTAAATCTTTTGAAATTTTATATTCACTAAGTGCTCAATTTAGCCATGAAACTTTATCGAGGTCTTAAGTATGTAAATGACGCAAGATGTTCATAAATAGGGCGAAGAAGTTGAATATTTGTTTTATTATAATCGTTGGTTGAGAATACGTCTTAGAATGAAAATTCGAAAAATTCGTGAACTTGTTCTTGATAATCAACGAATTGTAAGTAACGAAATTGATAACAAAGTGGGATAAGGAATAAAGAATGCGATTCGTTATTCAGAATAAATGCAATTTCATAAAAACACAAAAAAGATGGGCGCCTAGAATTTCGAATAAGAACAAACAAAACAAACATTGGTGCAATATTGGTAAGTAATATTTCAGAAAATATCTTTTGAAAAAATCGTGCTTATAGTTGAACTGTTCTTAAGCCAAACATATGATTATCTCAGTGTTTCAGTAATATAAATTATACCCCTAATATATAGTACTGATAATTGATAAATCAAGTAATAACCTAATACAGTGGACCCCACAAGTGTTCGTACACTTGCAATTTCCTATAAATTTAATGTTTTCGACTAATAAAAATTAATGTATCGTAATTGTAATTTTTTATGATATCTGCAACTTGTTCTTAATAGAATGACATAATTATTTTTTTAAAAATGATATAACTATTATTTTTAAAAATTAATAATCAAAAAGCTATTGAAAAATTACACCACAAAAGTCTTCGTACACCTAACAAAAATCTCAACTTATCTTTAAATATTGTATTTCTTTCTTACTTTATACTTAGTAGGATATCTTTTAGTGTCCACAATAACTTTTAAATGTTTTGGTATAGATTTAATCAGTTTTTTGTAATTTCTGCATCGGTTTTCCTCCATGCTTCTGTTATTATTGTTTTTACTTCCCATTATGCGTTTATATGTCATGTTTTTTTTTTTAAATCAGATTCTCACCATATAATCTACTGGGCTAAATAAACTGAGTGAGGAGGTTTTTTTCAGAATTTTGAACAGTTATAGAGACATTAGCGGCGTACATTGAGAGCAGAGAGCTTGGCGTCATTATCCTGTTAAAAAATGAAGTAGTCTCCTATATCCAAATTTTCGGTGGATAATTTAAAATTTCACTTTAAAATATTTAAATAGAGCTGATGATTCACAATACCATTAAAAAAATACCAAATTACCTAATTTTTGGGGCCAATTTACACCTCCACGCAAGAACACTTCCATCTCCATGGTTCATTGATCCAATTTGATTCTTTGGATTAAGTTTCAGAAAATTCAAAATTGACAGCAAATTGATTGGGATGACAGAAAATTAAACATTTTTGGTCTTGATGGGCATATAATAGTTTGTAAATGAAAAAATGAGGGATTTAATACCATGAATTTATGTGGAACAAGAACTCCTTCACCTCCATGCTTCAGCATGGAGGTGGAGAAGTTCTTGCATGGGGGTGTAAATCGACTTTAAAATTAGCTAATTTGGGTTTTTTTTATCGTATTGTGAATCATGAGCTTTTTATTTAAATATTTTAAAGTGAAATTTTAAATTATCTGCCCAAAATTTGGATATTGGAGACCACTTCATTTTTTAACAAGATAATGACACCAAGCACACTTCTCTCAATGTATGCCACTGGTGTCTCAAGAACTGCTTCAAAATTCTGAAAACACCTCCTCAATCAGTTTATTTAGCCCAGTAGAAGATATTTGGTGAGAATTTGATTTAAAAAAAAGAAAGCATGACATATAAACACGTAATGGGAAGTAAAACCAATAATAACAGAAGCATGGAGGAAAACCGATGCAGAAATTACAAAAAACTGATTAAATCTATACCAAAACATTTAAAAGTTATTGTGGACACTAAAAGATATCCTATTAAGTACTAAAGTAAGAAAGAAATACAATATTTAAAGCTAAGTTGAGATTTTTGTTAGGTGTACGAAGACTTTTGTGGCGTAATTTTTCAATAGCGTTTTGATTATTAATTTTTAAAAATAATAGTTATATCATTTTTAAAAAATAATTATGTCATTCTATTAAGAACAAGTTGCAGATATCATAAAAAATTACAATTACGATATATTAATTTTTATCAGTCGAAAACATTTTTTATAGGAAATTGCAAGTGTACGAACACTTTTGGGGTCCACTGTATATAGTTCGAATCATAAAATCGTATATAAGTTTCATTCAAATACTTCATAAAACTTTAAGCATCAAATGTTTTACCGAGAGATATTGAAATATTTTTCTGGCTATAAAAATATTCTATAAATTCATCTGTTTATTGAAGGTAAGCTCTAATATTTTTTTTCAAAATTTAATAAAGGCTGCAATAAACTGGTACAAATATTCCATAAAATTCAATCGGCTCGTAAACTATAGAAAATTACCATTGATTCTAAGCGATATAACTGAGAAAGTATTCTCGATTGATATTTATCATCACTAAACTTGTGAAAATTTTCATCTGTATTTTTATGATTGGTGATTATTTATTTATGTGAATCTAATTTTTTAAAAATTTTATTTCAAATTTTTTTTAAAAGAGCTCGTATTTGTTTTAACGTTAAAAGAAAATTTCGGGAAAATTTCTAGAATTGTAAATAGAGTTGGTGAAATAAAAGAAATAGTTGAGAAAGTAAATAATGAACATTTTGAGTTTTAAGAAAATAATTTGAAATGACAATATGAGAAGCTTCTTAAAGATTAATGCAATATATTATGAAAATGATTACTTTTCCGTTAATAAGCTTAGATGCAATTAATAGCCAATTAAAAGTACATTCTCATCAAAGTATATAATTCTGTAATTATTTTTGTTTGCAAAATAATACAAAATATAGAAAATTTAAGTGCACCTTTGAGTGTATCTGAATAATTCCAGTAAGATTAAAATCAAATTTTTATACATTGATAATTTGTTAAAGAATAATATTTATTATAAATCTTTAATTTTTTTGAAAAAATGTAATGCTGCCAAAAAGAAAACTAATTTTTTTAAATACAAAGAAAATAATTTAAAAAAAGATGAATGTAAAGGCAATAACAAGAATGAAATATATTTTAATCATTGAAAAGGGAAAGGTAAAATATTTTCATGTTAAATGTTTTATGGTACACAACGTATTGTTTTCTCCCAAGTTAATATTTGAACCGTTTTAGAGTATAAGTAGCATTATCGATGGCTCTACTAATACAGGGGGGACTCCCCCCCCCAAATGACCTCGCGGGCTACTTCTGAAAAACATCATTGTTTGATAAATTTCATTTTCGGAAAGAAAAAAAAAGAGATTCGCAGTAACAAAAGCAACGTGATAAAATAGAAACAGTTATGGGACTTCTTTGTTAAAAAAACCATCAGAAACAAAAATATTGCACAAAATAGTTACATTTTGTAAAATTGTAATGAATCTCGCGGGTCGCAAAATTATTCAAGATGGACCACATGCGGCCGTGGTCCAAGGGTTGGCCATCCCTGTTCTAATATAAGGTATAACAGTTCAAAATACAGCATTTTGCACTATTATAGATTTTAAAATACAATTATAAAAATTCACTAAAATTATTTCTTTGAAAAATTCTTTTACTTTGCGTCTTTTTAATTTTCTTAAAAATAAAAGTTGAGCTGCTTAACCCGTCTGTAAAGTCAAATATTACTTTTTCTTTGCACAATCGTAAAAAGTACTTTATATATAGACTAATATTTTTGATTGAATATTGAAACTATTTTTACATAATTAGCTAATATTTTTAGAGTTATTTTGAAGTAATTAAAGCGTTTCTATCTAATTGATTTTTAAATAAACAAGTATTTATTAAGAGTTACTGTATTAGAAAATATCTCATGTTAGAGAATAATCAAGTTCCTTCCTTGAAGAAACATTAAACGAAGTTTTTCTAGAATATTAAAAAAATTATCCCCATTAGGGAAATGGGAAGAGATGCTTTTAGAATTACAATTAATTTTTAAAATTTTTAATGTTAGAAACTTTTTGATACAATTCAAATACAAATTATTTCCATTAATATAACTTATTTCGAAATTTTGTAAGGAGTATTTTCAGAATATTTATCAAAATTAAAGAAATAACTGTTGTGACGGATCTGTACGGTTCTTCACTAATCCTCTACATATTTCTTTCAAATTTTATTTATTTCAACCAATCTCCACCGGGAGCCAAAGCGTGATTTATGCAAATGAGATATTTTACATAAGTTCGGGTTTAGCGAGTTATCGAGAGAGAATGAAATGAAATGAGAAAAAGTTGTCAAGTGAAGAGGTAGATTTTGTAAAGAAAAGTGAATCGAAGCGTCGGGAATCCAACTCATAGTTGTTGATAAAATTAGTCCGTAGAAAAGCTACGAGAAAAGCTGAAGATAGAAGTTGTATATTAAAGAGGGATTTCTAGCTTTGATCCGATCCAAGCAAGATCCAAGTGACCCACAAGACGAACCTGCCGTAGTTTAAGAAATCAGGTTAGTGACTTAAGAATTGTAATTAAGTATACGTGTGTAGCTGTAATTGTACGCGCTTATCTTTCGTGGATTCAGTTTAGATTTCGTAGTTCCGCAATTAGTGACCCCTTCTCATTCTCCACTGTGTTTTATTGTTCTTAAAAATTGAACAGTGTTTATGTAATCTCCTTAATTAAGAGTTATCAATAAATATAGTGATTTGTTAAGATGTCTATAGAATTCTTTAACCCGCCTACACGTTCTGAATCTGGTAATACCAGAAGGGGAGTTGATAATCTTAGGGGAGGTTATATTACACTACAAAGTTAACAAAGTTAAATATTAGGGAAAAAAATTTCAAAAATTCAGACCCAAAGTGAGTATTTAGGAAATTTTTTGTTTTTGTATATAAAGGATTATTAGAAATTCAAAAAATTATTCTATAGAAAGAACTTGCTATACATTTTTTTGCTCATAAAACCAAACATAGGCACTACAGAAAGAATTAAAGAATTTATGATTTTTTAAACCTTTTTAAATAAAAACTATCTAATACTTAAATTAAAAAAAAACGTCCAGTAAAATTTTAAAATGTTAAGACAGAAAAAATTCTGTACTTTTATAGGAATTCAGGCGTTTCTAGCTTTTAAATTGAATGAGGAATTTAATGTTTAACGAAGTTTATAACAGTCAAAATTTCTAAGTGATGCATTTGATGACTGCGCAAAGATGAAACTTAGATGGGAGATTAAAAAGGTACTTGCGTGTGTTTAGTCATCTACAAATATATTGATTTTAACTATTCGATACAAACTTAAAAAAGGTGAAATGTAATGAAAATTTAATGGTGTTTTAATTATTGGACTGAAGATTAAAAAATTTCATTATTCCCTTTAAATTTGGAAAAAAACATTATAAGGTGTTCAAACTTTTCAAAGTAGATATTATGAAGATATTTTTTCATAGACGTCTGTAGAATAAAGTCCATCATAAACAACTTTTTAAAGACAATAATTAACATAAATATCTTACCACTCTGAGGAATTTCAACGCAACCCTGATAATTTCCTTTATTACTGTTAATAACACTTAAAACAAATGTTATGATAAATAGTAAGTATAGTTGTTACTATCATCTCCAAAGGTAATAGAGAAAATATACATGGATACACAAATAGATGTAGATTATTATGCATGAAAAAATTATAAGTTTTTGAATATTAATATAAATACTGAGACAAATAAAATCTAATGGATCTTCTGAAAGGAAAAATGTTGCATTATCTGGTTCAATACGATTGTATCTCTATAAGAATATGACTAATGAATAAATTAGTTTTTACGTACAAAAAGTTTATTATCTTTTATTGAAGACGAGTAAATGAAATACTTGTCATAAGACAAAATATTCTTAAAAAATACATGAAATAAACATCTCTAGCAAACAAAGAATTAAAAAAATATTTATTAGGTACACATGTCCCTGTATAGCTCAAGTCTTGAAACATTTTATCTGTTCAGAGCTGTGTTGAGGTACACTTTTCTATATTAGCACTGAAATTAAGAATTGTTGTTTGATAGATAAGTAATATCAGTGGGTGAGTGTTTATCAATGTCGCATTCTAAGGCTAGACGAGGGCTATTGATGACGGACCCCATAATTTTGAAAAACGGTTATGTGATGAGGACAAAACCTGAGTCGATATTCTCAACTTCCACGCTACGCCAACGTAAGGACTTTGAGCCACGACAGATTTAACTTGCGCAGCAAATTATAATTGTCGTATGACTAAAATTACAGGGTTATAGTTTCGGGACACCAAACTTCTCTTTTATTTCCTCATGTTGGGTGACTGAAAAAATACAGTTTAATTTTTTTCTTCATAGAAACTAAAATTAACCCCTTCCCACTTTTTCCCGAGCTGAGCTCGGGCAGGCAAAACGTACCATTTTGGCTCATCCCGAGTGCAGCTCGGGCTTTGTGAAAATTTACACTGTGAAATCGATTTTCCCGAATTATTTCTCATGTGCTTTTCATGGTTTCGAATAATTGAAGAGTACCACTCGGTGAAATTTTCTGCAAAAAGAAAACGTCCTTCGGTATAGCACCCCCCCCCCCTTCAAAGTGCCTGACAGACACTTTGCCGACTACATTTCTCTGCAGAGAAAAAAGCTAATCCAACATTACAGTGTATTATTTGCTGCTCAAAGAGAGACGTAAGAAGAAAGTAAGAAGTGTTGTTGTGTTATGTGCAGTATCGTGTTTTCGAATTTGTCATACACAATCAAATTTTGATTAATAATTTCATAATCATTTATGTAAATGCAAAAGGTGCAAATAAAATTTGTAAATAAAGATAAAATTAAGGTATTCTAAGCTTTATATTTTTATAGTTCGTGTGAATTGACTCCAAAATCGAATGATTTCTGCCGTACAAAAAACCAACTTTACAGGTAAATTACTCACTTATTTACATAGATTTTTTTTACATTAATTTTTAGGAAATTTTGTATGCGAATGGTGCTATTATGTTGAAAAGATATGTATGTTGAATATAAGCATAAAAAATTGACATTTTTTGATCCATAATCCAGAAATAAATGAATCTGAGAGGGGTTAATTTTTAAAATGCCTTAATCCTGTGTGATAAAACATTAATCTAAAAATACTTATATTTCCAAATCTTGAAGGATTTTGCATTTTATTTTTCAAAATATCCTGATAATTTTATGTAATCATCTATAATTAATAATAGCTTATTTACTTACCTTGGAAATTATTGAAGTCATGAAGAACAAGAAGATTTTTCTTCTGTATCCAACTTTGATTTCGAAAACCTTTATAGCTCCCAGATGCCCATGATGTGATTAGATATATGATAAATGTTTGATATATGCAAGAACAATTTAAAAAAGGCAATAAAAATGGGCAAATTTAATATTCTAGTTAAAATTGCATTCCAAGAAAACTTTAATATTTTCAATCAAAATCTTCATTAGCAAATAAGAGGGAGCTACAGAGTGGTCTAACCAGTACCTAGTTGACCAAGCTCAATATGCATTTTTGTTTGAGACAGACTGTGTTGATAATGAAGCCTACTTTTTTTCACCATTACATAGATAATTTGATTATTTTAGGTAAAAATAATGAATTTAAATCAATTATTAAACTTCACCTTAATTTGATTACTTTAACATATTAAAACTACTATATATAACTTAAACAAAGCAGAATTTTGCATTTAGATTTAACAGATTATTGATAATAAAGCATTTAATACTATTTAGGATAAATAAAAGCATTTAAAATACATATAATTTAAATACCCTTTTGGAATAGCACCTTACGTACATCTATATATTGAAATATGTTAACTCTTTTTGCACATACTTCGAAATAATAATTTAATTTGACCCAAAGTAGACAAATAAAACAATATCAAAAATTCTTCGTTTATTTTTTGCATCATGATTATCTCATAAATTTCTTTAAAACATATATAGTAGATCATAAATGCATCGATTGTCTTCATAAATATTGATTCCTTCTGAAAACTCTCCACACAACAATATGATCCCAAAATTAGTTTGTCAGTGATCTAAATGAGAAGATTCAATTATTTTTCTCACAGTTTATATTTTCTGACATACATTCGTAAACATTTTATCAACTTATAAATTTCAGCATTTTACCCAACTAACGAATAAATAACCAGATACCATCACCTTTTATAGTATTCTGGTAAAGATGACATGTTACTTTACAGTATTTAATGATTTACACTTTTTTTTAAGCAGTAATCGACGATAGTTTTACACCCACTTCATGATTGTTATTTTTTTCTTTTTTTGTATTTGTTGTAAAAGTAAATTTGCGCAGATTTTTATACCACTCTGATGATTCTTAAACTTTCAATTAGTTAACTTCTCGTGCATTTATTTTAAAATTCTGCATGTTATACTCCCTTGTTTTTGGATATTTACTTATTCGCCTATCAAATCGAAAAGTGTGTGAGTAGGGGTGGGTGGGCTTTACACGTATCGAGACTACTTTGTACCATCAAATTAGTCTATCCCCTTATTCATATTATTTCTCTTTTTACACACACACACACACACACACACACACACACACACACACACACACAACACACACACACACACACACACACACACACACACACACACACACACACACACACAATTTTAATATTTCCCTTTGTTACGATATGTGTGGAAAAGGTATTGATATATGAATACTGCTTGAAATGAAAAGAAATACGGGGTCTTAAATAAATATAAGTTAATAATTAATATTAAGGAATTCGAATTATATAGAATAGCAAAATATAGATAGTTTTTTAACAACTAAATACTGTTCTAATAAAATTCATCATTTTTTTTTGTTTTTCTGCTGGATATTCATCGAATAATACTTTATTACTCTTAGTAATAATGTAAAATATTTTTTTGTTTGATATTATTCAGAATATTACTATAAAGATCTTTCTACTGTAAAGAGTTATCAATTTTGAAATTTTTAACCAATAGTTATATTAACAATCTATTTTTCGAATGCTATACTACGTTTTGCATCTGTAAATTTAAAAAACAGGCATTTAAATTCCTCATAATGATATCTAGAAAATTTAATAATTTTTTCTCCTAGGAATAAAGTGAAAAACTAATTAGGAGAACGAAATGGAAATAAAGGAAGATTTAAACTTTAATATAAATTTTTCAGGTAATAGCATATACAATTACCAAAATTCTACCAAAAAACGTGTTCGCTTTTTGTGCTTTTGAAAGGAAAATATCGTTTGCTCCAGCGAAAAGACTTTTATCGATATTTTGAAATTTCTGTGAGAGAATATACTATGTTTCACACATGCAAAATTCAATGCACAATAATATTTAAAGAATTCACAAAATTATTCTCAAGTTATAAAGAATTTACGTCCCTTCTTTTCTGTGACCCGGCTAGAGGTGTGGAAGGAACTAAATGATCATACGACATGATGAATTTCAATTCAGACACAAACAACACTTAAACAAGATAACTCTAATCAGTAATAGAACGGGAGAGAGAGAGACGAGATTGCGTTGGGGAGAATATATTCAATCATACAGTTCTACCTTTAATATAACTTTATACAGAGCTTACGTATTTAATGACCGCACTATTAACTTAACTTTCTAAACATCGACTTGATTTAAGATCACAGTACCTGAATTATTGCAGCCTTCTATTTGTTTTGAGTTGACGTTAACACTTCCCGCTAGCTATTCTAATCACTTTCTTAATATCCCAAATTCTGGCTTCTTATATTGTTTACGTATTCGTTTCACTGCCAATTTTCTTCACTTCTAATCTATTCACAATTCACTAACTCTCAAACTCGCGAATAAAGAATATATATATTAAACTTAATTTGCATATCACGCTTTCTGCTTTTCGGAGAAGATTGGTTGAAAATGCTGGCCCAAAAGAATTCCCCAGAGGTTAGTGGAAGGACGCGTATAGATCCGTCACAAATTGCATTACGTATATTTTATAAAATATGAAAAATTATATGGGTAAGCTTATCAGTCTCATCACAGAACACTGTATTCAAAATATTCGCACAAAACAATATTACACAGGATGTTTTGCTATTGTGGCAATAGAACACAAAGTGACTTTTCAAAGTGATGGGATAATAAAAATGTGCAGCGTAAAGTTTTCTTTTTCTTTTAGTAACAACAAATGCTGTAGATAGGCAAATGAACAAACAAGATAAATTATCTCACTTCTTTCAGGTTGTCTTTTTAATTTTAATCAAAGAAAATTTTAAGTTTACCATGATGCATTTAGTCCCACTTATACAGAATTTACGCGATATTGTTTGAACTTACTAGAATTTCCTCGATGAGTAAAGCCTATCATTCTATAACTTAATGCAACGCTGTTCTGATTCTTGTAAAGCTGAATTAAAAAAATTCAAGTATAAATAAACAATTATTCTACTTTTGGAACTTGAGAAGGCGAAGAATGAAAACTATTTTTATTGATTTTAATATTGTATAGATGTTGCAAACATTTTAACTCTTTTAGAGCATTTTATTTTTCTTAGTGTTCTAATCCATATTAGAGGCTAATATTAGTATGTTCCAATGTTTGTTACGGAATATTAATAACAACTAAAAGAGCAATTGTGCCATATATCATATATCATACCAATAAGTGTGTGTATAAGAAAAATTTATCTTAGAAATTGTATTAAACAATGTTTTAAGATTAACTATTAAATTAAATAAATCATTTAAAAAGGATTAATTGAAATTTTTTTATTTTAGTAATGAGTTAAAATCATTAGTAAATTTTTGGATGATTAATAAATGCGAGGAAGTAAAATACCATTTAAAAATACAGAATAATGAATTTAAAATACATATAAATACAAAATGATTAAATGAATAGACTTGTTTAAATCTAAACAAAGTGCTACTATTTCATTTCATTAAATAATTTTAAAAAAATTTATTCGTTATATTGTTTTAATAGAATTTAAAAGTAAAATTTAACAATAGGTGATAGATAGAACTCTTAATAATATTGTTAAGCTATTTTGAGTTACAAACAAGTCTTCTGAGGTGTTCATTTTAGAGTCAAGCAGTATTAATTCAGAAATTTTAAATTTTGATATAAAAAGATAGAGAGAGAAATGCAATTAATGTTCTAAAAATATTAAGTTTAGACGATGATAGTAAATTATTTAAACGCAATTTATATGGGAACTTATTGAAATCATTGTTTCCGTTATATATATATCTTGCTAATGACTATAATTTGTTTCTGATTCCTGTAATCAAAAATTCTGTGGCATCTAACGTCTTCTTTTGGCAATTGCACAGAATAAAGTTGGATAAAAGCCGAGTTAAAGTTCATAACAAAATTACAATGGCTGTCCAATACATTTTAAAACTCGCATATAATTTATAAATATTTGAGTTTATTTAATTTTTAAAATTTTTGTGTCCGAATAAATTTGATGCATCTTGATATTTGTCAGGGTTTTCGTTCCTTGACTTGTTTTATGACACATTGCTTAATTTATCTAAGATTTTAATGCTCTAGTTTTTTTACAAATCAATTTCCTACGTCATCGGATTATTAAAACCTTCGGTAGAGAGGAAATTTTTTGAAGAAAAACTTGCGAGATGAATCCTGGTGCTTCAAACTGTACACAGATACCAGTTGCATATGTTTCTATTGCAAACTTTTTCATTACTGTGTATATTTCATTTTGGTGTTTTGCATTTTGAGACTGTAATTACTATTTTTAAGCAAATCAAACCATCACAAAAATCAAATTGTAGATTGATTATAGATATGCATATTAAAATGAAAGCTTTGTATTAATATTACTCTATACCCTTCAAGTATTTTGACATCAGATGCAACTTTTTTGAATGAATCTCTTACAAAGTATCCCTTTTTCTCCTTTTTCACACAGTATTATCAGTCTCTTTACTCTATTAAATATGACTAATTATTACATTTCTGGGAACAAATTCGACACAAATTAAATCGAAAGCTGACAAAGTTTCCTTCATTCGAATAAGGCGTAATGATTCATTTAATTCTGAAGAGATATTTCTAAAAAGACGCATCTTTCAAATATTGTACCCAATTGTTTCAACATGAGTGGTTAATTCGAAGCAATCATGAAAATACCTCCTCATCCTAGGACCAGTACGAGCTTTCCTCGCGCATCACTAGATGTCTCTGATATCGCGGATGCCGGTGCAGACGTCCATTCTTTCTCAGCCATCACACCAATCCACTTCCCGAGGTCTGCGTCCAAACGATCTCTCGTATTTTCGACGAACCCTACTCCCCCCCTTTAGAAGGAGGGGGTTGATCTTCCTCTCTCACGTGACATGAGGTTCCGGAATTCAGCACCTTCCAACGCATGCACGACTGAACGTCTTTCTGAGAGAGTGAGTACCGTTGTTCTTTTTTACAATTCCTCACCTGTGCATTTTAGAATTTTTTGAAAAGGAAGCGGCATCTTTTGAAGATGATTTGCTGCGAATGGAATTGTATTTGTTTCAAATAATTGCATTTGGGATTGAGTTATTTGATTTAAAAAGCTTTTTTAGATTTCTAAAACTTTTTTTAAAAAAAAAAAAGAGTTGGCATATTTTGCTTGTACAAAAAGCTAACTAATGTTGTTATGCATAATTTTTTTCTACAATGTTTATGCAACATTTTATCTATAAATATTCAAAATTATTTTCATTTGTTTGAAATACACACAATAAATATGAATTTGAATTTGCAACATTGTATTTATTTCAATCAAATGTGTCTCTCAAAATGTTATGTATTTAATTGAAAATAAAACGCAGTAGATTAAGTGAACAAAATAAATTGTATAACGTATTTGGAGGCACTTTATAATTTTATTATTTTGCATTTTCCCCCGCAAATTATTGAATATTTTTCAAAAAGTATATGCGTTTTCAATTACCGTGTTAAAATAAGTTGCTCGAATAAATAACTTAATAGAGAAAATTTTAAGTGCTTTGAATGTAAAATATTGTATAATGTTTGATGAAACTAATTAGATTCTTTAATAAGCTTTTATACTACTTTAGGAATAAATAAATTATGTACATTTTATGAAGCAAGAGTTCTTAGAAGTTGTAAGACTTTCCGATGAATCGTAATTTTGAAAAAAAAAATATTGCAACACGTTACAACTATTATTAAAATGTTTAAGATAGAAGAGTGCAATATGCTTAGTTTTCTGTTTCCTTACACTGTATCATAGTTTTCTGTTCAAAATAAATTTATTTATATACTTAAGAGTTTTGAAGTTTCAGAGTTCGTTGACCGATGCAATAGAAACATAAATTGCATTATATATATATATATACACATAACGGGATAGATAGATACGTTGTGTGTATATATATATGTGTGTGTGTGTCAGTTTTTCTTAACAAATCAGAAAAGTTAATATAAAGAGTAATTTTTGTGTGTGTGTAAGTATAATAGTGTGGAAAATAATAATTGGAATTCATAAAGTATTAAAATGGATGAACGCTTTGGTGTGAGTTATTACGATATTATCAATATATTTTTCTTAAACTTTAAAATTCTTTCTATCATATTTTGAGGATGAAGCAGGAAAGTCATTTTATTGCTTACGATATTTACTCAAGTAGTCATTTAAAATCAACAATGATTTTTGAAGTAATAAATTATTTTTTCCGTAATCAGAGTTAAAGGTGATTTTAAGTTTACTTTTAATGATGCATATTTGAACCTATATAACGCTTCGAGCTTCCTTATTGAATTAAAGATCATTATTTAAACATATGAATAAATTAAATTTTTTTACATCAAGATTTCTTTATTTTTCATTACCTTTCGAATTTTTCATAAATTTAGAAGTTAGCAGCTAATTATTTGGAATAAATTTCTACGTGTATTTTATTAAAATAAACAGAACTTTAATACATTTTTAGAATAAAAGTTCTACGTTTGTAATTCTGTTTGATTCTTAAATCGTTAAAAAATTAATCTCTTACATAACTATATTATGCTACACAAATTGCTTGTATCTGGTGAAGTTTGAAAAAACTGAAACACATCGCCCGAAGCTCATGTCTGTTTCCACTAAGTGATGCGATAAATTTAATCACAATTAAAAATAATAATTCACTTCCAGAGAATTTAATGCATATGAAAAGATATTCCATTGGCGAGTTGAGTTCTCAGTGATGAAACCCTATGCGGTGTACTAGAGGCTACTTACTGCATTACTTAGCAGCCTTGTAAAAAATGCTTTTGTTCTGCGTTTGATTAGTCGTATTATTGCTAAGACATTGATTATTAATAAATTGCTTCAAGGAAGCATTGATGATCATGGGTACTACTTAAAATACTAACGATAGCCATTAAGATATTCAAGATACTTTCATAGTATTCAGCGGAGATTCAACAAAATAAGAAATGTACGACAAAGAAGGTGGTGCATAATGAAAGAAAAAAATCCAATCTTTCAGGCATGGTGTGTAACGAAATGTGTCTCGGAAAATGTTACACTGTCAATATATAATGTGTAACTTTTTAGTCTTTAATTCATTCGAAAATTCTTGAAGAACGTAGTGGAATTGTAAACTGAAACCTAAACACCTTTCGGATTGCTTTTGATACTTCTCGTAGCATGTATTGATTCTCGTTCTGAAATAGATATTCAATGATGTTGGTGCGATATTTCAGACGTACTTGCATGAGACGTTTTCCCTTTTGATTTTTTTTTGTCTTTGAAAATGACTGTAGTTCATTTGGCTTCATACTGTATGATGATTTATTTTGTTCGATGCGCATATCAATGATTTGATAGGAAAAAACTGATTATTATTAATCTCACAGTTCTGTGTGTCTTGATGGATTATTTTAAATATTATTGTATCCTGCCATTATTTTTGATGAAACGTACTGGATCCTCCTGGTAGCATATTATGAGATAAAAACACACAAAATAACAGTGATTTGCATTATCCATCTGCTATTTCCTGTTGTTGGATTTATGTCATCGCCTCTAAATCGTGTCTGCGTTTGATTATTAATATCATCTAGCATAGATTTTAATGAGATGCTTCGTGATATAAAGTCATGCGCAATTAAAACTAATTGGTTGTTCCCTATTTGACGTTGCCGTTTTAATGCCTACCAGAGTACTTGATTTAATTAGATCTAAGAATTTTATAAACGTGGGATCTGTTGCATTTAATTTTTAATTTCGGTAAGCACATAATAAAACTAACTTTTCCATTGTATAAGGTTCTAATTTAATTCGGAACTTAATTTTTATTAATCTTTTAGTCATTTAAAAATTATATTTCATTGAACCCTGTCACTTTTCCAATTTTAATTCAAACTTTATAAGTTATTTAACAAATTATTCAAAAATAAAACAGAACAATAATTTATAATATTATTTACGTTCCAAAAATGCTTATTTTAAATTTTATAATTAAATGTTACAATTAAATATTACAATTCACGGTTAGATAAATTCCATAACGATGCACTGATGATTTAAAGAGCAAAATTTTATCACTTGTAAAAAGTAAAATTAAAGTAACATATAATAATTAAACTGGAATTTAGAATGACTTTTCAATACATAAATAGATTTCCAGAAACTCTTAAAAGATGATGCGTGAGAGTATTAAAAAAGATCGAAATATGATTTTATAAAAAAAAAAAAAACACGTGAGACAAACACTTTTGAAAATCGCTATTATTTGCTTTAGACCATTCACTTTTATTTTATTTATTAAAAATCTTCACAGAGTTATAATTGCAAATAAAGATATATTCGGCATTAAAAGGTAATTAATATAGAAATCCACGGGGAAAATCTTTTGCATTTATGATATTCTTTAATAGGTTTCATTTGGCATTATAATAAATTGACTTTTATATTTTTTGGTAGACATGCCTTGTAGATGACATTCTTAAGAGTTTTATTTTCGGTAAATTTTAGAGTTGGTTTTCATTCATAAAACTGAAATTTTAATAAATATACACAATTTTTCCCCTCAAGTTTTTGTTTAAAAAAATCTTTGTTAATCTTCATCTTCATAGCATACTTGAAATTGTAGTTAAATTTTCGCAGAGCTTTTTTATAGTTAAATGACGAGAAAGCTTTAAACAATTTTTTATTTATTACCAGAAACAAAAATTGCATTATAATGTTTGTTGAAAAGATAGCAACAAAATCGAATATATAATAGAAAAGTATTTCATTTTTCAAGTAACAGCTAAAATTTTAAATCCAGTAAAATCCGGCGTATAACGCGCACTTTGAACACAAAAAATATGATCAAAATTTATGGCTGCATGTTATTCACCGGGTATAAAAACGATAGGTTTAAAAATAATAAAAGAGATAAGCATAAAAAAAATAAAATGAAGGAATTAGATTTTTACATAGATTGGAATATTGTTTATTTAAAAGAAATGGCATACCATTTGAACTTAAATAGATGTAGTTAAAAAAGTATACTATGTTTTTCAAAAATCTGGGAGAATACTTCCAATAAATGAATTCAAAACATAAGATCATTTCACACATACCATTTCAGCTTCCTTCCTAAAAAAAGGGAGTGCGCGTTATTCAATGAATATACATAACAATTGAAAAATTTAACTCGAAAGTATAGGTGTGATTTTTACGCCGGATTTTGTGGTAATTAAAAATAATTTAATTTTAATTTAAAGTAATGCACTTTGGGTATTTTAATCAAATGATTTAATTAGCAAAATCTAAAAATTTTTGGGAATGCATCTGTGACTCATTAATGCCACATTATTGAAATAAATTCTTCTTAAATATAATAAATGTTCTAAGAGCCTGCATTTAAAGAATATCTCAGAAAAGTTAAGAAAAGTTGTTTTTCTCTCCTTTCTTTTGTGTTCAATCTTAGGCAATTTGTAAATGTGTCCTTGTAGAATTTAATTATTCAAAGAACCTTGAAAATGCTTTATGAAATTTTAAAAGTAAAAAATCTTCTTTGTTAAAAAGTGAGATACTGTTTCCAGTTTCCTTTTTTTTCGAATACTTTTTTTATAATATGTTCGAAGAAAGTGCATTTCACTAGATTTTATAGCAGCTATCTTTGTTGCACTGGTGTAGATAGTCTTGAGTGGGCCCTGTATTAAAATTCCTTGGGGGGTCCTTTTTTGAAAAAGAAATAAAATACTCTTACTTCAAAATGTCAGAATTTTACGCATTTTGAGGCCCCTGTAGCTTGGAGGGCCCGTATCACTGATACGGAGGGTAGCTACGCTCTTGCTCTAATGCATGTGATGAAATAATATAAAATTTAAAGATAAGTGAAATAATAGTGTAATTTTTAAAGAATTATTATATTAAGTATGTATTTTTAATTATCGATCTAAATTTACATTCTTATCAAATAAAGTTGTTTGCATTACAAAGTTCTATAACAGGATGCACTTGTTTATAAAGGGTTTTCTTAATTTTCAGTTTGGGTTCAATGGGTTTTTCTTAAATTTCAGTAAACTTTAAATCCAAAGTTTTTTAGTAATATTTTCATACTAAGTAAAATTTTAAAAAAAGGAACACATATAAAGAAATATTTTTGTACTAAAAACTTTGCTTTCTACAAAATTTTTAATTTGTAAAAACTTATTGCATCAAAACTTTGACTCTTGGCTATATTTAAGTATCAAATATGAATAATTTCGTTTTAAAATGCATAATAAACATATACTAAATTTGTTGAATAATAATTTGTTGCTCCTTATAAAAAATATTAATTACATATAAGTAACATTATAAACAACAGTAGTTATGCCCATGATTGAATGTCCAATTATAAAATGTCAGGGTTTTTAATAGTGAACTAACAGAATGGTTTGAAAGCAAAGTTTGTGCTAAATAAAGTAAGACAGGAAGAGCAAAGATATTTAATTTTGTAAAGTATAAAAAGTTATTTTATATAAATTTACTGAATAAGATTCTTGATATTAATAATAAGCAAATAGTAAATTTATAGTTAAATTTGTAATTATAAATCTTCATTGCAAATTAACTTAATAAAATGGCTGTCAACTATATTTTGTACCTTCTCCTCAAGGAAAGGATTTATTTGTCAAAAATAAACTTTTGAAATGCATTTTAACTTTTCGCAAACTTTGAGTACGTAGAAATGATTGCATAAAAAAGGATCTTGGACAATGTGTCCGCCATTTTATTTTCCTGAGGGTACTTTTTATCTCTCTGGTTAATCGCAATAAGATTATAGATACAAGAAATCAATACAATGCTATTTAAATTGTGATACTATAAGCATGAGATTAAGCAAAAGTTTTGATTATTTGACTGTTTTTATTATTGTAATACATTGCGAGAGTCGTTAAAAAATAGTGAGATTTCTATCCCAATTTCACTTATTTAGGGAAAAAATTTCATTCTTTCAATAATTTTTTATAATAGTTTAAGTAAATATATATTACACTGATGATCATTAAGAAAAATCGCTTAGAAAATTGAATGATTTAGGAACAAAATTAAGGAAGCGAAATGAATTTGCAAATATGTTTAATGCTTATTTGTGATAAAATTGTCGTGCGAATCTTCTTACATATTATAACATCAAATACACATTTTATTTCATTTCATTTTAAAGAAAAGATAAAGATTTTGAAAAGATTTTTTGTTTATACTATTTAAAGTAATTTGAAGTTTTATGTCGTTTTAGAAACTTTTAAATTGATTTACATTCATTTTCAATGAAATTTTCTCTATATGTTTGTAAGTATTTGTTAAAGCTTTCAAGAAACAGAAATTAAATGTTGAATATAGCAAAGTAGTCTCATCCTAAATTCTAATAATAACTAATCCGGAAAATTTTTAAGGAACTGTTCAATATTTTTTTTTATTATCTGAAAACAGTCTTAATTGTTTTTACGTATTTGTTTGACAGGGTTATAAGAAAATTAAGTAATCGTCGATTAATAACACTTATTGAGTTACGCAAACCTTATAAATTTCATAATAAATCAATCTTAAATTTATTTTTTTAACAAACAGATTTTGCAACCAGGTATCATAGTTTATTATGCAAGTATAATGATAACAATTAAAATATTCCCTCTTCCTCTTTTTTCATTTACAAAAGAATCCCCCCCCCTCCACATTTTTACTATGGTTTCATCTATCATAAATACACAGATGCTGAAAGGAGATGTAAAAAAAACACACATTTGATGAAAAAAAATTAATCATCAGTTTATAATTAAACTAGAATAGTATTCTTCAAAATGTTGAAAATTTATTTCCAAATATTTCATCTGAAATGTAATATTGCAAAAATTTTCTCCTCACTCATACCTCTCTTGTTCTTTTTGTTAGGTACGAGCTATTAACCATCAAATAAAAATTTAATTAAAATTTTTTTACAGACAAAATTAAATGGTGGCCAAATAGCAATATCGCAAATTTCTATCTGATCTAACAGCAGATGGTGATCAACATTAGATTTTAGGTAAGTACCTAAAACTATTCATTCGCAGCTTTTCTTTTGCACTTTTTCCATGAAAAATATTCTTTTCCCATTTATATTTTTTCATATTTATTTTGTATTATGTTTTTTAATTACATGAGTATATTTCATGAGTAAAAATATTTAAAAATTAGCATCCGACTGAAAAAAAATTAAATGTGTATTTTTGATTATTTAATAATTTAGTTACTTCCCTACAATAATAATTATTCCTAGTTTGTTTAAATAAGGTTTTGTGTGTGTGTGTGTGTTTTTTTTTGTCTATTATACTTGAATAAAACTTGTATGATTTATAGGTTTACCTTTGAATTGTTTTTTGTTTTCAATGGAAAAGATTTCAATTAAGTAATTTATCTTTATTTCTGTTAAAATCAAACGTAAGTTTTTGATTTTGAGGTAATCGTACACAAAAAATTATCATACTCTGAATCGTAACAAATAATTCAAGTGAAGAGAAAATAAGCTTCCAGACACACAATATTGTCAGCCTAGAGTTGCGAAGGGCTTTCTAACATAAGTCTAACATAATTAATCTGATAAACAAGAAAAAAAAATCAGATTCTCACATTTTTAATTTCAGGAAGATATTTATCTCTCTTAAATTAAGGTAAATGTTTTTATAATTTTTATACTATAATTCCAGTTTGAAAAGTTATTGATAAGAAATTAGTTACTGATGAATTTAAAAAATAATTTTTAAATTTCATTAATAATTTTGCTGTAATTATATACATATATTCTTATTGAAATATTCAACGGATAAAATTGCTATAATATGAATGCATATTTTTTGGATAAATTATTTTTCATATTAAATTTGTCACATGAAAGGCCTTAAAAAGCAAAATATAGTTCGAAAAAGGTTTTTTGAAAATAATCGCTAAACGCATTTTGCGCGAAAAGAGAACACGTTTCCTGGACAAGACAGCGATGGGCTTCTGTTCTCTTTACAGACGAGTCCAGATTCACACTGGAGAGCGATTCAGGACGTCTGCTGGAGGGAACGAAGCACAAAATATCATCAATCCAACACTCTTGAAAGACACAGTTACCGAGGTGGTGGAATAATGGTTTGGGCAGGGATCTCACTTGGTGGTCACACTGACCTGCATGGGCTCCAGGGAGGACCTCTGACTGATGTGAGATATCGGGGAGAGATCCTTGATCCATATGTCCGCCCGTATTTCGGTTCAATTGGCAATGACTGATGGATGATAATGCATGATCTCACTGACCTGTAATTGTTGAGGAATCTCTTGAGGGTCTTGGTTTGGAGCGAAGGGAATGGCCAGCTCGATCTCCAGACTTAAATCTGATAGAGCATTTTTGGGACTATTTTGGTAGACAGGTTGCTGCTTTAAGTCCTCCTCCAAGGTCTTTAGGAGAGCTGGAACAAAGCTTACTCCGTGTCTGGTCTTCGCTTCCCATTTCAGTAACCGACAACTTAATTGGCAGCATAGAAATTCGATGCAGCCAATGCATTCAAGTTAGGGGTGGGCATATCCCTTATTATAACCCATTTTTGTTATGTTTCTATGACATGTTACCACATAAAACTGTGATTATTATTTTTTCCAAGAATGGACTTTTCTAGCGAGATTGCCTTTTTTGTTGTAAATCATTTTTGAATTTTTGTTATGTAAACTTCTACCTTGAAGCCAATACATAACTGTTTTGTGCACATGTCATCCAAATTTGGTGTTTCTACATTCATTCATTTGCAAATAAGGCGCAAAAAAACGGTTGTTCCTAGACTTTTGGAGGCCAGTGTAGTTATATCATTGCTTCTCTCAAACGCGGGGGAAAAAAAAACCGCTAAAAAAATTGTATTTTTTGAAATTTTTTTAAACTTTATTAATTAATTTTCAGATTATGAAAGAATTAGTTATACTACTCATTAACTCAATTTTGTAATCTTTGTAATAGAGAAAAAAAATGACTTTTCAATTTTATACGACGTTAAATGCAGTACACATTTGAAAAACAATCAATGGAAAATTAAGGGTACATAGCATAAATTGTTTTAATTATATATAAATTTTTATTACTTAATTTATTAAAATTTTTAACATAAATTATCCTTTTTATGCTTTTCTATAATTTATTAAATTTTTAACATAAATTATTCTTTCTATGCTTTTTAAATTTTTAACATAAATTATCCTTTTTATGCTTTTCTATAATTTCCCAAAATTTTAAAACTTTAAGTTTAAAAGACGTAGATGTAGGGTAACTGTTACATTCGTTTTTATTCACATCCCAATGGCAAATCAAAGCTTTAAACTGACTTATCTCAGAAAGATATAATAACTACTTTGTATTCATTTAAAATGTTAAAGGTTTTTTCTTTCTATTGAGCGAAATGCTTTAATATTTTTTCTAACTATCGCTAATAATACATGTAACGAAAGTTAGTATGCATTTTTGAATCAAAGCAATGCTTATTTTTTAAAAAATAATTTTAAATTTAGAATTTATACATTGTTTAAGGAAAATTTTCAATAAGCTTTCATAAAATGAAGTACAGTACGAATACCAATCGTATCATCACAAAACTCCTACCAACTTTTGTAATACATAGTTTGACGCATTTGTAAATCAGCTTTCATGTGTGCACGTCAATTTTTGTAGGAGGAGTAGCATTTTAAAATCACTTCAAAAATTTTTTTTTCATAAAAAAAACTAAATGGTTAGTTTTTTATGAAATTTTGAGCACACAAAATCTGTTTTACATAGTACATAAACGTAGGGAGCAACCAAACATTTTTGAAAATGATTAAATTTAAATAGTTTGTGTAAATCGTTCCACGTCCCTTAATTCAGTCTACTCCATGTTAAACAAGAGACGAGAAGACTGCGATTCTTTTTAGATAGTATTGTGGATTTTAAGTGTAATTAACTATTTAATAAATAAATAGCCAATGAAAATAATATAACACCAAATGAATAATGTTAGCTTTGTTAACTTATTTCTAATCATTAAGCAGAAAACTAATATTTTTTCAGTCGTTTATGATTTTTGAAAGCTGAATAAAAATTGAAGTCTACTATTAATTTTTATATTTTTTAAATGTAATGGGTGTTTTTGAAAATGCTTTGTTGAACTTTTTGTTATATAAATATTAGTGCATAAATATTAGCAACATAATTATAGTTCTGGTTTTAAAACTTCCTGTTCATTGATATAATGCTTATAAAACAAAACAGGTTTTTTTTAAAAAAAAAATAAAAGTTATTGCTAAAATTAAAAATTTGATTTTTTTTATTAACGTGTCGCACTCTAAGGCAAAGCGAGGGACATTGGCGACGACTTCGTAATTTCGATCAAGTGACGAAGATGACTTCTGTGAGCTAACTTTTCCTCTCACTCTCCACCAAAACAAAATAAAAGGAATTGAATATCAAAATTTAAGAAAAATTTTTAATCGCTCTGTATACAAACTTACTAAAATTATTATATTTTCTGAAAACATATTTGCATTATCATGTTGCATATTTATGCTTTATGTTTGGGTTAGAAAAAATTAGGTATATTTTTAATAATTTCAAGCGGTACATTTTAAGATTGTTACATTTCTTTCATTTTGTTTTGTGATCGAGGATATAGAATTAAAAAAAAATGACCAGTGAAATTTATTTTGAAATGTTTAATAATAAAAATATTTGTTTATAGTATTTTAAAAAAGGGAAATACAGAGATTAATTTGTCGGAAATTCCTTTATAAAAATTAGAAGTTTCCCCTTTAAATCATTAAAAAAATATTCTATACTCTATATCATAAAATTACACAGATTGAATGTTTTAGCTCATAAGGAATGTATGAGCTAAAATATTTATTACTTTCTGAGAGGGAATTCGTGTCATTACTTTATATGATTTATGAAGTTTATAACTGCTATTTTTTTTATTTTTGTCCAATGTTTTTGTTTTTTAATTCTATATATACATATATATGTATATGAGTTTTATTTTATTAAAACATTATGAACTATATTCGGAAAGAAGGGATGTAAAATAGAATGTGTGTATGCACGTTATTTGATTCTTAAAAATATTTTATGATACAAAGTTGCTGCTTTCGAATTCTTTAAGATTTCTTTAAAAATGCTATACTTGTATGCCTATAAACTAAATTTCGATTTATGTTTCAGTTTGTACTTACATACTTATTTCAAAGTTAAATATGGCTTAATTTCTAATATATGGATAATATTAATATCTTTATGAATCAATGTTAATATATTTTGTATGCAATTAAATGTATTAAAGATTTTTTTACGGGAAATTCATAACTAATCAGACTTTAAGATTAAATGAATATATTTTAATTTTGAACTATTCCCTTAAATTATCCAACTTAAATGATTTTAACTATATTTCAATGTGATTAATTAAAATGGGAAATAGCGAACTTTTGGGAGCTGTTTAGTTTATATTTTTTACTTCAAATTGACAAAAAAGGGGATTAGGTTTTTAATAAATTAGTGAAATCCCATGTAGTAGTAAGAATGGGAAAATAGCCAAATTGAAAATGTCTTGAAACATTTCTGCAGGCTCTTGTATATAGTACCCGTGAGAATTTTGTAGCATGCGCGTTGATCTGAAGCTTGGCATGGAGCCTAAAACCTAAAAGGAAATTCACCATTTTCTCCTGGGGCAAGGAATTTGTATAGTTTTCTAGGAATAATACTAATAGTATCACTTTTCAGCCGTTTTCTATTAATATTTAATATAAAAGCTTCGATCCAGCCTTTTGTACTTAGTGATTATTTGAAATTAGTAGATTTTGAACCTGCTAATTAAGAAATATGTTTATCAGAATATACTAAAGAAAAATAATTATAATTTGCAGTACGTTGTCAAGAAAAATTTTGGTCATATAATAAGATACCTTGAATTTTTAAAGCAATTGAACAGCTGGGAGCACACTAGCTCATTACACCAATTAATTAAAAATAACATACTAAAACAATTAACACATATTATTACAATTAAAGGAAGTTTTCCTGTACATATTGTACTCATTATTAACATATAATAATATCGCAAAAGGTTTTGCAGGAAAATTTTCAACATGTAAATTTTACAAGGAAATAACGATGAATTAGTTGAGCTTTATGGTTAGATGATATTTGAAACGATTGTTCACAAAAGCAATTTTGAAACAGACCGTATAATCTTGTCTAAGTTATGGATGCAAATATTGAACATCATTTGTGCTGAAATGATGGTTGTTGAAAATATCTTGAATAAGGCTAACTTACATTAGTTAACTACTTTATAAATATAAGATTTGATGTGGATAGAGAGACAAGAAAACTATAATTAAATTATAAGTATACATTACTTTCTATTTTTAACACCATTTAATTAAAAAAATCTGTGATTTTCGTAAAGTTTCGTTTTTAGGATTTTGATTATGATATATTTTCGGTCTATTATAAAAGTATGTGTTTTAAAATTTTTATTCATATGGATAGCTTAAGTAAATAAAATTTTAAGTAACAAAATTGAGGGACTTGATACATCCAATGAAGAAATTTTGCAAGGATTTGGATTCAAAGACTACTTTACTTTTAGAAAGACTACTACCGCTACAAAAAGACGACTTTATCGAAATCTTATATTTCCTTCACGATCTCAGAAAAAATTCTTTTCAGTAACATTTTTACAAACTGAAACAAATACTACTCATTTTATTTATAAATTTTACTACAAAATGAATATAAATGCGGAAATGCAAATCACTTTCTTTCTTGTGTAATATATAAAAAATATAAATATTTATACATAAAATATAATAAAATAATATAAAATTTTAATTTACAGAGCTTATAGTAATTTTTTGGGGTGATCTAACATAATATTATATTAAAATTCCAAAGGGAAGCCTTGTCCAATTGATATTATGAGTTGAAAATCCCTGATTTATTCAAAATGAGATGAATCTTGAAATGCAGCTGAGGATTGAGAAATTTATTCAGATGGGAAAAAGAAGGTTCAAATGCTCGCTTTTTTGGATGTGATTTGCGTGCTTGCGATGCGTGGTGCATAAGTAATCTATTTAAGATCTCATGGGAGTTTTTTTCGTACAAAATGGGGATTGTTTGTGTGTGTATATGTATGTAGATTAAACTTATGTATCAGAAAGAGAAAAAATTACGACTGTGTGTAATCATATAAACACAGAAATAAGTACAACTTCTTAAATCCTTATAATGGGGCACTTTTTCATTTTTAGAATGAAATAATGATCCCCAAGAGAACTTTAGTGGCTATTGTAACCAAAGAGCCATGGTCGTGAATCTACGTTGTGATCTATGTTGTTTCTCTCGAGTTCTGGCTGAAGACCCTCCGTGTAGAATATATATTTCCCGTTAAATTTGTCATAGCAAAGCTCAAAGTCTTCTTATTGATTGGTGTGGCGTGGAAGTTGTGAAAGTGGGATGCCAGCTCAGCCTTCTTCAATTGATCGTGGTTCAAATTTACGAGGTCTATTGCCAACAACCCTCGTGTTGTTACGAAGTGTGACATTAATAAAAAAATGAATCATTCAACCCAACAAATCTTTTTTTTTTGGCTTTATGCAACAGTACTCAATCACTAAATATTAATTTATAGCCTTTTGTTCTCCATGGCTCTCCATGACTTGGACTTGATGTCTTTAATTTGTATCTATAAATAATTAGTTATTCGTTGAATTTATTTATTGATTTTTATTTGAATGTTTAATTTAATGTGTACATTTTTTTTCTAAAAAAGAAGACTCACTCCTGTTAGTGTTATTTATCCGATATTCCACAAATTTCACTCAACTTGACTGTAATGTATTAGAGAAAGCATGTTCAAGTAACAGAGACATCAGAAATAAAATTTGATGTAAAGGAGGAATTATTTTAATAAAAGAAAAAGAATTGAGAAGTAAGATTTAATGGAAAAAGCAAATTTATGATCGATTAAATATGCTGACCTGTACACATGATATTTATATATAGCTATAATAATAGGAATTGTGATCAGGTACTCGTCCCTGGACATAAACTTTAAAGAAGGAATATTTTATTTTAAATTAGCTTTTATTTTTGGGAGCAGATACTATTAAAGATATTTTTATTCTCATACAGACATAAGATGCATTAACTTTTACAAGAATATATACTGCTAAAAAAATTAGGGGAGCAAGGAAAAAGTGAAAGAATCTTTGCACGATAGCCATGCATAGGCATACAATGGAGAGTACAGGTGTAACAAAGCTTAATACAGAAAAAAGAAGCAAAAAGCAAACAATTGTATGAGAACTTTAATTCTTTGAAATGGTATAAAAAAACATAAAATGATACTTCAGGGCAACAATTTGGTTTCATGTAAATGACAAAAAAAAAAAAAAATGATTGTTAGGAAAGGATACAGAATGTTTAATATAATGTGTGGTCTTTTCGAAGTGCTAAGACCACCGCACACCTGTTTTGCATGGATGCAATGAGGTTATCGATGAGACTTTGGAGAATACTATTCCACTTTTCAAGAAGTGGAATCTTTTCACATCCCGGACAGTAAGTGAAAGTGGTGATCTCGCTGAATGCATCGTCCAAATGAGTCCCAAGCATGCTGGATAAGATTTAGGTCAGGAAAACATACTGGTCACTCCTTACGCTGTATTGTTTGAGCTTCAAGAAAGCTCTTCACAAAACGAGCTGTACGATCGATGTCTGGCATGACCCTGCATTAAAAGATTAATCAATGGCTGCAGCATAAGGGGGGTGTTAGGGTCTCTTTTGCATACCTTTGAGCCTTCAGAGTACCATTCCGTATGATATGAAGGTCATAACGTTCGTCTGTGCTGATACCAATCCATGCCATCAAACCACCCAGTCTGTAATGTGATCTTTCCTGCACGAATATTGGGTTATTTCAAGTGCCCCTTTCTTGCTATACCAAAACACATCTGGCGTCAAACTCTACACTGAATCTGGATTCGTCCGTGAGCAGCACTTGTCTCCAATCCCTTTTGCATCTAATTTCGATGTTCAGAAGCTCACTTTTTTGGGGCTGTACGGTGTCTTCATGTCAACGAATACACACTATTGGCCTACATGCATACAGACCACACGCGTGCAGCCCATTTCGGATCATTTGGCTAGAGACCTTTCGGCCTGTTGCCAAGAGAAGCTGTCATATTAGCTGTTCTATCTCGACGAGCTGTTTACAAGATATATCGGTCAGTATTTGGCGTGGTAACCCGCGGACGACTTGGTCCTGGCAGATGTCAAACATGCACTGTTTCTTAGAATCGACTCCACATTCTTACAATGACTCTTGCCACTCCAACAGCATCCGCTATAGTTCTTAAAGTGTTTGCCCGGATTTCAGTCTCCCGAAAATACACCTAGCCATAGATTCCGGTCGATCAATTGTCGTGACATTTTACAGTCACTTTTTCTCAAAAGAACAACCGAAAATTTGATTTTCCCCAATGAAACAACGAAAAACAACAGCTTTTGCGAAATCACGATTTCTGTGCACTCATTTCATTTTTCTAATTTTTTACACCATGTATACATTTTCTACACCACATGAAGTTTTATTTTTCTGTTTTCTGCTTCATTTTAAATTACGGATGTTTTGTTTTTCGTTAGTTATCAGAAGAAATATTTGTGTAATTTCGTTAAATCCATGTACTTTCCTAATTTTTTTGAGTTGTGTAGTACAAAATTTAAATCAATTGAAATATCATATTTTTGATTTTTAGCAGTTAGCATTTTAAATTTAGAAATATAGAATGTATTTTCATTTTTCTAATTTAGGGTTTCATTAAACACGTAAATAGTGACAAATTTTATCTAACTGATGAAAAAACGCAAAATGAAATGAGTCAATACGTAAAACTCTTAATAAGTTTCACAATTCATCTGCAATTATACCAAAAATACCCAAATCCAAAGTAATTAATATATTTTTACATTTTGGTAACATTAATAAAATACGATGGATATTATAGTTCTTTAGAAAAATACGATGTATAATGATATTTGTGATATAAATACAATATTTGTTTCCCGTATCGTCCATTTCAAAGTAACATCGTACTGTGCATTTATCAATTGCACTAGTAATTTTAATCATCAAATTATAAAAATCAAATACCATTTATTGCTTATTTCCTGAAAGAAATATTAATTTTATGATTAAAAATAGTAATAAGAGAAATATGAATAGTTTTTTTTTTCATTTGAAAGACATTAAAGAAAATTTTGTATTCCGATTTGATACCCCTCATAGTTTACATTTATTTAATTTTCTTTAACGTTCAAGACATAAGATGGTCATCGATTTTTTGAACAGATGGTACCACCGGTTTTATATGGATTTATTGCTGAAAAAATGCTGCTAACTTCAAACTTTCTTCTCCTGTAAGTTTCCATCTTAGAAAATAGACGTCTACTTATCGTCATGTCGTTAAGTCTTTATCTTTGAAGAACGTTAATGGAAATCCTTGTCACATGGTTGTTAAGTCGCTCAAGATAGGTTTTATAAGAGTGTTTTGGACAGTTTTTATATATACATATATGTACGATCTCTCTTTTTTAATGCTGCTTTTGTGTTTGCTCTGGATAAAAGCTCAACATCGCAAAGAAATGCCTTTAAGTTAAGCTTTATTTTTTGATAAAAGCTTCGCTGTTTGCCTCTTTTTATATTGATAACTTCTTTTTATTATTTCATGGATGCAACCAAAAATATTTGTGTTTTTCAGATAATTATATATATATATATAACAGAAAGCAATGTAACAGTGGGTGGAGTTTTACTATTCGAATAATTAACCGACTCAAATTACCGGATTATTTTTTTCAAGGTAATTAAAAATACAAGTTTTTTTTTATCCCAAGAGTAAAAAATTCCTGAATACGAATTTAATTGACTTCAATTAAAATTGTTTGACTCCTCCTAATTTTGATTTTCTTTTGAATTTAATTCACGTTCTGATTGACCTTTTCTTTTAAGAGTTAAGATATTGTTATAATTTTAATAATTTTAACACACAGGGTAAGAATAATTAATTTATAATGCCTTTAAAATACTTAAGTAAATATTTCTTTTATTTCTTTAGTTAATCTTTATTAGAATTCCCATAGCTTTAATGCGTTATTTATCATGATCTGGAAGAGGTGTTAGAAGTTGAACTCAGATGTTTTCATCATTTCGATGTAAGGATGACATTTATAAAGCCATTTCCAACGGCTATTTTGTAGCTTCAGAGAAATGTTAAATCTTTACAACTATCTAAATATTTTTTGCTAAATAAATCGCAATACGAGATTACATTTCCTTCCTGAAAAATTAAATACCATATTATTTTCGACTATTAAACCCATTTGAATTTAAAAGTAATTATTTGTCTGTAGGGCAGCTGCCAAATTAGTACAAGCCCGCCAAGGATAGTTAATTATATGCCGCCATCAACGCCAAACATTTTTAGATTGTTGTTATAGATGTAATAAATAGTTTAATACTGAAAGAAACTTTTTATTATTATTTTTAAAAATATTCATGCACAATTTATTGCAGCAGCAATGCGATTTAAATGCATTATTATTATTGTTGTTGTTCAGGTTACATTTACAAGCAATACTTATGTTTGAAGAAAGCTGCATAGTACATAAATTAAAAAAATAAATCAAATAATTTTATATTAGTTTATATTTTAATATATTTTGTATCCATATTTATCATTAATGTTCTAATTTCTTAAAAGGATTTTTTTACTTATTTTGTTTACTCAATTCAAAGTTTCTAAGATTGTCTTCTATAAGTGAATACGAAAAAAATAACAATTCTGCTACATTCACATTTTTTAAAAAAGAGTGTATGCTCTGTGAAATTTTCTTTTTATGAAATTTATGCTCTAAATCAGCGGTTCTTAAACTTTAGATCGCCATAGCCTCAGCCTGACATTGGGGACCCCCTAAATTTTGAGCGCCCCTCCCGGTCTCCCAACACATGGTTGATTGATTTAAAGGTTCCGCAATAGTCCTAATACTGCCTCTGCTATGTATACAGACTTTTTTAAAAACTTCTTTTTTCCCCTTTAAGAAAACAGTAAACACCTAATTATATATATGTATATAAAAATATTAGAAAATACTACTTTCAAATAAATAAATCATACAGGCACAAATAACTAAATAACACATACACAATTCGATTAAGAAATCAAGATGGCTGCAAATGTTATCGTATTGGCAAGTTATGTGAATTTAGTTCTTAATCTTTGCACACGTGTTTCTACTATATATTTTTTGAAAATATTACGCTTTAATAATGGCTATGTAGTTGAACACAATGAGAAATCTGAATTAATATTCTTAATCGAAATACATGTTGTAGTAAACAATTTTATTGGGGACAATTTAGTGATCTAATCTAGGATGACACATCTTTCAATATTTCCACGAGGTCTGTCAAAGTCTGTAAAAGTGGGAAATCTTAACATTAGATGAGCGACTTTCGCGGACCCTCTAGAAAAATGCTGTGGACCATAGTCTTAGAACCACTGATCTAAATAGTACTTATGTAATGAAAAAATGCATGGAAAGGATACACACAAAAAAAGAGAAAAAAAAACCCTTATTATAAATATACACTCATGGACAAAAAAATTAGCGCACCAAGAAGGAGTCTTCAAAATGAAACGAAATTTTACATTCGTAATGACTACTTTGATATAAGTAAATGATTAGAAAATCAAAGAAAAAAGATAATTTATTTCAGAGAAAAAGGCAAAAGAACGGAGGATTTTATACCCTGTTGAACCCTCTCTACCGCGAATGCACGATGCGATACAATCAGGCATTCAGGCATACAAGTTCTGTATGATGTCTTGAGACATTTCGTTCCATATTTGATGCAACATTGCCTTTAGTTCGTTCAAACTCATGAAATGTCCAACTCGCCGTCTCAAATAATCGCAGATATGCTCGATTGGAGAGAAATCTGGGGATCGGGAAGGCCAAGGAAGGGTAGTAACAGTGCATAGACAGTCTTGTGACACTCTGCACTGTTGGACACTGCTGCCGTGTGAGGCCAAACATTGTCTTGTTGAAAAATGGCTCCTAGGAGCCGTTATGTGAGTGGCAACGCATGTGGTTGCAGGATGTTATGGTGGTTATCACAGGTGGTTATCCGGGGCACCATGACAGTGGTACCACGGATCAGTAGTAGGAGTGACCGTGTATTGTAAACAATGACACCCCATACCATCACACCAGCTGTGGGAGCGGTGTGTCGCTGTAAAGCAAAGGCAGGATTGAGGAGTTCACCACGGGGTCTCCACACACGAACACGATTGTCATCACTGCTGAGATTGAATCTGGATTCGTCGCTAAAGACGACATGGTTACATTTCGCTGCAGTTCAGTTTCCTCGTGCGTGGCACCACTCCAAACGGAGGCGTCGATGGGTGATCGTCAAGGGCAGCACACGTAATGATCCCAAATATCCTTCAGCCTGTCACCTTCGTATGGTTCGAAAATACACAGGGGCCCCTAGTGAAGGTAGTACCTGTGCCTGGATGGCGGCCGATGAAGCAGTTGTGTGAATTTCTTACGTTGTGGCGGTCTTCTCGACGACTGGTCTGTCGAGGGCTTCCTGAGACTGGTTTTCGTGTAAATGACATCTCTCGGAACCTCTGGTCTGAACACCTCCTCACAACACAATCAGAGGGGCCTAATTGACGAGCTACTCGCCTAGCTGACCACCCAGCTTTCATTATGCCAATGATTTTCTCCCTCTTAAACTGCGACAGCTGCTCATATTGTCTTCGTAAACGGCGTAATGGCATGTCTACCTCAGCACTTTTTTTGTAAACGATTCAGCACACTTAAACAAGCTTTGGTTACCTGTTTTATACTCCATGGAGAACGACGTTAAGCGCCCTCTACCGGCTATACGTAATGTGCAATCAAGCTGCTTTTCTAATCATTTGCATATCTTCCCGACATGTACATGCCAAGTTTCGTTATGATCCCGCAATTATTTCTTGGTGCGCTAATTTTTTTTGTCCATGAGTGTATGTTTAATATTAAAAGTATATATATATAACATAACATAATAAGCGACACATCAAGAATTTATTTGAGTTTGAGGGAAATTGGTAGAATATCCTGAAAATTAAATGTTTACAGCATCATAGGAATTAAATATTTTATTCAGAAATGCAACTACATAAACACGAAGAAATTATAATGTTTAGGCCCACCTCTGTCTCTGGCGTAAGCTGTTATCCGACTGGGCATTATCAAAATGGCTGATATACTCTTGCGAAATTGCTTTACATACACGTTCTGATTAGCAAGTTAGATCGGAGCTATTCAGGGACTGTCAGATACGCCTGTTCATCAGAACCCAAATGGAAGTTATTGGAGAAAGATCGTACTTACCAGGAAAGTGTTGAAGAAACACGAAGACAAGCAGTAGAACAGCGGGCTGTGGGTGGCTTGGAATTATCTTGTTGAAATGTAAGCCTAGGGGTCCGTGAAAGGATAAGGAACACTGCGGCGCGTCGAATCTTGTCGACGTTCCACCGTGCTGTAAAGATGACACCGATGAAAACTAAAGGTGTCGTCTAACTATAAAATAAAATGATATTCTATTCCATAACTATTGGTCGTAGAGATGTGCGGTGAAGGACACACAATCAAGTAAGTGTTCCACCACTTTCTTAGACGTCTCCAGACACATCTCTGCTGGCTATCGGGATTCAGTACGGAGCAAGACTCCTCATAGAAATTAATTTTGTTGCAGTTCTTGAGATTCCAGGTTGAATATGCCCAGTATCTCTAAAAAAGGCTCCTGGCGTTGTACAACTGTGAGGAGCAGTCGGCTCAATGGCCTCCGCGACCTCAATCCCTGTTCGCGGATTCATTTATCGATGTTTATTGCAGTCACTGTGTCCCAGTACCACTTAGAACGTCAATAAAAACAAAAAGGGTCATGGAAACCGATCGGGCAATCACTCTGTCCTCGCTATCGGTAGACCGCTACTTTTTTGTTGTTGCTAAAAAATTTCTGCCAACACCATCCGGTAGAATCGATCTGATCCAAAGATTGAGTGATCCTGCGATTTGATCAACTTTCTTCTTTTGGTCAAATAACACGTCCTCTGTTAAAGAGTGGCATCCTCTCATACTTTTCGCGAATCCATCTACAAGGCTTTGGTACAGTCCACTTGGATCGACGGATCCACATCCGCATGGAAGTTTTGCCTTATCTTTGGAATATTTTTATGCCATCTAGTTGCAGAATGCTAAAGCTCCAGCTACTTCCGTCATTGGCTGCTAAAAAGAATATGTTTGTGTGTTTTTTCAAAGATATGTTAAATGTAATATTAAATCTTTTCCTTCAAAGTAATCAAGATAATATAAACTGAGCTTACCCATATCTTTCTGAATGATAATATAAAAAATATATATTTTAATTGTTTGAAATTTTCAAAGACAAAATTCTCAGATTATTATTAATAATAATAAATAATAATAGAATTAGAATTTTTTATTATGCTACTTTTTATATGAAATTCTACGCTTTAAAAAAGTTTTCCGTGTTGCATAAGTAAAAGTGATAAAATAATACCGAGTTGACAGAAAAAAATCCGTTCTTTTAACAAAAAAAAAAAAAAAGCTACGTTGTAAAGCGAAACCATATTGTATATAATTAATTTTAATTCCCGTAAGCCAAACAAAATGAGGCCTTCGCAAACTTGACTTCTCTGGTAACCAAGAAAAAAGATGTGGAGCCAGGGCTCGCTTTCCATCGCAGCCCGGGACTGACGTCATCCTATTGATTACGTCATTTCCCGCCATAATCCAATCTTCGCAACGGTGCGCCCCAGCTGCTTTCTTCCCTTCGAATGAAAGTTTCAATATTTCATTACCCAAGTGAAATGAAGAAAAACAAGACAATAAGTTTCTCATGATCGCTTGGCAACATGAATAGCAAGAGTTGACCCTAGAGAGCACAAGGTATAATTTATTGCTAAAAAATTTCATCTGTTTAGTTTCTGTATTTGTTCTGTGGGGCCTATTGTTTAACAGGAAGGGAAGGTATGCAATGCAAAATAGAATGGATTCTGAAGCAATGCCATGAACTGTTTGCTATCTATTTTTTCTGTCCTGTTTTTCTTCAGAATGCATTTCTTTTGCACGCCTCTGTTTTTAACTTTTCCCCATATTTGACTTGTTTCGCTATCAGTTCATAAATATATTTATGTTTCGCATTTAAAATTAAAGCATGTGTTGAGAATTTGAAAAAATTAATAGTATAAAAGCAATGCTTTTAACATTATTGTAAAGTTTATTTGCATTGAACAGAATTTTTAATCTCTTACGAAATGAAGTTGAAGTAGAGTATTAATAAAATCGCAAGCAATCTAAATACTAAAAAAGATATAAAATTAAACTTTTGGCTTAGATTTTAAAGACAAAATTCATAAAAGCAAAACAAAAAAAACCTTTATTTGAGTTTTACAAAAGTTTTCAAAATTTCTAGTACAAAATTTGCAATTATGAAATAATCAAAAATGATCCCACAGATGCATTTCCTTCTCTTTCTTTGAAATTCTATTACTTTCTAAAAGTCAAAAAGTGATTTAATTTTTTGAGAAATCAATTAATTTTCCGACTTTCAAATAAAATTATTCCTGATATATTTAACCTGTGACATCAAATAGGAAAAGAACTTGATATCTGAATTTTTTTAGTTTCTAACGAAATGAGAAAAAGAACGTTTTCCCCCCTTTATAGTTGGGGAGAGCATTGCAAATTTTTATTCGACTAATATATAAATTTGTTAATGCATTTTGAAATTTTTTATTGATTTCAGAGTGCAAAATGCGTTTTCACTTGTAACTTCTTTGTTTTTTGTACATTGATAATAATGTACCAATTCCATTTTATTTATCTGATATATATCATGAGTTTCCTGAAAATAGAACCTTAGAAAAGATAATAGATGCAGACAATGTATTCAAAAGAAAGTTACCACGAATCGTGACCTAACCTTAAGTTACTCGTTGGAGATCAAGCCTTAACATTTTCAATATTAGTTTTACCATGATCAAAGTTCATGCTTATGTGTAATGTGCTTGGCTTTCCTTTAACTAGCGTATTTCAGGGAATTGTTTTACAGGGAAAAACACATTGATCAAAGGGGAAAAAAATTGCTTAGAAAAACTCAGCTTTTCTATCCAACTATTCGAAAGAGTTAACGAAAGATAGGTTCGCCCACTCTCTTTAATAGTTTCCGCTAACATAGCATCTATTCGAGCGACTTTCCCGTTATTTCTACTTCAATTGCTTCGTAAGAGTATTTGGAAGGTTGAAATCTTATACCTAGCTGGTTTCATTTGTTGAAATATTTTTTTTTCAAAGCACAATGGCCTTCCAACCATGAACCAAAAAGTTTTTCTTCAAAAAATGCGCTATTTTGCTGATATCTTTTTTATTCGGGGAACTGCTAACACTCTTCTCACTCAATTCTCTGCTCCTATTTTTTAAAAAAATTATTTTTCTCTACGTTATATAGCTCATGTTTTTGCAGCCCAGAAACTATCTATACTTCTTTTTTGATGTTTAAAACTCTCGACGGCAAATACTTCTTTTTTTACCTTCCATAAAGACTTTGTTGGATTTCCATGCTTAGTATTTTCCCCCTTTAACATTTTTCGATCAATGTAACTTTATTTACGCGTTTTGGATTACTTTAGGAAAGCAATTTTTTTTTTATAACGAGGGCATAGTATTCCATATTTGTTTGAGTATGTTCAGAGAGAAGGAAAATATTTCATACACATTGATTCAAATGGCAAAAATCAGAAAAAAATTTCATTTTTGCAAAAAATTAAACAGAACTGTGATATTTGATTTTAGTGAGTGAGTGAGTAAATATTAATGTTTCATATTTAGCTACTCCAGGTCTTTGAATTGATTTTTGGTTTAATCATTTCATTTTGTAAATTACATTCTAAAGTTTTCTAAAGTTGTTTATGCAAACATGCAAAAACTAACGTGAATCGATTTTCTAGTTATGTATATAATGCTATTTCTGGATGCAGTTGAAAGGAGAAATAGCTTTATGGAATCAATTACTTCCTAAAGAAAAACATCGCTACTTACTCTTATAGTTGCAATATGCGGATTTAACTTAGAATAACAGCGACTTATAACTTAAGATAATTTTTAATTTCACAAGTTGCTAATATTGCAACTTGCAGAATCTTACTATTGAGCGTAAAAGTTCTTTAATTATTTCATTTATTCCGGATGCTTGTTTTATCTTATTTTGCTTTCATGAGAATCTTGTGAAACTAACTATGTAAAATGTTTAATGTTTTTCTTCTTAATATGTCTTGTTTGAGCTAAGACTTCTTACAAATTTTACGGTTATTAAAGTGATTTGAAACAAAGTTAGACTTTATGGTGCATTTAAAGAAGTAAAATATTGGCATTTTATGTAAACTACATATATGTGTACATATTAATTATTTATATATACTAAAAACAAATCGGAAGAGGAAGTCTCAAAATAATGTGTTAAATATAACATCCATTAGATGAATAAACCTATTTTAGAAACCTACATTGTAATTTGACTTAATCTGACTGATACTTTATTATTTTAAATTTCTTTAAATCTTACAAGAACGGGGATAATCA
This sequence comes from Trichonephila clavata, assembly GCA_019973975.1. Classification (NCBI taxonomy): domain Eukaryota; kingdom Metazoa; phylum Arthropoda; class Arachnida; order Araneae; family Nephilidae; genus Trichonephila; species Trichonephila clavata. The sequence goes on from BMAO01029208.1 coordinate 328,967, forward strand.
AAAGGATTTAAATCTTTTTTCTGCAGTTGTTATTATCTAACATTTTCGTCATCCTTTTTTAAGCAAATCTCTCTTAAATTTGCAGTTCTTTTTGTGTAATCGTATTTTGTTCTTAATTCTTAACTCGATTTTCTTTATGTATTTGATGTTATTGATTAATTGATGTTTTTTTTGGTTCTTAATAATTTCTTCTGATTGTTAATTCTTGCATGAAATCATCTTAATTATGTTGTTTTATTCCTGTCATGGAATTTATATTTCAATTTTTTTGAACTGTATTAGGATTCTATACTTAAAACTACTGAAAACTGTTTATTCGAATTTGAAATTAATGGTCAGTTAATTAAAATGATTTATAAGATAGTTACTAAATTATAAAAATTATTCTCTGTATAAGTATCGCGCACTAGGTGGGCTACTCCCTGTCCCTGGCGGACCCCCATTGAACAAATTATTCAAATGTTCATACTCGCTGCTCAAATAGTAAAACTATAATTTACATGCATTATGTAGTTTTTATTCCCCCCCCCCCCCCAATATATTGTAACAGGGAAAAAATAAATTTCAAGTCTTCATCTCCGCATTTTAACTGAAAATTGCGCCTTATTGTTAATTTGTAGCCATAATATTCAACAGGACTTAGTCTTTTTATTATTGTTCTCGTGTGTGAGATAAATAAATAAATTTGTTACATCATCATGAAAAGGTTTTTTTATGTAGCGAGAGATGAAAATATTTCAAACAACTTTTATTCATACTCGAAATTGTAACAAGATTAAAATGATGGTGTAATTAAATTTGTAGCATTCTAAATTATGTTCATTTGGTCTCGTTATAAATTTAATTAAACTAGAATTTTTTATTCTGTTAGAATTAATTTTTTCCCAGAGAATAATCGTGGTTATAATTCTTTTCCTCTTGGAAATGATTTAGATGGAATTTTCCATTTTAAAAATCGCGCACAGTTAAAAGTATATATAATACACTAATCGAATAATTCTAACTTAATTCTAAGAGATGCACTTGAAGAAAGCAGTACAGTACAGTCACAGTAATACAAAAGCAAACTCTTAAGCTTAGGATTGAGACTGAAAAATTAAACACAGTTTCAAAGCGCTGAACTTTTCTTTTATTTGCTTACATTACTGGGATATTAAAAAAAGAAAATACAATTTTAAAATTTTATTATATAATTTAAAATAATATATTGAATCCGAGTCGTGATAAGCTGGCAAAATTAATCCATTGATGGTTTCATATATAATTCGAGACTTTGGCAAAGTTCAATCAATTCTTAACATATTGCGGGAAATGAGCAAAAATATAACTTCTGTTTTAGACTATTTTTAAATTGAAAGATTTTAATTATTTCATTTAAACAGGATATTTTTAATAACTTATTAAAAAAAAACATAAATTGAATTTACATTTATTTTTATTCTGAAAATTTAAAAATAACTTTAATTGTTTACAAAAGTTATACAAGTCCACAATGTAAGGACGTTCATTAAAGGATTTTTTTATTTAATTTTGTCTTTTTTTTGGCTCCCAGAATAATAATGAATGCAACCTGAATCTGATGCACATTTAATTGTAAAAATTTGCTTAATATTAATAATCTTTGAGTCCTTTGTATTTAAATATTCCGAGTGAATTCAAAATTATTTTACAACATGTGTAATTTATTATCTTCATACCACACAATAAGACAAACATGTTCAATTAGAAAATTAACTGCATTTCATCCGTTACCATTAAAACAGCATCTGTCTGTCAACAACTGTCAACAGTATCATTTAAATTAATGTTGTAATTAAAATAATTTAATGTCATTACTATGAACATTTCTATTTATAATCAAAAGCAGTTAGCGACGTTTTATGTAAAGGATGGGTCGTTATTTTCTGTAACGGAAAACTGTATTAGATTATTCATTATTTAGTAAGGACCACCATTTCTTATATACTGAAGAAGACTGCATTCAAACCTGAATTAAATAAATTTTTAAAAAGTACATATTTTCCGAAATTCTTGTACATAAAAAATTATGCATAATAATAACAAATTTTTTTTATGCAGTCTTAAATATTAGCAGTTATAGTTAAAAGCGGAAGTAAATGTAGATTCTAATCGTACAGAAATGCCGTTTTACACACACACACACACAAAACCCAATTAAATATGTCTTTGAAATCAAAACTCGTGATTTACTTAAGCTTTTATAATATAATATTTTATAAAATATGATAATTTTTTTAATCCGCCAAACAAATTGAATGAAATAAAATAAACAATTAGATTTTAAAAAAGTATCGTTCTGTCAGAAAGCCATGCTTGCTTCTCATCAAGCGCAGTATTTACACTCCTCTCCATAAATTAAGGATAATGCAAGTTTAGGCAAAGAACGAGTCAGAAGCAAAACAAATGTGACTTATTTGTAAAGACTTTATATTAAACAAAAGGTAAAGAGCAAAAAAGATGCAAAATGTTTGGTATCGTTAATAAAAATTGCGATTTTTGCTCCGGAGCAAATTACAAAAAAAAAAAAAAAAAAAAAAAAAAAAAAAAAAAATACAAGAGCCAATACTACATGCTTGGTATGATGGTTAATATATAGTACGTATCCCAGACGTTGCAATACAGTTCGTGCCATGTCTAAGCATGTTGAATATCAAATTATCGATCTGATTTTGGGGATTATTACACCACTCATTAAGCAATGCTCTTCGAAGCTCCGGTAGACATGTAGGAGGTGGTTGACGGGCTGCAACTCGTCGGTCAAGCATGTCCCACACTTGCTGTACTGAATTCAAGTCCAATGAGAACGCAGGCCAGTCCATACGGGTGATATCCTCCGATTGAAGACGGGGGTTACGGAGTTTGCACGGTGAGGATGGGCGTTGTCATCCAAAAACACAAATCCTGCGCCCATGGCGCCCCGAAACAAACGTACATGTTATTCCAGAATGATAGATTTGGACTGTCATGGTTCCAATTTGAGCATTTAGGTTAGTTCTAAAACCCAGAATAATCCTCCCCCCCCCCCTCCCAAACAAACAATCCTGTATCTCCGAAACAGTGTAGTTCAATGATGTTCGCTTGGAGGTAACGAGTACCAGGTGCTCTATGTATGAAAGTCCGGTGAGAAGCAGACTGCAAGTTAAACCTGGACTTGTAGGAAAACATTACACAAGCCAACTGTTGCTACTACTCCAGGCTAATTGCAGGCGACAGTGAGTTGCAATAAGTGGAACACATCTGACAGGTCTACGAGCATATAGACCAATCTGCCCTAAGCATCTGTACACGGTCTGCCTTGAAACTGTCGTACCAGTAGTTGAAGAGAGATGACGAGATAGGTCTGATGCTATGCTTCGTCTGTTTCTTTTGGTAATAACGGTCAAATACCGGTCCTCATTCGGAGTTGTAACTCGGAAGGTGACCTTGTGCTGTTACATTTACTCACATTACCTTCATCTTGGAATTGTTGCCAAAACCTGGAGATGACACTATGGGTGATTCCAAGTTCCTCGGATACTTCCAGCTGTGTAAGGCCACACATTCCAGAGGGCCGATAATTCTACCATGTAAAAAAGCGTCCAAATGCGTCATAACCATGCGGTTATTGCACTGAAAGGCTTATAAAGTGGTTGCGAACAATTTTACTTCTTTGCCTGTATTTCTTATATATCTCCCTCTTATACTCTTGTTATTGTGATGTATTATCGCTGTCATTTGGAGGCTTCCTGCAATTTGCATATGATTCTTGAAGATGTGTGTAGCCTTTTTACGGATATATTTATTTTAGAGTTCGATTTACGTGGAACTCTGAATTATCCTTAATATATAGAATGTGTAACTTATCACTTTTTTAAAATTGAAAGCAGTCTCGATAAAAAAAAAGAAACGAGCCTTACAGTAGTCGCATACGATGTGTAACATCTGACATGTTATCGCGGTAAATTCGCAATAGCAACTTAAATCCTGAAAAAAATGAATCGAGTATGATTGGAAATAATTTTTTATGGAATAGTTATGTCTTTAATGAAAATTTTATTTAATTAACACAAGGAGTAATGCAATTTTTTATCAAAAATAATTATTCTTGTTCAATTTGGGGAAGAGCGGTAATGATCAATTATGATAATATATATTATGATATATGACTCATATACTTGTGATTTCAAAGTATTTAAAAAACCGCTGAAAAAATAGCGTCAATAACAGTAACACTGTTAGTTGTCCAAACATTTCGATTTATGTTCATTTCGAGCTTGAGTTCATCACTCAAAAAAGCTATGAGCGGCTCGGCTGGCTCTGGCAAACTGAAGTTAACTTTAAAATCACCACTCAAAATCATGAGAAGCGAGTGATAGTTTTTTTTTTCTTAAAGAGCAGAACCACCTTCGGTATATGGTAAAAGTAAAAAATGCAGGATATCTTTAATTTTTTGAATCGTTCGATTCGGAGAAATGTATACGACCACCGGAATCACTGTTTGTCCATTTTCAAATAAGCATTTTGCCGCACATATGTCCCAATATCTTTGACTAACAATACCAGGTCCACTTGTTTGACAATAAGTAATATCCCTATGAGGAGCCACAACATTTGAGTTGTTTTGAGCTGGTGAGATAGATCGCAACACCAACTGTTCTGTGATCTGGTCGTTTAATTGTACGCAGCAATCGAAAGTCGGGGTATCGAAACATGTTCGTCATTATCTAACCACGTCTCTGCCAACATGAGTAACGTACACTTTTGAGAATAACGTCGAAATCTGTTTGGTGAGCCCTCAGACTTTGACAATTGAGCGTAAGGATCGCAAGTTTATCCTCGATGAAGTCTTAATAAGACTTGCTGGTATGTGCGAAGTGGATTTAGAGTCAAGCGCAAACGAAACCTAGTTTCTGAATTAGAATCTTTTGAAATGCTAAATTTAACAATATAAAAAAGGCTGGCGGCTTTATGGCTAACAGAGGTGGACCCCACGTGGATATATCTTTTCCAGCTAAAGGACTTAGCTTCTTCTCTGATACTAAAGTGAGAAACAAAACAAAGATCCCACGGCCTAGACCGCAGGGGGGTGGGGGCGGAGCCCTCCCGAATGAAGGAGAAAAAACAGAACTTCACCGCGAGGGTAGCGAAGAGACACCACCAAGCGCGCTGATTGGTCAAATTAAATAGCACGCGCTTCCCCTACTTCCTGTTACACATTTCCGTCCCTTTTCACGAAATCACTCCTACAAATCTCCAGCAACCGAGTGGAAAGATGTTGCACATAAAAAAAATATGACTTAAACTATGAATTAAATAAATTAAAAACACGAATTCTTAAAAAAACTTATAAAATAGGAAAATGTTTACACGTAAGCTCATGTGGCTATTGTGTATGTGTTTATTTTTTTATTTCATCACAAAAATTAAAAAAAAAAACTATTTAAAAAGGACGGGTCCTGTATTTTACCCCTGAAAACTAGAAAAAGGTTGGTGTTAAAAGTGTATTAGTCGAAATATAAGGAACTTATTTTATATAATTGATTGATTTGGATTATATAATTTTGATTGGATGAGGTAAATAAAAATGTACAGAAATATTTCCCTTCTTTAAGTACATATCAAACCAGAATATGATATTAACATTGAATAATTTTGCAAATAGAATAATTTCTTTATGAAATTGGGTTTACTCTTTAATATAAATAATATACTAAGCATATTGTTTCCTAAACACATGTTAAGTCAAAATGTATTAATATCGAAGCATTTAAAACTCAGTTACAAAAAGTGTTCCAAGTTTAAGTTTATTACTTATAAAAAAAAAATCACTAACTTCTCAGTTTTCAAATTCACACATTTGATCGTGCAAATATTTTTGAGGCTGAAAATCCTAAAACTTGTAGAACATTCTGTTGATCTTGAGGGAACCCTTTCATAAGGGAGTTCTCACAAACTGTGAAACTCAAATCGCGGTTGCAATGATTAATTAGGCGATGCAACCACGCCTTCAGGGGGATCTGATTGATGTTTTCCTCTGCTTTGACGTCATACTTACAGAGTACCACTTACAGTGGATTGACATACATTTATAATTCTTTTCTGAACAATCCCCTGTTGAATATAGGCTCTCTGTTTAAAAATATGACACTGGCTTACTCTTTGTTTAAACATTTTTTTTAATAAGACAATTTTTTTTCTCTTTTCATATCTTGTCTTCTTTTCAAACCTTTTTGTGAAAATAATTTTTTTTTGTTATTAATGAGGTATTACATATATTCTTAAAATTGAAAAAATCGCAAAATATGCTCGCAGATTTAATTTTAAAAAGAAAGAAAAACCCATTAAATGTTATTTTAAATTACATATATGTACCTAAAAATTAATTGGTGTAATTTATGTATACCTTCTATAATTTTCATTAAAAAGCTTACTGTAAAATACTGATGGTATGAAAGTAAAATGCTTCTGACATCTTGTTTCTTTTTCTATCTCATTATATAGAGATCTTTTTTTCTATTTTCAAATGAGGCTGTAGATTGGCAATTAACATTGCAGACCTGTAAATTTACCGGAAGCTGGTAACACTTTTTTAGTGTGGCACCTTATAGGTGGATACCAATTGTCGCAAATGTAGCTTTTGACTCCCAGTTTCCACCCCAGAGGGAGGCACCTGAGCTCTAACGATGCGAAATTGTGCCAGGAATTTTTATTTTGCTAAGCCAATCATGCACACTCTAGGGATCTTTAACATGCCGCATAATCATACGACATGGACTCTGTCGATTTTTTGCATCACTAAAATTTGCAAACTTGGGCGTATAAGGCCAATGCCTAACCAACTACAGCACTTAAAATATTTTAATTTATAATGACAAAAACTTGTTTTGCACATTTCCCCCTTTTTTCATATATAAATTAACGCCAATTCTTTCTTTCAAATACATTAGACTCACAAACATGAAACTCAAAATGTTTTCTCTCTGTACGTCTAGATACGTTCCTACTTCCAGAGATATATAAAAACTGGATTGGTTTATACACACGCATACAAACTTACACATGCATGTTTATAACCTCTTTTTAATCTAAATGAAGCAATGTATGACATATAACCAGATGCATTGCAATTATATTTGGAGAATTCGTTTCCTCTTGAAAAAGGGGAAATTTCTAATTCTTCCAATTTTTAATAGGTTAATATTACTCTATTTGTATTATATCTTTTGTAGTCCATTATTGTAGAAGGAGCCAAACAGGGAGCCGAGTCGTCTCAACTGGAAATCCCCTTGACTCTCAGAAGAGCAAAGAGCCTTTTTCCACATTTATTGACAAATATACTACTGTGACCCAAAAGACCAAGAGCCTTGGAAAGCCATGGGAAACTCTGGCCAATGTGGGTTCAATCCTGAGGCACCTGAATGGAGCCTAGGCTGTTGCTGACTTTCGCCTAACCACCAAAACATGACTTTTTAGGAGTATACTCCACTGGCTTGGCCTGGCGTGATGAGGCCTGCCCACTCTGAGGCCATGCCAGAATGGATGGCGACCACGTGCTTCGATGCACCGGACTCGATGAATACCCTACTAACAACATTGCCAGTCGGTACTGGGAGGCTCGGTGTCAAATGGTCAAGAAGCCAAGCACGGGCGTTGGATAAATAAATAAATTACTATATGATAAACATATTTGACTTTTTTGCAGACAATGAGTTATTTTTAGGTAATTTTATAAGTATTTCAATCTTTTTTCAGTTTTCTTTCAATTGAAAATATAATTGCGCTGTGTGTAATTATTGTTTCTGGACATATATACAATCTAGGTATATAGACAGCTGCAAGACATATACACAATCTATAGGTATATAGACTGCTGCAAAGGCATATACACAATCTAGGTATATAGACTGCTGCAAAGGCATATATACAATCTAGGTATATAGATTGCTGCAAAGACATATATACAATCTAGGTATATAGACTGCTGCAAAGGCATAGATATACAATCTAGGAAGGTAAACTGCTAGACTGCAGTTTAATATTCACAGTAGTGCCTATTATCATACTATTTATTATGCAACTTCATATAGTACCTTACACAAGCTTCAATAAAAGCCCTGTGTTACTTTTCGAGAAAAAAATGGTTTCCAGGGATTCGAATAGACAAATGAATAGCATAACAATTCTCATTTACGTTTATCTTAATTTGTTTGAAAGAAAATCATTAAGTCCACAGAGATGTAATTTAACGATTTGTTATTTGAATTATGTATTTCTTGCGAGCTATTTAATATACTTCTTTTACTATCTAACTTTTTTCATTTAGAATAAAACAATCATACTGAAATTTTAATTTTGTATGCGTCGGTTTGAGGCGATATTTGTAAATAATTTAGTTCTTCATTTGTTTTATAATCACTTACTTTTCAATAAGTAGCTACTGTATCAAATAATTTTTAAAAATATAAAAAAAATTGTAAATTGTGTTTATGAAATACAATGCAATGACATTATAAACAAAAACTGATATAAAAATGTTTCTGATTATCAATACTATACATAATTAACTGTCATAATATTGAACTTTTTCATTCACGAAATTCAAAATTGTTTACATTTTTGGCACACCATTTAGGATTCTTCCTAATTTGATTATAAATGTCTTTTGTAAGCAATATTTCAAAATCGGAGTCTATAATTCAATTAGCGATTACGATCTAAAAATACGTCATGATTAACATCTTTTTGAAAATAGAAGAATACAGAAACTAAACGTAACAATTTTGAAGTAAAAAAATGAAGGAAAAAAAAAACTAAAATAAACTAAAAACAATTTATAAAAATTAATGCACTAAGTCGTGGTGCTAAGAAGCGATATATGTGTTAATGATTAATAATTAATTAGTCCCGAAGGTCATGCAAAATAAAACGAAGTATCAAATGAAAAGGTGCTTTTTTAAGATAATCATACAGGTGTGATTACTAACCTACGTTATTATTTTTCAGGATAACATACAAACTTTTTAATCATATGTATGCATAGCAAAATCAAAAACGGTATTTAGCAAAAATTATCAATAAAGAAATGGTTTTAAATTAATTGTCGAAAGTATATATATATATATATAAAACTACTTGGTATTAATGATTATTGTTCTATCATCTACAAAAATTTGAGAAAAATAATGATCAGTTCTTTTCAAAACAGCAAATGACGCAGAGAAATATAAAAATGAGTTATCTGTACTGACATAAAAACATATTTAGCAGATAACTGTGTATAGTTATGCAAATAATATGTACAGAAAACTTCTGGCCAATATATAAAACAAATTATCTTAAAACACAAAAAATTCAAAAATTGTTCTACAAATAGCACGTGATAAAATCCCAGTCGGAGATATGTGTGATGAAAGAAAATACAAAGAAAACAAACCTATAGAAAAATCAGCATGCTGATATACAATTCAAAACTGTGAATAAGCAATGAAAGTGAGAATTAAAAAAAACTTTGAAAGATTAAATAGAATTTCAAACAATTATTTTTAAAAATCACGCACATTGTACTTTTCACAAATCCTGGGAAGTAAATCTAACTAGCTCAAGTGCTATAGAATTAATTCGCCAATCCTTCACTAAAGCAGAATCACGATGCAAAAGAGAAAGATTTGGTGCTTCGTACTAGGCACTGCGTAGAAAGTGTGCATCGTGCTTGGGGTGCACAGTGCACTTACCATTACCAAAGTCAAGGGTTAAGGCCCTCCTTCTGGAAGGTTCGCTCCTACACCAATAGAGGTCAGGATGGCTAACAGCTGCATGGGGAGGGATACAACACAAGTCATGCATACAACACGTATAACTAATATTGAAACGTACCACAACGCAAGAACCCCAAAACGTATCGCGGTAATCATAATCGATTTAGAAATAGAAAGAATACTTTTAAATTCATTTCCTGATTCATATAAGTTATTCAATTGGAGTTAAGTCCTAGGTTTAAGAAATAGAGAGTATTTTGAATAAATATTTCCTGCTTTAAACATTATATTGTAATAATCTTAACGTTTTGATTCATTTGCTTGTTCAGTATATAAATCGTATAATTACTATTTCGTCCTATGATTAAGAAATGTATAATTTTGGATAATTACTTCATGTGCTAAGAGTTTAGATAATTTATTACTTGTCTTAAAAGTAATTTTTTATACGATCGGTAGAATTTTGATATATTTTACTGACTTAAGTTTATTTTGAAATTTTTAAAGTTTTACTCTGTATCACATTAAAAGTTTTTATTACTACGATTTATTTCACTTTTGCTTATATATATAATATATAAAAAAAAAAATATATATATATATATATAAGGATTTACCTCACTATTAGTGTTACTATAAAGCATAATTTTAATATTTTTGCAACTAAAATTTTACTTTATACATAGTATATATTTCATTATTATTGTTATATAACATTATTATATATTTCATTACTATTTCTAATTAGCAGTATTATTCTTATTATTAATATTTAATTTTTGAATTTAGTTTAATTTTTAATCATTTCATAAACGTCAATCATTTTGCTTAGGATTTCTAACATTGAAATAAAGTTTTAACACAAGACTTCTATTAATTTAATTTATGTCATAAATTTATATTACAAATTAAAAATGCTTTCAAAATTTCCGATGTATCTTTTTCAAACTACTTCAAAAGAATACTCTAGATTTTAAAATTTGAATTTTCTTATAAAAGTTGCAGAAATGGTGTACTTTTGTGTGAATCAATTTTTTTCATTATTTTGATTAAATATTATTTGCTAAAAGCTATTCCAAATTTTTATTGATGGCGAAGCGATAAATAGCATATTAACTCCCAATGAAACTTATTTTTTTCGAGACATTAAAATGTTTAATTCCGTCAACAATTAAAATCTGATAATATGTTCAACGAATAAACTTGATTTTAAGAATTCACAGCTAAATGCTTACACAATAATAGATATTCATTTGAATAAGAGTTAAAATATTAATTAAAACAAATAACTTTTAATTTGGGGGTGTTGTTTATGGTACATAGAATATAATTAACTAAACAATCATGCAAAACAAATGCCACATCAAGGATACATATTATTAAACTCAAGGACATATAAAATAACATTGCTGTAATCTACAAATATAAGGTTAGCAAAATACACACAAAATATGTATCTAAATTAACAAGCAATACTGCAGAAGGAAATGCTGCTTCACATTTCTAAACAAATGTTATATCTATATATAATATATATGCTTCATCAAAGTTAGCTTTCTTAGAATAATACAGACATGATTTTATTAAATAAAATATCATTTAATCGTGGTAAATAATGTGTTTATCTGCATATTCTATATTGTAAATTATATTTTTCTACTGAAAAAAAAATAAATAAATAAAAGGATAAGTGTAATTTATATAAGAATGTTGATAAATAATTTCTAGAAAACTGTATCTTTATTTTAATGCTGAAAGCAGAAAATAAGTTTTAAAGAAATTATAAAAAATAATTTTAATATATATTTTTTGTATATGGAAAGTTATACAGATTACAACATAAAAGTGTTTGTAATCCTTCTTTAAATAAAGCTATCTTAATACAGGTACTATATCTTCTTGATTAAAATTTCTGTATATTTTACAATAATCAATTATAAACAATGTTTTAAAAATTGTAATTTCAATTATTGCTTAGTTAAATTATAAATAGTTATCAAATGATAAAATGCATTTAATTTTTAAAACTGAAAAAATATTCAGAATGTAAATTTTATACAAATATCTATATTTAAAAATGTTTTAATTAGAATTGATTAAATTTATTCATGGAAACATTATCTCTTCAATTAGAAATTTTAGTCCTTGCGTGTTATACCATCAACTAATTAGCCAACTGAAAAAAAGATGTCGCAAAATGCTGCAATTTGTAGTCAATAGTGAAAAACTATTCCCACGCATGAACAAAAATTAATCTTGTTCCCGCATAAGATGACAACATTTGGCGACATCCTTTGATTTGGCGGAATTGGTCGACATTGCAAAATATTGGATACCGAAATTTTTAATATAGTTTTTTTTAAATAAATTATGTAGAAAATTTTTCTATAGAAATATATGAAACATGAATGCATTTATAACAAATAATCTGTTATTACTATTTTTGTAAACGTAAGCGCAACATTTTTTCTGCATTATAAAAGGAAAGCAAGTGAGATAACTAAGACATCGCTGATACATTATGTTAACATGCTAATTTAAAAACATTTAGATTGAATGAAATGACACATGCTAGATTCTACACAATTAGAAAGCAATGAAAAAGTAAGCGTTTAAAATGCATAACTTTTAAAAATATATATATTGATTTTAAATATATCATAATTTAGACTTGGTTCAAAAATATATAGATTTCAGTAAAAAGCTTTATAGTATGAAGTTTAAGGGTTACTGTGTGTATTAACAACAACGTGGGTAAGATATGTAGGAAAAAGTTATTCTGATTAATTTATAGGTATATATATTAACTGGATTTAATAAGTATTTCAAATTCCTGGATGTGCTTTTATTTAATAATACATATTCCTAGAATTGTTTTTTTAGTTTTATAAAAAATCTCAATAATTTTATATATATAATGTATTTATGAATGCTATACAAATTTTATTATTTTAATGCAGAATATTTTGAACTGGATTAGGGATTATTAATAACTAGTTTATTATTTACCAAGAATATTTTTATTACAATTCCCTTGATGCTATGGTAATTACACATGAAAAATATTAATATAAATGTTATCATGGTAAAAATAATGAAATCAAATGAAAATACTGGTGTCTTCAAATTATATCCATCTTGAAAGTTCGTGTATAAAAAGTATGAAAAGCAAATTATGTTTTATAAAAATTGTAGAGATATGTTAAGAAACTTTGTGATTGTCAGTTATTTTTGTTACTATGATTTTGAATATTTTTAGCTTTAAAGTATTATGAGTGCTAGGAAATGCAAGCATGATAACATGGTAATGTTCTTTGATGCATAATCTATGACGATATTTTAAAATTTTGGAAAACTAATTACAATGACAATCCAAACTAATAAAGGCAAAATTAATAATAACATATAGAATATAGGTATTTGATCAGAAAGCTTGCAAAAAATTAAAAAAAATTGAATGTTCCAAAATGTCTTACAGATAATATAAAAAAATTGTCACATAAAATTTTTAGAACTTAATAATAATGACTCGTATTATTGGTATGAGAAGTAGAGGTATGAGCACACTACCAACAAATAAACAATTATTTTACAACTCAGTATGATTCATTCTAATATTTCAAATAATCATTAAATATAAATTTAAAGCAATCTAATCTACGAAGCCTTATTTCCAAGCAATAATGAAAGTTATTCTTCAACAATAGTAAGTCATAAATATTAAGAATAGAATTTAATATAATCTCAATATTTTGCACGACGCAGAATTTTACTTCAGCAAAATTGAACTTTGCATAAACTAAGATAAGACTGATAGGGAATAACTGGAAAAAGCTTTAACAGCTTTTAAGCCACAGCAAATAAGCTAACTAGAAGCAGGCCATTAAATCTTTATTTGGCATTTATCACGTGATATTTACGTCATAAATCTGCCTCTTCGCAGCAGAAAGGAATAAAGGACCTCTACCTGCGGACAGCGTTCCCTTTTCTTTGAAGGAAGAGGACGTCCTCCAGAGTGTATCGGGGGGTCCTCCCTTATATGCGTCTGACTCCTTGTAGGTGCACGGAGGGGGAGGGGCTGCGTAGTGGTCCATCTCGACAAGGCTCTGCCGCCGAAGCTCTAGGAGATGAAGGTGGGGGTCGAAAGTGTCCAGCGCCACTGTTTCAGCGTCAGGGGTCAGCATCATACCCTCCTGATCTTTGGCCTCCGACCCCCTTCGAAGAAGAGAAGGCAACCATAACCGCAAGGACTTGCTCCTCGCGGCTGTTCGGGTGGGAAAACCAAAAGGACAGTGAGTACAGGTAAGGATGAACTGTCGCTACAATTGCTAATGGTGCTTAAGTAAAGCTACGTGGCTCTAACAGGTCTAGACAAAAGCTACTTAATTGATATCAGAGGTTCTCAAACTGGGAAAAGTCAGCAAGGGGTTCAAAAAAGGTATACGAGAAATTGAAAAGAAATGGCAAGATTGCCTATATAATTCTCCTAAAAGACAATAGTAAAAAATGCAACAAGCAAAGAAGATAAATCCGAAAACTCTTTAATGGTGGAGCAAACATGATGTAGAATCTATTTATTTCATAATTACATTCCTTAAGGGCTTCAATTAAGGTTTATTTGTCGGGATAATAATATAATGCAACCCTTTTTCACATCGCAAAAGTTAAACAAATATTTTTTTCAAGGAAGTATATCTTGACAATTTCTAGTAATTTATTTGACGAAATTGGGTTTCTTGCAAATTGGAATGTTGTCACAATAATTTACTCTCTATAATGTGGAGAAAACCTTTCTACGTGTTCTATCTTTAAATAAAATTAGGAGGGGAAAAAAGCGAAATAAATGTTATGGGGTAGTATTTCTGATACTGGAATTCAATCAAGGAATTTCTCAAAACGGATTATAATAGTTCTGTTAAAGGTATTATCATATTCGAAATAATTTAACCGCATGCTTTGAGATACCAGCTGAATCATAATTAACGCTTTCAATTAAACTTCAATTAGTAATATAAAGAGCAATTTTTTCCATCCACATTTCATTAAGTATATGCACTGCATATTCAAGGTCCATAAACTTTTTAAAAGGATTCCCTCATTTGATTTAATCACAAACAAGGAATAAATGTAGAAAAGAAAGTGTTTGAGAACCACTGATTTGGAAAATGTGCTATTTCTACAAACTTATAAAGCATTTTTCTGTGTCATAACAATCATTTTTAAATGAAAATCTTTTTTGTAGGTGGAACGAATTTTTACTCGAAAGTCGTTTTTGAATGAGATACCAACTAAATGATAATTATCCGCTTGTAGACACGAATATCAAAATAATAAACAGAATTCGACATGAACAGAAGTGAACAAATTGTAATATTTCGAAATCGAGAATTAAGGAACATTTAAGCAATTAATTAAGAAGCCAAATTTAAACTCTAGAGAAAATTAGCAAACTTTTAGTTAGTTTGGAAGGCATACTATAAAAAAATTATTAGCTCTTCCAATTCCGTACAAATATTAATTTCAAGTGCATGAAATTTAAAAAAACAATCCGTCATTTTACGTTATAATTAACATACTTATTTTTTTGAAAATAGATTTTCCTTTTCAGAATAATTAAAAGATACAATTATAGATCAACGATGAAGCAATATTATTTTACAGTTATTTTATAACGTTATTAATGATACTTGTCATAAACGGAAGCTACATATTTCTAACAGAAACACATCAAAAATTTAAAATGGATGTCGATAAATTGTTGGGAAAAATTATTCGATTTCCCAACAGTGATAAAAAGCGATATTTTTTATAAATGGATAACAGAAAAATAAAAGATTTGAGGAAAAAAAATCTGGATGTTAAAATTTGACGGGAATATGTAAAAAGATTGGGGAGGGGGAGGAAGAAACTCGGTAGACAGAGGAAGACAGCAGCGAACTATAAATGGTTTATTTTGAAATGATATTCTAGCACAAAGCAAAAACAACGCATACTCAGTAGATTGTAAGACCCCCTCGAACTGCGATACACACAAAAAGAAACACGGTTAGATACAGATTCAATGAGAGTATAGATGGCATCCTGAGAGATGTGCATGTCTTTCCATTTCATCTTCTAAATCCCATGGTAGCGATACGTGCAAGTGATGTTCAATTCCATCCCAGACATGTTTGATTGATAAAAGAACAGGAAGAATGGTGGACAGGAAAGCATCTGTACATCTTTCAGAAAACGTTGTTTGATGAGTGAATGTTAGAGTTGGGCATTATCCTGCTGGTAATGGGCTTTGGGCAACCCCCTTCCTCACAAAAAAAGTAAAGCTTCACTGGCCCATAACACACCATCCACGTATCATTGGGCTATCATATTGTCCTGAATACGAGCCAGAGGCATCATGGTTAGGGCCACTCAATGGTGCACCAAACCGTGATGCCAAGTTGTCGTGTAACGTGGGCGTTCCACGGCAGGATTGGAACTGTCCACTCGTTGATGCCACACTCATACGTAAGCAATGTGATTCTTCTGGGTCGACTGGGCTATTCCATCTTTCAAGTTTCACTGGTCCAGCAACACTGTAGAGTAATTTATACTATGGGTGTTCAGAGGTAGTTTTCTTAATGGATACCATTGATGCAGTCCACTACCAACCAGTCGACGCGTAATGGCTCTGGTTAACATGAGAACATCAAGCGTATTCTACATCTACTGCAAAAGAACGGCAAAAGGGGCTTGTGGGGCCACCGGCACCCTCAAATTCCACATTTATTGTTTCGATCATTTTTGCCTGTTCCGGTACTCAGTGGATGAGTCTAAGTATTTTGCTGCGATTTACGTATGGACCAATCTCGACATATTTCCCGTTAAATTGTTTGTCAATCGTGTGCTTTTCTTTGCCGTTACCTGGCATTCTCTTCTATTACACGTATCCTCTGGGACAAGAATAAAGTTTCATCATTTTATAGAAGCGAAACTGGTTATATTTATTATTTATTCCATCTTTTTTTCTTTTGAAGTATTAAAATAGGCTTAACAAAACACGGTTGAAAACATCATCATCGAAAGGTTCTACATTTATTAATAAAATGGCCTTTTAGATCTCTTTCTTAATTCGCTACAAAAAGTTCCATCTATAGGCGCGCGGCATTTCTCAGATGCCTCTCCTCATACTTAGGTTCGAAAATGATTTAATCATTTTATTAGTGAGATTGACATCAAAATATATTTGGCATAAAATAATAATTAAAATAGAATCACAGGAATTGAAATTTTTTATACAAAAAAAAAACGTTAAAAAGATAATGGTTAGTTATCAACGAGTCTGAGAGATCACGCGCCTAAAGGAGAGTTAAACAATTTTATCGCACCTTCTTTCTTACGGTTTAGAGTATTTACGAGATTATACTAAAGGTTTATTTTGTATGAAAGAATGTATTTACTAAGTTAAATGCTTAGAGAAATTTATAACCAAGGACCATTCTATTATAATTAAACAGCATTTCAACATACTTTTGCTTTTCGTTTTATATATTACTCTTTTGAAAACCGAAAACAAAATTGTATCATTTAAAAATCATTTAGTACCTTCAATGATTACAAACTATTTATGTAACAGAATTTTTTTTAACTGAACATAAACTACTTTTATGGATGTATATTACCCGATCAACCAATATATTACATTTAAGCTTTTATATTGGCCCCACTTAATATATTTTCGAACTAATTAAATTAACAATTTGATAATGCTCGATACGAATAATTAAATATTTTAAATGTTAGCAAAATTCATAGTAACTACTGCTGGCTTGAACCACACACATTTTTGTATATAACGTAACATATTTATTTGTTTAAGTGCACAAACATTTATACGAAATGAATAAAATTTTAACAGATTAGTGTACAAAGCAAATGTAATTAATTTAGAGTACGAGGACTTATTTATTAACAAAACATTCTATTTATGGTTAAACGAAGGCAGTAAGTTTCCAGTATTTTTTATGGTAATGTACTTAATTGTAACCTTAACTGAAGTAGAAATTATTATTCAATAAAAATAGACGCACGGATATTACATGCATGAGAGAAGCTTTCAGTATTATTATTATTGTAAAAAGACTTACAGATTCTTTTCTAGTATCCCTTTATTCTAAATTATATTATGCTTACACATTACATTAATTACGAACAAAAATGAAAATATCATGCTCAAATCGGTGCTCCCACCGAGAAAAGTAGTTAGTTAATTACATATCAAGTTGAAATATATTATTATTCTAAAATAAATTATTGCACACACACACGAAGAATTTATATTCGAATTGAAAATAATAATAATAATAATAATCCATTTTAATTCTTCAATCTAAAAAATGGCAAATTTTTATTTGCTATTTTCCGATTTAATGCTTGTATTTTCGTGAAGGATGTTGAGGTGTACCACTTCTCAGGAAGACAAAAGCTTCAATGAACCTCAGAATTGGTGACCCGGATGTATATGGCCATTTAAATTCTGAAAAAACAGAAACTAAGAAATTACCTTCAGAATCAACATTAGACGACATCAAAACGTCGCATTTATTAAGAAAAATGAAAATTTGCATATCTATGCAGCTTCTTCTCTGGATAAGCGCAGCAGTATATTTATTTAAAAAGGTTAATGACAATCTTAATAACTTTCGCAATTCTAATTGCAGATAGAAAAATAGTGTATTCACTATTAATGACCTAAAATGAACTAAATTACAATGTTCACAGACTAATTAAATGAATTAAAAATTAAATTATAGAATAGAGTTTTTAAATTATGAAATCTGAGTCTTTTATACAATAAGGTAAAAAATGTGATCAAATATCCTAAGTTCCAAATTTTATTTGAAACTGCTCTTTAGATACAGAGAGGGGAAAACTGTGAGGAAACCAATGTAAACATATATATATACTCGACTACTTTTAGGTTAATAATATATATTATATATATAGTTTCCCCTTTTCTGAACTTCGTTAATAAGTGGATCGATAATTAAATTTCAAAACTAAATACTTTCAGAATTATTGGTAAAATTGCTAACAATTCTAAATCTAAGAGTTACATGATATACCTGAATCCAAATATTTAAAAATTTCGGCATGCTACAATTTTTATTTGTTTTTCGGTAATTGTGCTTAATAATTCATATTTTCACTATAATGAGACTTATTTTATTAAATTCTCTTCATGGGAAATTATCTATCGTTTGATGCAAAAGCCCTTGAAAAATATTCAGTGCTACGTTTTCTACATTTATTTTACATTAGGTAAACTCTTATTTTTTTAAGATTTCGTATCTCAGAAATTTACCCGCAGAATTTTGTGAAAATTCAAATTTTAATTTGCGAAATCAGATATGCAGAAAAAGTCGCGTTACATCTTTGGAAAATTCTTTTTTTAAAGTTAATCAACCGTAGTAATTAATTATTTTATTCAAATTGCAATTATCTCCCTTTGAGATGTTGATAGGAATTTTGTCCAAAATGCCGATGAGAATTGCGAATATTAATCAGGATGTCTCACTCCTTTTATGATTATACAATAAAAAATTAAAATCGATTAAAAAAAGGTCTATATTCCTAAAAATGGCCTTTCATTTTAAGAGGAATTATAGCGACTTCAAAAAAGCTTTTGAGATACTATGTAGTTAAAGAGTAGAAGATATAATATAGAGAAAAATACTATGCTGATTCTGATATATTAGTAGAAAATCTATTAATCAGTTTTAGAGCACGAGCCTTTTTTTGTGATTTTAAAGGTAGGGTCCTTTTTTTCACAAAATTCAATGAAATGTTTATATTTCCTAATAAAAATTTTAAGGAATCAACTACAATTCTCATTTTGCTTCTAATGCAGTTTAAGTTTTTACTCTAATTAAATTAAAAAGATTTTCGTAATCCAGAATATCGTATTAATACGCATTATATAAAGTAAAAGTTTCTATTTTAAATTGCGATTTTTTCAAAAATGTGTTTGCTTTAGACTAAAGGAACATATTTGAAAAGTCTGCGCGTCTTGTAACTTTGAAACTTTGTGAGCGCCCGTATTAATACTGTATAAATAAATTCTTTGAAGATATATTTTGTCGAAGAAGTTATTCAAGAAATA
The DNA here is from genome assembly GCA_019973975.1 of Trichonephila clavata. Taxonomy (NCBI): domain Eukaryota; kingdom Metazoa; phylum Arthropoda; class Arachnida; order Araneae; family Nephilidae; genus Trichonephila; species Trichonephila clavata. The sequence continues at coordinate 348,860 of BMAO01029208.1, forward strand.
TTTTCAGTTTTAAATGTACAAAAATTTTCATCGTTTGAAAGGTTTTCCCATATTACACCACATGTGAATTAAAAAAAAAACCCTAATAAAAATTTTTAAAAAGGGTCTTGTTGATATAATAATAATAATACAATAAATACACATAAAAATTAGTGACTGTATGGCCAGTCATTTTTTGAAAATTTTGAAAAATTCTAAAACATAGTTTTATTTAACATTCTAAAAATGCTGCATCAAGTCCCCCTCTCAAAATATTTTGTTATTTTTTGCGTTAAACTATCTTTGAGTAGTATTATGATATTTCCCTTTTTCTAGAATTATTCTTGTTTTGGAAACAATAAATAATATCTTTGCAAAATTTATTCAGCATACTCTCACTATCTTTCTTCAAAAAGTATTATGAAACTCACGATTGAAAAATATTAGAATGTATTACATACTCTATGAGAAATAACTGTCAATTACGTGAATGTAGTTAGTTTTAACTAGTAAAAAGTATTTAGTTTCGAACATAATTAGATACTTAAAATAACAAACATTCATAATATGCCATTATTTGATACAGTTACTTCTCGGAGTGTTTTCCAAGTCCCTTTTAAACATTTCTCTGAAATGTTAATTAAAGAGAAGAAATGAAATTTATTCCGTGGAAAAGGTACACGTATTTTTAGTCACTTTTAATCAAAATAATAAAAAAAAACACAAGTTAATAACGTTTTTAGTGCATTTAACAAAATAATATGACGTCAGTAAAACTTTTGTTTGAAAGCGCGGAGGAGGGAAAAAGTATCTCGCTAATTACTGGAAATTTTTTTTCTTCGAAGTAAACAAATTACGGTTCTGAAAACTGCCAGAAAAGCAATTAAGCTCGAAAATTATTTTATTTATTTTTTTCTCCTGGATTCTATTTATAAGTTCCCTGTAGATTTATTAGAGTGTTCAACTTTTTAAAAGCCAATGTGACAATATTTTTTGGGAGGTTAGTTTCATAGGTTTTTACGAAGAAAAACCAGATAGTCGTGTAGTTAGATGTGGGAAAAAATGTACAACGTATGTGCTTTTAGATATGAATATTTCATCCGAGAAATTATCAATTTTTAACTATATATGCTTTTCTTTTCATTTTCATGTTTTCGTTTCAGCAATTCGTGTTTGATAATTGGTAATAATTTGAAGAATTATGAATAAATTTTTTATATAATTTATATTTTGAAAAATATTTGTTTCACTCTTTTTAGTAAATAATATATATATTGCATTATAAAGCAAAAATAACTGCGTTTCTGCGATTTTTACTATGGCTTGTGTGTTGCATTAAATGATTGAGTTTTCACTGTACATAAATTATGTCTTATGTATTAATTATTGTTAGCTTAATTTTTTGTAATATTTTCGGTTCAAATAATTATCTTTATCTGAAGAGGTTTATTACATTTCATATTACTTTTTCTAAAGTTGTTGTATATTTAACTATCAGATTAAAATAAGGAAATACAAAAATTAAAAAATGTGTTTTGAATAGTTTGTTCGGTGAACATTTTTTTTTTTTGCCATTAATAATAACTAGAATTATCACTTTGTTGTTCCAAAAAAATTGATCACAACACAGGTTGGAAAAAAAGTAATACAAACTAGATAATATTTATTTTCTATAATTTATTTTTCCATCTAAAATTTTTAACTAAAATTAAGATTGTGGTAGAAAACTAATTAAATATACAGATATCTTCTATATAGAAGACATAATTTACTTTATAGTCCGGCATACAATGCGTTCTCTTATCACACACACACACACACAAAACAAAATCGAAATTTATGGGTGTGCGTTATTCGCCGGATGTAAAAATGATCTCCAAAAATAAAGAAAAGATGAGCATTAAAAATTTAGATTTCTACATGTACCTACATACTGTTTATTTTAAAGAGAAATGATACACTTTATGAATTTTCATTATTGAACAACATGAAAAAAATCATCCAATTCGTCTTCCATTATATCTATATGCCCATTATCGAATTCTGTTTAATTTTTTCACCATCTCTGTTAATCAGACCCATAAATAAATAATCATCTAGATCATAGGTCCCCAAACTTTTTTGCCTCATAGACCCCTTGACAGGTTTTTCGGTTTGAGGTAGACCCCTATTTACCTAATATTAAATTTGTGCAAATTTATCAACTTAAATGTGTTTTTGATAGCAAGTATAGAGCTATTTACTTTAAAAGATTAAAATTTTTAACTGTAGTGAAGTATAGAAGAGTTTAAAACTTAAGAAAACACATGTTAGTTAATTTAATTAATTAGTTAATTAAATTTAAATTTAATTATTGCATAAAATAACTGAGAGCAACGAACAAAAGCTTTTAGAGGGAGGGAGGAATCTGGGTATGCAATAATAAATTTCAACATTTGGCATCAATCTCTCTTATCAGGTTTTAACATTAAATATATCTCCTCGGTTAATAGTGTCCAGTATTTTCTTCTATCTTTTTTGTTTTGGAGATTGGCAAGCGCACTGAAACTCCTTCTCAATCGGAAAAACCATTAAAAGCTTTCTCAAGATATTCATGATATAGAATAAATAACAGGTATATCTTTTTAAAGCTAAAATTGTTGACATCGCTTCTAAACTTTACTTTAAGATCTTCGTTAGTGCATATTCCTAGAGCTTAATTCTTATAATCTGACATTTTTTTTCAAAGTGATCATATGAATTCATTGTCTACTTTGGTACTACGGTAGTCAAAACATTCTCAAACCTAGTTTCAAAATCTAAAAAAAGGGCATTTAAATGTTGGAGACGTCCAAAATTATGTTCCTTTAGTTTAATTCTGGCAAGAAAGGCTGCGTGAAATGTGGTCCTTGTTTTAATAAAATTTATGCTGTCGCCTTGAACTGAAAATTTACCTAATTAAATTTAGCAAATAAATCTGTTAAATAGGTAAGTCTAGTTTCCACTTGAGATTAAATTTCCTTTTAATATTAGTCACGATCTGGTTTGAGGAGAGCCACTATTGTAGACCCCATTTACACCTCCAGGACCCCCAAATTATTTTTTTGCTGTTGTGGACCCCTTGAAGATCGTCATAGACCCCTGGGGGTTCATATAGACCACTTTGGGAATCACTTATCTAGATTGTTAGATAAACTATACTTTTTAAATGATTTTTAAAAGTTATGTCAGGTTTAATTTCACTCCATGCTTTAACTATCCACTTACCAACTATTTCTAGACTTCAAAAGGTAATAGCATTGCACATGCATGTTTCAGATTTCTTCGGAAAAAAGGTGCGCGTTATACAGCGAATATACAGTCGACTCTCGATAATTCGAAATTGGAGGGTCCAATGAAAAACTTCGAATTATCAAGAGCGTAGAAAAAAAACTCCCATAATACACGAAAAGAATTTTAATCTATGTAAGATTTAAATTTGGAACTATGTAATAAAACAACAATTGTAACATGTATAAAATTATTTTAAAGTAGTTTTAAAAAGTACATATATATTATACAATATAAATATTATGCAGGAGTTAAAAGTCCTCTGTGTTAAAAGAATACATCCAATACATTCATACACAATCCTACGCATCTCTTCTTCATACTAGTGAACCATCTGTTCTGAATGCATGTGTAGCAAGGCCACATGTTAAACGAAAGATATAGATGGCTGACAATAGGTGAGGTTGGTCTATTGTCCACTTGAAGAAGGAAAACAATAAAAGTATATTTTCGCCTGAAAACCAAAAAAACACTAAGAAGGAGTAGAAAACAGATGGTCATCAAAGGAGCTACGTTAGAGGGGAGACACGCAGAGACAATACAACACAAAACGTGTAAGCTCGAACCTGTTTCCTACAGGGCTGTACATGATAGTGAGTGTTCAAGCTGTTGAGAGTTTTGTACGATAACTTCGAATTATATTGCGTGTTGTGGTCTGGCCAGCCACAGAATTTACTTCGAATTATTGAGTGTACCCAAACGTACTGTATTAGTTCGAAATATCAAGGTTTTTTTTCTAGGGACCGAGCATATACTTCGAATGATCGAGAGGTTCGTATTATCGAAGGTTTAAATTATCGAGAGTCGACTGTACTTAAAACTTCAAAAATGCGGTTGGAAGTATAGATGCTCATTATTCACCGGGATGTGTACGGTTGTACCCTATTCATCCTTAGCATTTCATTCAAAATTTTTTTGGTCATTTAAAGTTTACATTGTGAGATATAATAACCATAATTGAATCTGATCATTGCTAATATGGCTGCTTACACAAAGTAATGTCTATGTTTAATATAAGGATTGAAACAACGTATTTTAAAACTAATTCTTTGAAAAAGGTTCTTTTTATAATTTGAAACAATAGAAAATAGATAAAAAAAATCAATGTTTTAAAAAGTAATACTTTTACAAATGTATCATAAAGCGTAACAAGTGTTTCTATTCTGAAGAATAGTGTATAGAGCATAATTTTATCCTTTTATCTAAGATAAATGTTTTGGATAAGGTTATAAAACGTGGTAACGGGTTCTATTCGGGTTTCTACTAATCCTCTTGGGGAAAATACTCTTTTTAATTGTGATATTAGTTTGAAAACCGCTTTTCGAAGAGAGAGGACTTAGTTATATGCAAATGCAATATTCTATTTAAGTGCAAGTCGTTGAGTAGGTGAGGTGATGGTTAAGAGTTGATCCTAAGAGGAAAGCCTAGTGTGACCGGTGGTTACACTTCGTGATATTAAATCTAATGCAGTGCTTCTCAAAATTTTCAACATTTGCGACCCGATATTCAATCATAATTTTCATTTCCACCTTCATACAATCACAGTGTATTGAATTTAAAATATTATATTTTGACGCTAAAGCTACGATTCGATTTTAAACTTTTAAGTAACACCGGCGTAAAAAAAAGTCTCACTCAGGTAAAGCGAAAAATTTCCTTGGACGTATACAGACGTACTATCTTTTCTGTGCATTGCTATCCATAAAATTATTCCGAAAGCTTTGGAATACAATAAAAGGACATTGACAATGTGTTAGAGAAGAATTTACTTGTTTCAGAGGATTTGGTTACTTATTCTTTTTCTGTCCCCCCGCCGCCCCAATACATCACATACGCAAGCCTTCATGGAAAAAGGTGCGATTAGTGCATATAATTTTATATACGACAATCCCATGGGGTCACTGGTAATTATTAAACTTGTTCTTAACTTAGAATTGTTAAATTAATTATAAAATACACTTAGCAGTACTGATACGTTTATAAGAGTATTATATCTGTGTAAATGTTAATTTATTTTTTATTATGTCAGGTTGTATTTTGTTTGCTTACTTTCAGTAAATTACTGATTTTTTAAAATAATCTCTTGTTTTAGACTCTTCAATATGCTTACGCCCACCTCGTAGAGTTATCAGTGTCCTCCACAGTTTGAGAAACGATGATCTAAAGGAGGAGATCCATAGAACGCTGAAAGACGCCCACTTCACGGCCGTACGACGAAGTGCATTCTGTAGTGTTAAAAGCTGAACAATAGCAGTGATTCTAAGAACAAGTCTGTTTCTTCCTCTAACCCTCTCACACCCACGACAGACGGTTTGCGACAGCGTTATCAAACGTAAGTTACGGGTAATTTAATAAAATAATTAATAATTAGTCATTTGATAACATCTTATTTAATTTTGACTGTTATCATTAAAATAAAAACACCTGAAATCATAGCAATAATATAAACAAGGATTACTTACACATAAAATTAACTAATGTATACAAGTAATACATTATTTAATATTAAAATGTTATTTTTGAATATGACACAGAAAAATGGAACACATAATACAAATATAAGAAAACCACTTTTAAAACAACATTACTAATCAAGACACACTTTGTTATAAACTTAATGATAATATAATAAGAGAATCAATTTTGCATGAAAAGACTTTCATCTTTGTGAGTTTATGAACAAGCATTGCGTGATTTAATTCTAGATATTTCTAGAAGATGAGAGGAATATCTCGATGCAGTCCTAAACTAATCACATCTCACGAAACGTGTTCTAAATTACTTTACCGTCTATCGAATCATACTTACAGACTGTGAAGCAAATACATTAAGGAATTTTCAAGGAACAGTATTTTCTAGATTTTAATCTACGGTGAGTATAGAAAGCGTGTTATTTTTGTGAGCATTTCTACAGTGATAGGAGGATATTTCCTAAGTAAAATATGTCCCAAGAGTATTTTTCTTCTTCTGTATTTTCAATGAACAGTGATACTTGTATAAATTTTGAAACATCAGTGAAAGAAAAGTGAAGGGTAAGTATATTTTTATCAGTTCGCTAAACTGCAATTGAATCATTCTACTTCACTGCAAAGGAAGCCTGTTAGGTGTCAATAATGGAAATTTTAAGATGAAATATATTCTTAGACACTAATTTGCAAACGAAATGTTCGATCATACTGTAAAATATTTTGCTATTCTCAATAACGTATAGTGTTTAATAACTAATATTTATACAGTAAAAATGAAACATTCTACAACATTGTGAATGAAGCACGATAAATATATTACAAGATATCGCTGAGGAACATTTTAAGTTTAAATGCATTCCAAATCTGCTGAACTGTAAATGAAGCATTCCATTACGTTGTAAATAAAAACTGCCCAATAAGGAATCTGAAAGGTATCTTAATGAAATTTCAAAGTTAAGTACATTCTAAACCCGCTAAATGAGACAGTATATTACAAGGTTAATGAAAGTATTAGTTGCTGGAGAATAAAACCTTCAACTATTTTGTGAATGGAATGTTTAGTTGCTAATTGAACACACATTGTAATATTATAAGGTAAATAAAACGTTATATTATAAAATAAAATAAACATTTGACTTTACAAGAATAACCAACGACACAGTAAAATGAATTACATTAATTCAATAAGCAGTTAATATTAAAAGGTAGATTTTAAAAAGTTTATTCTGAATCTTTATGGGCTGAATTGCAAATGAAGCATATAATTGTAAATGAAGCATATAATTGTAAATGAAGCTTTTAATTGTAAATGAAGCTTTTAATTGTAAATGAAGCTTCTAATTGTAAATAAAGCATGTAATTGTAAATGAAGTAAATAAGCTGTACGATATCACAAAAAGAAATCTTAAAGTAAATTGCATTCTGACTAAACTGTAAATGACGCTTTCTAGTATGCCGTAAAAGAAGCGAAACAATTCTCAGCAGTGAAGCAATAATGGAATAAATATCGCAAAATAGAACGTTGAAAATGAAACTGTAGTATAAATGAAGCTATATACTGGCTTGTGCTGTGAAAAGCTTCATTCGAAAAAAAATCTTAGTATTGAAATATTGCAATGAGAGTTTGTGAATAAAGGTGAGAATCTATGTGATATTTTATTCTAATCTAGTTAAAAGCGTGGTAGCATGAGAGAGCTATAAAAGTGCATCAATGATCGAGAAACACCTCTTGGACCGGCTTCATTATTGGTGTAATCTTCGACGGATCTGATGCTGTTATGTAGCCTCGGACGCATGCGCTGGATTTGGCGGGATATTTGGGGAAATCTCTTGAGAACTGAAACAAAACACTTAGCAACATTTGTCGGAAAAGGTTTACTTGAAAGTGCTGTTCTTACAATTACGTGCACAAAATCAGTTTATATGAAAAGTGAATTATTTTTCTAGTAATATTTAAGTGCCTATTTTTTCTACTCATATTCTACATGATTATTTTGTCATTATGCAAAAATAATTTACTATTTGACGCCTATTTTCATATAAACATATTCTTAATGCAGAACAAAAGTAAAAATGATTATTTTTCCATTGAATGCTGACGCACGTAACAAAGTTTAGGCATGGATTTAAATATCAAGTAAATTAACATCAGACACAAAAAGTTTGGACATTTTGGCAGAAAGTATTTTTAAATTGTAAAAGCCTTCAAGCATTATAACTTTTATTGGTCTAGTTTCAATTTAGAAATTACATACATAAAAATTCTTTTAAGAGCACAAATTTGCAAAAATAACTCAAATTGTAAAATACGATATATTCTTTAAGAAATCTAATAAATCTCTAAACAGCTTTAAAAATTATAGCTGAAAATATATACCATGGAAAGTGCATTAAAATACATTTCTAGAATAGACAAATGTAAACACACATGATTAAGATTAGTTTTCATTTATTTGTCTACTGGGTATAATCAAGTAAAAAAAAAAAAAATGAAAAACTTTATTAAAACTTTATGCGTGATTGTATTAAAATATTTAGGGTAGTTTCAGAAATAAAGATAATGTTGTGATTTAAATATATATTATATAATTTTAATTTATATCTGAACTATCTTCTTCTTGCGTTAAAAAATAATGATATTAAAATAAAGGTATAAAAATATAATGTTTTGTTTTAAGCCTGTTGTATTTAAAGACATTTGCTGGTACATACTAATTTTAGATGTCTCTAACAAAATCAAATGACATATAAAACTTAATTTAGTCAAAAAATTCTCTAGTTTTGAATTTTTGTTTTTTTGCAACCATTTTATTTAATTTTTTTTTGCAAATACTTAAGACACTTTTCTGTTCAACGTATTACAATTATCCTCATTAACTTCACGATTATGCGAGAACAAATTATATATATATAATATCAGTTTCTATTCCTTCCAATTTCCGAGCCTACACAGACGCATTTCAACAACAACATAATGTATAATGATATATCATTTATTTATTTTAAGTAAAAAAAGTTACCGCCTATTCCTGAAGAGTTTTTAGAGTTAAGTTCATTTGAGTGCGATATACTTTAACTTGAGCAATAATTATTAGAAAAAGGTATAATTTTCATTTCCTATTTTAACTTAATTTATAAAAAAATATTTTTTAAATTTAAAAACCTGAATTTTTAAATTTTTATTAATGCTATGTAAATATAACTATAGTTCTCGATTCTTCTCGCGTTATACCATTTTTTGATTCTTTCATGAGTAATTTTAGGACTCCGATATTTACTTTCTGTAATTCAATACATTTTTTAAATTGTTAATTGTGTTGTATCACAAATTCTTTTACAGTTTATTCACAGTTAAGTATTAATTTTCATCCATGATGACTAAATATATATATTTTGATACAAATTTTAGAACCTTAAAGTAATTTTAAAATACTGTTTTTAAGGATTTTCTAAAATATTGATTGTGACAGTCTGAAAATTACTCTACTAACGTAGAAAAGACTTCTTACATATTTTGATAACGAACATAAGAACATGCCATCCGGAAAAAAAAATTGTTTTGGAAATATTAACATATAATACTGTAGATGAACATTGTAACTTTAAATTAACCGGAATTCTTCAAAATATATATATATACTGCATTTGAAGCGGAACTTTCTATTTTCTTTTCTAGCCAACTCTTGAGGATTATTTTATGTATCGCAATATTTAATTTTTAAGCAATACTGCATTGGTTTTTTTTTACAGTAAAATTTATGTTTCTGAGACGCAACTGTTACATTATTTGTATGTCTGGGCTTCTAAGATGTATTATACGAGGATTTTGCAAAAAACGTGCATATGGAATTTTAAATACGCGCGTTAGAGCAACTCTTATATTTTATTCAAACGAAAAAATGTACAAAAATTTTAAGTCTGCCATGGATTAATCGGGCTAGTTAAATCGTGGCGCCATCTATGGAGGCTAAGATTCATGAATAATATTTAATTTATTTTTTAAAAGATTCGCGTAAATATTGTGACGTGGTGTATACGATGCGGTATATTCGATGCATTCCTATACTGGGTAGAAAATTTTTGTTTAGGAACAACAGTCTAAGGAAATTACATTAAAAACAAAAAATTTTCTTTTTGAACATTTAATTTGCTTTCTGTTCCTAGACTTAGTTTCTTTTCGTAAATTTCTTTTAAATTTCTCGGCATTGTTTTTTATTTTATCTTTTTCAATGTTGTTTCTTTTATATCTTACTTTTATCTCATTAAATAAATCAACACGACTGCTACAAGTACAATTTAAATTTTTTTTCAATTTGGTAAACATTTTGAAAGTCAAAATAGTTTATTCTGAAGACAAATTTGAAAAACTTGTGAAGCTCTGCTGCCGTAATTGAAAAAAAAAAATAATCTTACACATTTATTTTTTTCCTTAGTGGCCTTGTTTTAAAAAAAGGGAAGAAAAAACCTTTACTCATAGATTTTTTTTGGTAAAGATTTTGAACATTATTAAAATATTTTACAAATGTTCAGCTTTTAAATAGATTTAGCAACATAATCGCAGTGTAATTAATATAAATGCAATTTTATACATTTCTAAAATTTAATGAACAATGTTTACATGTTTATGTTTATTCCTGATGGAAATGAAACTGAGTGGAATTCTTTGAAATTTTATACAATTATGCTTTAGGTTTTGATTGAAATGTTATATTTAAAATCAAGCTATTAATTAGTTTACTTCCAATTGATTTAAATTATTTTATATTCTATCATTACTATCTAATAAATATTATTTAGCATTGTCCTTCAAAGAAGAAATTCAAGAATGAGTATTTTTGGCCCTAGTATAAGGAATTTTTAAAACGAAAGTAAAGAATGTATTAATTTTCTGCATCATTTTTTGTTATTTTCCCTTATTAAACACAAGAATAAAAATGACTATTTCTGGAGAAATGTTATCTAAATACATAAAAATGTTTGTGAGCTGTACTTTAGTTAAATTTTAAGTATAAACCACATTTCTTTGCAGTCTGTATATAATTATTTTAACTCAAATTTTTTTCGTAATTCATATTATTTTTTAAATATATTGTGAGCATAGCTCACAACTTATCTAAATAACAATTAGATTTAAAACGAATATCTTATCAAGGAACTTTTGTTTTAACTCCAAATAAAAAAAATGGAACATTTGGGTATATTGAGTCATTATGGATTTATTTTAATCTTTATGAAATAATTTAACTCAGTAAGTATAGTAATTATTACACAAACAGATGAATCAGAATTTATTTAAAAATATTATAGTGTGCATGAATTACTTTTCTGGAAATAAATATTAAAAAGAGTGTGAGGGAGAAATGAAAAATAAAGTTAAGTTTGTTATTGGAACTAATTAAAACAAATAATGGATTACAGTTTTTATCCGGTTCGATAGAAACTAGTATTTTGTAATACAATAAGTCTGAGTGTTCTAAAACAATATTGAATTTTTCAGTTAAAATAAATTTGAAAAAGCATGCTAGAGATTGCAATGGAGGCACTTACACATTAAGGGGCTGGTGCAAGGCGTAATCACTTCGTCTCTGTACGGGGCATCCGTTATATCCTCAAAGTTCATAATAAACATGCTGATCTCGCCCTCTTCATTCTTTATAGGAGCTGTCACCTGGCTGCACAAAAATTTGGTCCCTAGGAGAAAACAAGAAAACAAAATTTATTCCATGGAATAGTAATTTTAAAGGTACTGTATAATATCAATCATGTCTCTCATATTTTCTTACTGATTTCTATTATTAAAAAATTCGGAGTTTGTTATTTAAACATTTAACATATCAATGTTTTCAAACGAGGAATTAATTTAAGACAGTATCTCTAAACACATTCGTGGGTCTTGGGAAGATTACTTCCCATTTACATGATTTTACAAAATGAACCTGTGAGAAGCGCAAAACCCATTAAATATTGGTCTTGCTATTATAAGGATGGAAAGACTAATTCCCGCTTCAGTTTTGTACTATTGTACAAAATCCAGCGATTATGGCATCTGAAAATCGGACAAAAAAAGATGGTACTAAAAAACAAGTACCTTGTTCAAAAGCTGTCACTGTATAAAGCGATGTCATGGGAGGAGTTGATCGCTTCGAGGAAAGTAAAGAAAGATCCCAAATAAGATGAAGATCTGTAAAATTTTGGTATCGCGCGTATCTTTTATTTTCATATTGACTTTGCCCTCACATAAATAGTTTCATACTGTGGCAAGTGAACAAAAGAAACAGACCAGTTAACATTCCGTATAGCATTAGCTCGTCAATTAATAGACGGGTATTCCTCAAGAAAAAGGAAAGGACGTCCTGTTAACTTCCAAACAAAGAAGTTTGTAGTTCCGGAAAATGGGAAATTATATGCAAGAATGGTTTCCAATTACAGAACATGTAGGAAATGTTGTAGAAAGGGGACAAGAAAAGACGACCTGCTACATGTGTGCAGAATGTGATGTTCCCTTGTGCGTTGCAACATGCTTCTCATCATGGCAAATAATCACTACTAAATATAATTTGATTTATCATAGTAAATGGTTTCTAGGGAAGTATTTTCCCCACCCTTAAAATTTAAATGTGAACATAAAATTTGACAAATTAAAATATATTTCCTTAAATGCTATTTATATAATTCTTAATAAAGCATAAAGAACTGCGAGAAATTCAAGAGAGAAATAAATGACCCACGAAAGGGCTAATAAAGCCTCTCAACCAAGCATCATTTGACCAGATCTCGGGCAAATAACACAATGAATTCATTTTTCCTCATCAGTAGAGAAAAATGCAAAGTAATCTTTTTACCTCAAAGAGTATCATAAGAGACACATTTCACAGATTCGCCGTTTACTAAAAGCTGAATCTGTCATTACTACACTGCGTTTATTTCTTACCCTTATATTACCAAAAAGAGAAACTTTTCTTCAGGTCTAAATTATACTAACTGAATAGAAATAACTATAAACAACGATGGCACGACACAAAAATAAAATTCATACAAGTTATTTAGCAAGAACAAGACAATAAATTGTCCTGGAGGTCCAGACACCTCTAAAAGTTAGACATTCGCATTGAAAGAAAGAAGTTAACTTAATTACTTTGAAACTATATATTCAATTCCTTACAGAAAACATTGTTTTCTGAAATAAATTGAAGACTTTTAACTTTAAAATTTCAGCCTTATGACGATTATTTGGAAATGATTTATACTTGGTTTTTGTATATTTTAACATTTTCCGTGAGACACTGAACTAACGATGGAAGAAATGAATCATTTCGTAAATGCTGTTCCAATATATTCCGAAGATTTTCCAATATATTAGTATTAAAAAATACGGGCTTTGTGAAGGGCATTTCATGCAAGAGAACGAATTCTCGTGTTCTCTTTGCCAACTCTGATTAATTTGTGCTTGGTGGATCTTGGCATTGTCTTCCTGGAATATGCCAGTTCTATTAGGGAAGAATAAATTTATTGATGCGTTAACCTGGATTTTAAACACGTTTTAAATAATTCAGCGACTTCATTTTAATTTACTGTTGGTGTTCCTAGACGAGACTCATTGAACGAACTCAGATCACAACATTGTTCTCCATTTGCCTGCAAACTATGCATGAAGAATTAATCGAATATCCTGAAGAGCCCATTGTTCTGGAATTAGTTGAATCTTGACTCATCAGATCACAGGCCATTTCTTGAAGGCTTAGCTGTCTATTCTATATGCTCTTTAACAAATTGGAATCGTTTTCTTCGGCTAATCGTGAAAACAAAGGGTTTTCTTGCGGATATAGAAATTTTTAGGTTCATTGTTTCAAATTCTCGTCACACTATGAGTGTTGATCATTGTGATTTTGACAGTTACTTTTTACGATTTTTATTCACCAGTTGTTTAAGATATCCGATTACTTGCGACAGCTTTTTTTAAAAAAATAGAGATATGGGGATTTTTTTAAAATTTATTTAGAATATTTTAAGAAAAATATGCTAAAATTAAAAAGAGAAAAAGAAATTATTATTACTAAAATCGGAAAAAATTGGTAAAAATTGACAAATATAGCATAAACTCTGCCCCTTCTGTACCAACAGTTTATGAACAAATTTTCAATTTTTCAATTTTGATGCGTTGCTACGTTATTCATTTTTGAAATGACCTTCAGGATAAGACATATTTTAATTTTTACAAAAACGAGAGGACTTTATCTTAGTTAGTGTATGAAACTGCTTAAGAAAACAGTGATTATATTCACATAAGGGACCGTAAGTTTTGTAATAAAACAGTGATTCATAAATCTGAAGGTTAAAACACTTCTAATTTTTTAGAACATACGCAAAAAATTTCAGTTAATTATTTTTTAAACTGTTTGAGCTATGGCTGACCCCGTTTGAGCATTTAAAAAAATATATTTCGAGTAAAACGCGTTTAAAAGTATGACATCTTGCTTAAAGTAATGACATCTGCTTTTACTAAAACATTTATAGTTTTTGTTCTAGAGAACGGAAAATAATAAGCTTGGTATTTTTATAAAGCTAATAAAATGGCCTATAAAATGAAATCATAAAAAAATTGTGAATTTTTGAAAAATTGACAATATTTGGGTAGTAGGTTACCTTAAAAGATTTTTGGTATCGAGAATTTAAGAGAATTTTCGAACTATATGCTATTTGTAAAAAATGCAACACCATGAAGGAATCATCAGAATTAAATGAAATTTAATGCACAAAAATGACCTGTATTAATACAAATAAAAAACACAATTTTCAAAGCAAAAAAAAAAAAAAAAAAAAAAAACATTAAGTGTCCGAAATTAGTATTTGGTGTAACAACCATGTGGTACAATAAGAGCTAATATACGACGTGGCATGGAGTCAAACAGATTTTGAATGTCTGCTTGTGGAAGAGAATTCCATATTGTTTGTATGCACAACAAAAGTTCGTCTTTTGAAGCTGTAGGACGTGGATCACGAGCTAGACGCCAACCAACCAAATCTCACACGTACTCAATAGGCGTCATATCCGGCGAATAAACAGAACAAGGAAAAAGTTGCATGTGTTGGGCTGAACAGAAATCTCGAACAGCCCTTTCAACACGTGGGCGTGCATTATCCTGCTGAAAGATAGCTTCAGGGATGCCTTGAAGGAAGGGAACGATTTCAGGCTGTAGCACTTCACGGACGTACCTGTTGCTATTAAGATTACCCTCAATTCGTAGCAAACTGGATCGTCCATGATACGAGATCGCACCTCGAACGATAACTCCGGGTGTTAGGCCACTATGTCGTTCGATAACGCACTCTGGAAGGCAGCGTTCACCGGCATAGCGTCTAACACGAATGCGGCCATCATGGCCCACAAATTGAAGTGTGATTCATCTGAAAAGACAACTTGGTGCCAATATGCTTATCAGGTTCTGTACTCAGGAGCCCATTGCAGACGCAACAGTCGATGGTTTGCGGTGAGGGGGATCCTGTTTAAAGGCACCCTTGCACGCAATCCACGGTGCAGCAGATATTGACGAATTGACGAAGCCGACATTAGTACACCTGTAGCAGTGGACCAACGTGCTGCCATCTATCTGGAGGAAGCTGTACGGTCATTCACCGACATGCGGAACAGGTGTCGATCGTCGCGGGCTGATGTCATCTTCCATCGTCCAATACCAGTCTTTCGAGTTGTTCGTTGCTCTTCGGTCCACTGCTTCCAAATTCGCATCGCTGTGGAAATGTTCCACTGCACACGAGCTCCTATTGCGCGATATGAAAATCTTCCTTCTCGAAGGCCGATAATCCTCCCCCGTTCAAACTCCGTAAGATGTTGGAATTTCTCCTTATTTCGTCGCGGAGGCATACTTAGGTCTCACCAAATGTTCGCCACTAACAAACAATCATTAACTATTTACAACGTCCCGCTACAGCCCTTTTTTTATACGCTTTCAGCATCAGTTCAGAGGGCGCTGCGCTTGCCACGCATGTGCCGTGGCTCTGAAACTTTACTATTTTACGTAAAATCCTATAATTTACATTTGCTGCTAAGTTCATTTAGTTCTGATGATTTCTTTATGGTTTTCCATTTTTTTACAAACAGCAGTGTATATTTATCCTTAAATGCTAACGGTTCACCATTAACCAATCCGTTTTTTTAATAATGCACACAAAATTTCTTAACCCACTTCCAGTAATTCTAGCGATCTCTTTAGTCGCTTTCATTTTTTGGGGCAGCCATCAATTTTATCTTTTTTTGAACGCTGTAACATTGGTTGAGTTGTTTTCTTATTTGTTGTCTTCAGAAGTGGTATTGAAACCAAGCACTTTCACTTTAAAATCCGTGATGAATGCACAGTTTTCGTAGCTGAACTTTTATGTTTAAACTTCCCAAGCAAAATAGTGTCATCTCAGACTATCCATTTGTACTGATTCTGTTTCATTGTTGTATATCCTGAAGAGTATTTCTTCGGCTAACAACATTATCGTCGAGATCCAAAAGCGACTTAAAAGCCTAAAAGATTTTTTAAAAAATAATCTCAAAAGTTTTTGCATTTGTTCACGGACACACGTGCGTTCTTGGAAATACGTGGGCAGGGTACCTTGCAAACGCTGCCATGAAGCGCAAAATTAACATTGCCGTTATTATTCCTACATCCTTTTACAAGAAGATTATAGGAGAAAGAATAGTGGAGAGACTTGGAACCAAATAATATCTTATTTCAAATAAAGGAAGCTGAAAAATTCTTTTCTACATCCATTAATAAGAAATTGTAATGCCACATCTTTTTTACACACACTAATAATAAAATAACCCAACTTCTCACTGGTCATGGTAATTTTAAAAATTATCTGAACAAATTTAATTTCGTTCCGTCATCTTCCTACGATTGCAGAATTGATGGTAAGGAAAATGTAGAACCTGTGCTCCTTCTGTGTTCAAAGTTTGTCAGAGAAAGAAAAATCCCGTGACTAGTTTGCAAGGATATTAATAAAAATTGACCTTCAGATTTTCACCTAATCATTTCCAACATTTCTATAAATTCATTGTAAGCACATTTGAAATCCTTCATGACTTTTAAATTTTCTTTTTCCCCTTGTTTAATGTGTCTTCCTTCTTCTATAAAACCCGTCTAATACTTTGTGGTGCACTGGGACTCAAAAATGTTTTCAATGAAAAAGTTTAAAAAAGTACTATAACATCTGATTTTTCGATTACTTGGAACATTTTTACTTATAATTATTAAACAAACGATCAACTGTGTAGTACTTTAGAATTATTTTAAAAAATTAATTAACAGCACCAAGAAAAAACGAGTAAATCACTGTTCATCCGAGACAATGAAGGGCTCTTATACATTTAATTGTCTATTTCTTTGGCTGGGCAATGTATTGGTCAAGCTAAAAATACTGAATAGCAAAAAATAAATATAACTAACGCAAAGAGCTATATTTATAATAAGACAACTGGGTGGCGTGGTTGGTTTGCCGCTGACCTTCTGCACCCAAGTTTGCGGGTTCGACCCCGGCCCAAGTCGGTGGATTTTCATGATGCAGAAAATCGACAGAGGCCACATGTCGTATGATTATACGGCATGTAAAAGATCCCTAGAGTGTCTGCTTGGCTTGAGTGCTGGTGGCAAAATTAAATCCTAGTACAGGTTCGCATTGTCAGAGCTCAGGTGTCTCCCTCTTGGGAGGAAACTGGGTGTGAAAATTACCTGCTACGATTGGTATCCGCCTATAGGGGGTCGCACTAAAAAGAGATACCGGCTCCTGAGGAATGTACTAGGTCTACAATGGTAAAACGCCAATCCCCACAGCGCATTAGAAATGAAAAAAATAATTATAATAAACTGCAAATATTTCTTTATTTGTAACACGTACGTGTATACACATAAATCATCGTGATTAATTAAAGTTAATCATCATAATGATAATTAATATTATCCCAGTGCTTCTCAAGGTTTCAATATTTGCGACCCAATATTCAATCATAATTTTCATCGTGCCCCCCCCCTCCATACTATAATAAGGTATTGAATTCAATTATACAGTACTTTGATGCAAAGCTAGAATGCGACTTAAACCAGTGCCACCGGTGTATATAAACGTCTCACTCAGTCAAAGCGTTCTTTTCCCTGGACGTATATATACGTCTTTTGAAATTACAATCTTTTCTGGGCACCGCTATCCATAAAATTATTCTGAAGGCTATGGAATACATAAAAGGACCTTGACAGTGTGTCCGGTGGCATTGGGAGCGAATTGCATAACTTTTAAACGGCAGTTAAGGGATGAATTATAAACCGAACAAATGATCAAGATAATTTTTGCATGTAATTTTATATATGGCAAGAGCATGGAGTTACTGGGAATTATTGAGCTTGTTTTTAACTTAGTATTGTTAAACACTAATTATCAAATACACAGTGTAGTATTGATACATTTATATTATATCAGTGTAAATATATATTTCACTTTTTACTATGTCACAATGTTGTTTGTTTTCTTTCAGTAAATTAGCAATTTTTTAAAAAGTAATCTTTTGTTTTAGGGGAGGGGCAGTAAAATATCCAGAGAAAATTAGGGGGCGTTGAGTTGGCACGGATTAACCAAATATAGTCTAAAAAGACTAAAGAAATCACGCTTATTATGTACTAACAAAAGTAAATTTAATACTGTTTACATTATGTAGATTGTATGGATTTAAATCATTTCTGTTATCACATGTACAGAAATTCGCATAGTTTGGTAGACCTACATTAAATTTAATGATATAATGCATTTTAATTTCTGTAGTGCACGTGTTCTCTATGTCTGTGAGCAGTAGGAAAAATGTTTCGTCCACTGCATTTCATTACTTATATTATCCAAGAAACATAATTAAATTTGTTAATCAGAAATTAAAACATGATTCTTTAAATGGTAAAACTGTCGATTAATATTAATTTTGAAAGCAATAGTTTATTATGAAAATTATTTCGTATCATCAAAACCCCCACCTTGCTTTTGAAATTTTTGAGATACGCGCAGTCTCGATAAGTTAATTATTAAAAAATTAACGGTTTAATTTAAAAATACAAAGCGTTTTAGCACAGCAGACGACTTTTTACTGATTTACTTCATGTTTTTTAGCGTAGAATAAATTTTAGACAGAAGAGAAAATGGACTAGACGCGAGAGCATTATTGTGCTATGATCTTCTACGATTTTAAAGCTGGAATAAATCAAGAGGAATACTTTTAACCGCTGAAATTAGCATTTGGTGATGAATCTCCGTGTCAAGCTACTGTACTCAGATGGTTTAAAGAGTTTTGAAGTGGTCGCAATTCTCTTCAGGATGAAGAACACACAGGAAGGCCACGCGGTCGGCAGTAATCTTGGATAATGTGTCTACCACATACGTAGAATGTTAATGGATGATAATCGCTGTACCTTCCAAAGGATACAGAAGGCACTTAATATTGGATCCACAGCCATACATAAAATTATTCATGAAGAATTACATATGAAAAAGTCGTTTGTCATAGGGTTCCCCATAATCTACCTGAGCATCAAAAAGAAGAGTGTGTCCTAATCAGTAAATAAACCCTTAAATTGCTAAATGATGGTGGCCACCGCACCATTTCTAAAATTGTAATTGGTGATGAAAGTAGGTACCGTTTTTTGACGTTCCAACACGTCTTAAAAGCAAAATATGGGTCTTTGAAGATGATCCCACGCCAACAACGGTGAAAAGACAACGAACAATGAAAAAAGTAATACAAGCCGTTTTCTTCAGAAGTACGGGATTGGTCAAAGCCATCAAGTTGGAAGGACAGAAGACAGTAATAGCAAACTGGTATACAGCTAAATGTCTTCCAGAAATTCATTCACCATGAAATTAACGTTAGGGGACTAATGCTTCACCATGGCAATAAATCTTCTCATGCAGCCGGATTAACACAGTTGAGTTTCTTAAACGAAAACAAAATAAAGTGATAGAACATCCCCTTTATTCTCCGGATCTAGCTATGTGTGACTTTTGGTTATTTTTTAATCTAAAAAAGAACTTACGAAGACGTCGTTTTCACTCAGAAGAAGAGATTGATCTGGCTATATAAATTCATTTTTTTCATCCATTCCAAGATATGAATGGTTTGAGGCAATTAATCAGTGGAAAATTTGTCTACAAAAGTGCATTGATGCACTTACTCCTCCTAAAAATACTCCTAAAAATTTGTAAGTATAACCTTAAATACCAAAAATTTCAGAGTGACCCTCATATTCTACTCTTTTAAATGAAGAAGAAATTCAGTAGCGCTTCAAATCCAACAATATCCTATCTACGACTAAAATATATAATATTAAACATTTAAATAAATTTGTGGCAATAGCTGTTTCAGATTCGCAAGAAAATAAAATTGGAGCTTAACAAATAATTGAATTAAAAAATATATTCTATTAGTAATAGAATATTTTTTTAAACTTTAACTTTTGTGTTCACCATATACTATGTACACTCTTATTTCTCTAGAGTGTTGAGGGTGGGGGGCGGTATCGAAATATTCACTAGATAAGCGGGAGCCAGTTCAGAAAAAGTTGGGAACCTATGCTCTAACATGTAGTGAGGTAAACGTTTTATAATTATGGAAGAGTAGAATCCAGAAATTGGTAGATACGTCTTCGTATACCCTTGACAACAAAATGTGAAATACGAGTTACGTTGATTTTATAAGTCTTTCGAATTTATTTGAGTAATATATTTTATGACATTAATTTATATGAAAAGATTTACTGCTGTGCTACTAAATAACAGTGTTTCCCTTAGTTTAACTTTTAATGAGAGGGGAAAAAACTTTTTCAGAAGAAAAGATTTTTCTCTTTCATATTATTGAATTATTAAACTAATTATTTTTATTAGTAAATGATCTTTCTAACATCCAATAAAATAAGCCCTACGCTCCTAGACGTCATTTTTCTACAGAAAATAATGAAAAACAAAAGTAGAACTAATATTTCATTACAGAAGATAAAAGATATTTATTTTTGTTATCTTAACAGATACATGCAGAAATAAACAACTAATTTAATTTTAATGAATTCACGATAAGTTCTTAATGGAAATAACATTTTTTCATACTATTTATCTATACTACTAAAGAATTTTATATGGGGATGATAAATCTTTGACTAGAGGATATAAAATAATTTATAAAATGAAAACGATAACCGAATGCTTCGAAAATGAATTATTCAGAAAGTATTACGAATCGGATTTGACATGTGTCCCCGATATAAAATTTATTTTTTATGTGTTGTTATATACAGAAAAAAAAATTCATGATTTATTCTATTATTATTATTTAGAGAATTTAGAAATTTGAGACTTTTCAACCCAGTATGGTAAAATGTTAAAAACATTTTTTCCCCTTCTGATTATCCACTGGAGTTTTCTATGAAACTGATATACATGCAGTTAACAAGAGATTTCTATAAAATAGATAAAAGCAGATTATTCTAGAGCACTTTGTTACAATTCTAAATAAATTTATTTTTCATAATTAAATAACAAAAATGATTACTGACCTATCAATTTTTTCAAAAATAATTATAAAAAATTATAAATAAGTTAAAAATTTTGAAAAATTAATTAATTGTAATGTGACAGAAGAATCATCGCAATAAGTTATTATCTCTTCTTTAAAAAAGAAAAGAAAGGAGAAAAAAAATCAACTAGATATTATTTCATTAAAGCGGATTTAAAAAATATTTAATTTTTTAGATTATTCCAAAACAAGAAATATTTTAAGCAAATAAACTGCAATTATTTAACACTCATTTTTTAAATAATTTTTGGAAAAAAAACAACACTTTTTACTTTATTATTCAGTTATATTTTGTATTTAATGAATTAATCATAGCTTACAATTTTTCATGTTTAACAGGGAAAATACACACGCGCGTAATTAAACTCATAAATTACACGTACACTTTAAGTAACATGGATAGGAAAGGGAAAAAATCTTATTTTTCTAGAAAAGTTTTTTAATATTATTTACTGTGGAATGTTTCAATTTTAAATAAAATATTTGTCACGCATAATTAGCAAACCTTTCGAAAGTTTTTTTTTTGGCAGCAGTAAGCCAATGGTCGTTAACTCGTGAGTGAATAAGTATATATTAACGTCGCACTTTTACAGCTACACGAGAGCTTTTGGCGACGAGCCGTGTCATTTTGAACCATGATCAAGTGACGAGGACGACACCTGAGCTGGCATCCCCTCTTCCAACAACCATACCACACCAACGGGAGGTCATTTGAGCTCTTGACAGATTTAACGTGCATCGCTCTCCTACACGGCGGGTCTTAAGTGGTACTGGGCTCGAACTCATGGAATGCTTGCCATGATTCGATACCTTGACCACTTGGCTACCGCGGCCACTCGTTAACTCGTGACCGTTGTTGCTTTTGTAAAATCGTAGATTTGAGCCCTGGGGCCAACGAAGATCCATGTGTGCTCAAGCGCATTCAATCTATCGTGGCCCACATTGGCGTGGTGGAGAAGTTTTGAGAGTAGAGGTCAGCCTAGGTGCCTCCCCCCCCCGTCACTTGACCGAGGCTTAAAATGACGAGGTCTGCCACCAAAAGCTCTCGTGTGACTTCAAAGAGCAACATTTTCAAGAATCAATCAATAATTGTTGATTAAAATCAAGCAAAAGTTTTTGAAATTGCAATAGATTAAAAACTTTTCTAATGATTTTAAAATTTATATTTTATTCTTTTGATGAAAGATATTTTTATAATGGCGCTTTTCAATGACGCGCAGAGGCAATATTAAGAGGACATATATTAGAATCCCAAGAATTATTCTTCATCCAAGTATTTCCCCCCCAATTTTATGAGAATGAGTTTTTTTATTAACGTAACACTCTAAAGCAATACGAAGGCTATTGGTGAAATATCTCGTCATTTATAACCACTATCAAGTGGCGAGGATGACACCTGAGCTGACACCCCACTCTCTTAACACCCTCTAATACCATGGCAACGGGAGGATTTTGAGATAGGATAGATTTAGCGTGCATCAGCCCCTCTAAACCATTAGTCTTTAGTCGCATCAGGACTAGAACCCGAGACTCTAAAACGCTGGACACGAGTTCATGACCATAACCATTAGGCTACCACGAAATGGACGATTTTATCGTTCACTTTAAAGGTTTATTTTCAAGGATATATATTTTTATGAACTTAGTCAAATCTATTACTAAAAAAATTCAACTAGTGTACTTATTACTTTTTGAATAGCAATTTACAGAGCTCTAAGGATTGCCAAATTTTGTTTCTAAAACTCGAATTTGATACGAATTTGAATATATTAATGATCATTCTTCGTTCCACATTAGTTATATTTATTTAAAGGAAATATATGATTAATTATTATAGGAGATAAGTTGTAGAGTTATTAATTGTAAGAGAGAGAGTTTGTATTTTGATACTTTATATTTTGATAATTTGATTGTTTGATAGTTTTTTTTATATATAGCCCCCCCCCCCACTCACACACAAATGGAGGTTTACATAATACTATACCAGTTTTAGACAAAATTTACAGTTTATTCCTTTTACTTATGCAAAATGGCTTTTGTAATCAAGATTTTCTTAAGTGAATCCGCGTTTCTTTAATTCTTAAATATCAATTGGGTAGCAAAAAAAAGTTTTTTTTTTTTAAATTCACCCTGTGGAACAATTTCTGTTAACATATGAAAGTTGGATTCTTGTCATCCATGGTTGAAAATTTAATGTTTCAAAATAACTTGATAAGGAGTTTTTGTGGCCTATTTGTGACCGCAGTACCCGAAGGGCCATGGTCACGAACTCATGGCCAACGTTGTTTAGTCCTGGGTAATTATAAAACCAACAGAAATTACATAACTGGTATTTTAACTTGCTCTTTTCGAAATAGACTCACTACTGAACGAGTAAAATTTAGAACCCTTATGATTCTTTTTTCTTACAGTTATAAAATTTTTCATGACGACCTTTTTTTTTTTTTTTTAGCTTAATTTTTTTTTCCTTTCAAAATCAGTAATACATATCAAAGACAATATAAATATATTACCTGGTTTAAATATTAGTCCCTCTAAAGCAACTTGAAGGGACAACTTGAATATGTAAAATAAATCGAATAACAATATAAATGTGCTGTGGCTTACATTTGAAATAAATTTTTAATAAATCATCAAAAAAGAATGGTTTTTAGTCACAGATGTTTGCAAAATAATTGCAATCATTAATTACAACGAAACATAAAATGGAATGTGTGTCTTCAAGTTACATTTGGCTTAGAGTTCGCGTTTTTAACACGCCTGTGCACTTTTTTCTTTCCCTACAAGGATACGTTTTTTAAAAATTGTTTCAGCATTTTACACGAATCATTAACTTCAATGCGATTTATCATCTTTAGTCGAAGTTTGGAAAATAATTGAAGGTAGTAGCTAGATAAAAGTATTATTAGGGGATGTTTTTCTTTCACTGAATTATCTTAAATCTACAGTAATTTTTTAATCGGTTTTTCAATATTATTTGGAAAAAATGGCAAGGTGCACGATTAAGGAAAAGATAATACTATATAGCGGGCTATCTCACGATATTTCTTTCAAAAACTAACATGGGGCTGTGATCTTCTTAAGGGGTCTCAGGGGTGTTAATTTTGTCTCGAGGGCCAAAAATATAAACAATTTCAAATAAATATAATTCTTTGAAATTAAAATAAAATAATTCAAAGCTCCTACATATTATTTATAAAGGAATAAGGTTTCAAAAAAGTACCTAATGTTCAAAATATATAACCATAATTTAAAAAAATTATAAGCATATGAAAATAAGAAAAATTTCTGTAGAAACATTTAAGTAATGTTTGCATTGCGAATGCTGTTTTCTAAAACTGTAGCCTTTGATGTGAATAAAACTTTCTAGAATTATAAAATGTATCATACTCTTTAAACCCTACCTAATTTAGTATTATATATCTTTTTTATTTCAAAATATTTGAAAAATACTGAAATCTTTTAAATTAAATTTTAAAAACCTAATTTATTTTTTATTTTTTAAAAAAATAGAATATATAATTTTTTCTATATAAAAATAGCTACAGTGTAATAAGGATACACACACAGTTAACTTTATAAATCAACTTATTACTAGTAATTAGAGCTACTATTTTAGAAAATATTACGCGCAACGTAAAACTTAATATTTCTTACAGAAATATTTCTTATTTTCATATGCTTATAATTTTTAAAATTGTGATTATATTGTAAAAGTTTTGTATTCTTTTATGAATCTTCATTCCTTTATAACAAGATATCAATCATTGGCATGGTCAAGTAATATTAGCGTGTTTTTCACATGTTGTATTTTACAATAATGCAACTAATGAGCTTTTTAATAACAGAAAGTAGTACAGTACTTGAAATTATTTTTTAAATCATTAAATTTAAATATGATTCGGCTCATCTAGGGCACAAATGCGACCCAATACCGAAAACCCGAGGTCAATTGGTTGCTTATTGGCTGAGAAAAAGGTACCACAAAACATGGAACGAAGACGAAATTTGCGTCCTAATAGCGCTTTTGTTCCACTACGTGAGAAACGCGCTAAAAATGTGTAGGAGATTCGAATTATTAAATTTTAATTTCAAAGAATTATATCTGTTTGAAAATTGTTTATATTTTCAGCCCTCGAGACAAAATTAACACCCCTGAGATCCCTCACTGTGTATCATGTTACAAACTGGTTAATTTTTGCTATCTCAACGATGTTGAAGTTTCAACTAATTATAGGTAATTTTGTTTTGAGCTCAACTGTTACTTTTCTCAAGTGTAACAATGATACCAATTTAGCTCCAACCTTATCTTTTATCTTGCAGTTTTTACCGTCTGATGCTTCTTTGCTGGGATTTTTCCTAATGGGACTATGTTAAAGAACTGTATACAACACTCCAGTAATGAGCTTAAATAGACTTCTAGGACTTATCATTTTGTTATTGCCTGTTTAACATCTTAAATGCTAGACAACAGCTGATCTAAATATTGAGAAGATGTTTAGATACCTCAAGAGCAACCAAGAAGCCTTATAGAATTTTTGGTTCGTTCAATGATTTGTAAATATTTTTTTTTATCAAAGCCTTGTGTGATATATTTTATAGACTTTTTCATGCTTTAATTAAAGCGAGTTCAAAATAATTCACGATCCTTTACTTTTACGTATTTAATTTACTTTTTCGATGTTTTGATAAGGTTATGCTCAGGTGTCTCCCTCTAGGGAGGAAACTGGGCTTCAAAATTACCTGCGGCGATTGGTATCTTCCTATCAGGTGCCGCAATGAAAAGAGATACCTGCTTCGGGTAAAATGGTAATCCGCAGCCCATTAGAAATTTAAAAAAATGCTTTATTTAATATGTCATTTAACAATACACTTAAAGACATTTCAGATTAATTTCTTACTTATAAATGTGTATATTTAATGATAATTCTTGAAGCCTAGAATGTAATTTTCTAGAATCCGTGTTTTGTAATGTTTGCTGTGTATGAGGGAATATAAAAAATGGGGTGACAGTTATTACTCGTACAAACAAAGAAGCCAAATATTATTGTATTTAAATAGAAAAGTATATTTCGTTGAAAATTGTAAAATTATATTCCCTCGTGATGATTTTATGTAAGAAATTTAAAAACTGATAGTCCTCCCTGATTGCCAATAATAAGGGTTCTTAATATTTTTTGCAATGTTATTAATAGTATAAACAATGTTATTAATAGTATTCGTCAGTGTTATTAATAGTATAAATTTATTTATACCCTTTGATTAATTTCAACATTAATTTTATTCCTTAATGATGGATCTTCAGAACAAATTTTTTTTGTCAAAGTTCTATTTCGCGTCACCTAAGATTTTAGCTATTTTAACTAATCTTTTTTTTATATATGGGGTGTGTGAAAGTTTTTGTTTACTTTGGGCAGAGTACTTTTAAACTTATTTCCAACATTATTAAAATATTATACAAGTTTCATTTAAAACTAATTTTTAATTAGTTGCTTTCAGATTTTTTAAATTTTATTAAAGTTTTTTCTTTGTTCCGAAGTTAATCAATAGAGTGAGTGATTTTTCAACGCGAGGGCTGCTAGCGATAGACCTCATAATTTTGAAACTTGGCCGAGTAACAAGGACGTCACTTGAGCTCTAATACTCCCCGCTCCAAACTACCACACCACGTCAACGGGAGGATATTGAGCGTATACAGATTTAAAGCGCATCAGTCCCTCTACATAGTGATTTTCAGTGGCACAAAGGCTCGAACTCGTGACACGCCATCCACGAGCTCACGACCATAAACATAGAGGCTATCGTGACTTCTCTTAATCACTAGAAATGATGTTGAGTAAGTTTGTTTTATAACAACTAAGGCAAGATATATATCCTAGTATTAAATAAATCTTTCAAACAACAAATTGTATGTATAAGGTAGCTCTTTTCATTTATGTTTAGTTTGGTTTGAATAAATGTCATTTTAGAGCTACAGTGGGCTAATAGAGAAGGAACCTCGGAGCTTTGAACGACGAATAAAAATTATGAAGATATCTTAATAGTATCACATTCTTATTTATTTATCACACTACTCAGAGTTTAAGAAGGAGTTTGATTAGGTATGAAGTAATTTGTATTATTCTATGTGGCTGATTATTATTGGAAGACAGACAGAGACACAAAATAACGCAACTTACTTCATTTCTTTCAACAGAACTTACATTTTGAATATTAGACTTCTATGATTTTTTTATAAACGTCTATAAATTTAGTATCTACTAATTTACTATCTTAGTACATAAGTACACATTGTTCTGTCTCTTTTTTTTCGAAACAAAAACAAAAAGTTAACGTTTCAAAAGCTGGCTTTTAGAGCGCTATTTTGTTGTAAAAGATACTTTATTTTAACTTTTCTTGATTTAAGATAATTAATGTTCCATAGCATCGAAAAACATTGGTCTAAGGAACACAAATAACACCTGGGATAAAAATGATTTTTATAAATGTGAAAGAACAAAATTTCTCAAACGACAATTGTTCCAACCACATACTAATTACATAACAAACAGAGGCAAACTCTCTGGAATCTTCTTTACAAGAAAGGATAGGAGAACATTCCAAATTGAATTTAAATTAGATGAAATAGAGAAATAAGATATAAACTAACTCTGCGATTTTATTCACTTATTTATATGGAAATATTTTAGGGATTAAGTAAACCTTTCTTAAAAGAAAAGAAAATGAAAAAGCACTCTATCTTTCTGATATACGAGTAATAACCTTTGTGCCTTTACTGTATAAGAATTCTTTTTACGACACAAACCCCTATGCTTTCATGTGCGTCTCTTAAACTGCACACAGCATGTTCTCTCGTTCGTCAATGACGTCAGCTCTCTGCATTTTCCCTCGCTACATTGTCGAGAAATTTATTTTTCCTATTTATTAATTCATTGAGCGTCAGGAGATTTCCGGCGCTGGAAATTTCTTTGCACTTGAATTGCGGATTTTGTTTCAAAAAGCTTGCGACACGCAAACCAATTTCTTTCCCCTTGATCAAGTTAACGTGCAGTTAAGAGAATGAAGTAGAATACAAACACGTGCACACTGATAACTGCTGGTAATTAAATTTTATGAAAATTCTATACACGTAAGTTCTTGATCTATAAGTTATACAATTATTTTATGTATGGTTTATATGAATAAGAGCAATTATATAAGAAAAATTCATAAATTTTAAACAAGAGTTCATATAAACAAGAGCATGCTCTTCCTTCAAAGCATGATTTATTGAATAATCAATATATTTGTATTCTTCATTTCATAACTCATTTTAAAAGGAATCAAAATCACTAATAGAAATTTGTGAAATATGCCAAACATTTCTGGTTCGTTACGAATTTTTATGATTTATTTTAATATTAAAATATTTAACAGTGTATTTCCTATATTGTGTTTGGAGGAACAAATATAAATATATATATATAAGCAACACTTATTCACTCGTCACAGGATCTTTGAGACTTATAAGCCTACAGATTTAAAATTTTGCAGACATGTTTCTTTTGTTGAGGAGAATGTGCTAAAATGGGTTTTACAGAAATCGAATTCCACTGGAATTTTTCAGAGGAGTTATAGATAGTAAAAAGTTCCATTTTTGTACTATTAGACATACAGACATGAAATTTGGTGGGAATGTTTCCTTTGTTGGGTAGAGATTCTCTAACAAAGGATTTTACTGAAATCAACTGCCAAAGGATATTACAAGGGTGTAAAAATAATATATTATCTCTCTATCTATATTTGCTTTTGGGAAAAATGCAACTTACTCATCACGAGATTTCTGGAATTGTTAGAACCACAGACTTGAAATTTAGCTAGCATTTTTCATTTTTGAGTAGAGATATACTACAGGTTTTACATAAATAGTCTCTCTTAGAGGCGTAAAAGATATAATCAGAAATTTGTTTTAAATAATATTTACATATTTACTAACAGTTTTGTCTGGAAACACTGGGTTATTCGGTTTCGTTTATATTTATTTTGCTTTGCTATCTCATTTTTCTAAATCGCTCTTTCATTATCTAATTGCCTGATTTACTTAAAATTATTCAGAACATTATTCTTGACATTATTGAAATTTCTTTCATTCTTCTATCTCGATTGTTATGTTTTATTTCACCAGCGTGTACCTACTACCATATATATGAGTAGGTATGCCAAATAACGGCACTACAGTCGCTTTGATAGATGGTTTAGTGGTATTAAAATAAACTAGTATCCAAAGGAAATAAGTTAAACAGACATAACAGATATATTAGATAAAGTCACCTTATAGGTTGAAACAAGTGTCACAGTGATCCACGAGTTGATATATACTCTGAGTAAAGAAACTGTAGGAATGTTGTTATGGAAACTGTTGTTATGGAAACTGTTGTTATGGAACCAATTTTCAACGGCACTTTGGATCTCATTATCGTCGGCAAATCACCATCCCTTCAGAGCTTTCTTGAACAGACCAAAGTTGTGGTAGTCACACGGCAAGAGTACCGGGTTGTAAGGGGGATGTTTGAGAACCTCCCAACGGAATTGCCATAATAATGTTTGACACGCCACAGCCATTTGAGGACGAACATTCTCATGCAAGAGGATAAACCTGCGGGACAGTGCTTCAGCGGTTCTTGATATTCTTTCGAAGTTCACACGATGTGGCACAGTACTTGGCAGCATCGACAGTAGTGCCCGTAGGTGGCTATTCCGATAGTAGTGGGTCATCGACGTCGAAAAGTCACCTTAACATGGCTTTACCAGCTCTAGTTGACAAGATAGCCTTCTTTGTCCGTGGGGATGAAGGATGTCGTCATTCCATGGTCCATTTTGGTGGCTGGATCAAAAAGTAATGACACCTTGTTTCATCAGCGGCAATGATCCTTGAAAGGAACTGATTCCCTATTTTGTGGTACTGTATAAGGTTTTGCATGAAAACAGACATGCGACGAATCTTCTGCTCCTCTGTAAAATTTTTCGGTACTAATTGCATGCAAACCTTTCAGTATTGCAACCTTTCATGCAGTATTGTGGGAACACTTCCCTTTCTCAAAGACATTTCCTCCGCTATTTCTCGAGTGGGGATTTGCCGATTAATTCTCACGAGACCACCCACTTCTGCAATTGCTTTCTTGGGGATAATCACATTCACTTGACCATGTCGAGACCTCCTGCCAGTACTTTGCTTCTTCCACTACGAAAATCCCTACACCATCAGAATACCGATCTGTGCCATACACATTTTGCATTCTACGATAGATATCACTAGCACTCTCATTTTTTGCTGTTAAAAGTTTCACGACTATGCGTTGACACCGTTTGGAGGCATCATTGATGCGAACGATGCCTTTTAACATGCTTATCACAGACGCACGTGTTTGGTTCCGACGATGTCGCATGCCTTCCCAGAATTCTGTGCCCTATATAGGGGCATGGGCAGTCATCTTTCTCTTCAAATGGCAAAGTTATTACAGCAATGTCACTTTCACATGTTTGGGCGACTCTTATACCCTCAAAATCTTTTAAGAATTTGAATATTTAGAATTTTGCTTCGGCATTTCAGTGATAAGTTAAATTTAATTTTTTACATACATAATTTTTGAAGAAAATTCACATTTTTCTTATGGCGATTTTGCACAATAAGTGAAATTTCTAAAACAGAATAATTTGCTCCAAGAGAAATGAATTTTTTTAAGGATAACAATGAAAATTTCTTAAGCTGAAATGTGTGGAATGCTTCATATTTGCAGTTTTCTGTTCAGTAGTTTAAACACAATTTATATCGTTATGTTTTGAACACGATTAACTTTTCCTTAATTCAAAAGCACAAATAAAAAGGATTAAAATATTAGATTTCAAAAGCATGGTTTAAAATTAAATTGCACTCGTCTAAAACATGGCTAATTACTGATATCCAATTCAAATTTAGAATGTAGATTTTAGCAAACGTAAAACTTATTCGTCATTAGAATTGAATTAATTAAAACTAGAACTTACTAATAATAATAATAATTCAATGGAAGACGCATTTATACATTTTAACAGAAATTGTCGCTTTAATTAAGGTGTAAATTAATATTTACTATGAATACAAATTTTCTGATATGTTTTAAATGGAGCTCATGTTAACCAGTTAATTAAAATGCATATTCCGGATCTTATACATTTTCTCTGCAAAATATTTCCTTTCAGTTTTTTTTTCCAATTCTTTTTTTGATCATCGTGTTGCTTAAAGCTACTAGCAATTTTCATTCTAAAATTAGCTACCCAAAATTTTTAATGGTTATTTAAAAACTCCTTTATACAGATTACTACATGAGGAACATACCCAGGGATTTATATGAGAAACCTATTGAAAATACAATATAAATCAAAAATTTTTTAAAGTCACTTAGGAACAATTAATTACTCCGTGTGAATGTTACGAATTCGAGTCTCAATTGATTCAAAAATGATTGCGGGAAATAATAATGGTTATGAAACGTGAAATTCACAGAATACCTTGAAAATATATCGAGATGATTATAGATTGATTTACTAATATAAATGTGAATTACGTCATTGAGTTCCTAAATTATTTGGATTAAGGGAAACATTTTTTAAATTAAGACTATTTTGTATTTTCCGTTACTAAATTTGTATACGGTATTAGTACAACGGTTACAAACTTTCAGAACAGATAGTTTACAATTAGAGGATGAGATGTCACACATGATTGCTGGGTCGAAAACGCTTACCTGGCGCCTTAATGATGACAAAAAACACAAGAAATACTGGATATAAATAAATGAGTTAGAGAATATTAACGTCGCACTATTAATCTACTCGAGGGCTTTTGGCAACTATCCTTGTAATTCTGAACCATGGTTAAGTGACGAGGACGATGCCTGAGCTGGAACCTCCCTCTCTTGATTTCCGCATCACACCAAAGGATGGGCGTTTGAGACTGGACATATTTAGCGTACATCATCCCCCTCTGCACGGCGGGTCTTCTGGGGTACTAGGTTCGAACTAATAACACGTTAGCCACGAATCCGTTGCCTTGACCATTAGGCTGCTTCCACATAAAGCTAGGAGAAACTAATTTGATGTATGTATGTAGGCGGCCCTACAGTGCGAATTTTTCCTGTTTCTTGAAGCTGTAGATCATAGGTTCCCAACCTTTTTTGAACTGCCGCCCTCCCCCTTTCTAGTGAATATTTCGATACCATCTCCCTCCTTTACCTGTATTATATACATGAGATATTTCATGTGTCATTTTACGAGTTAGGAAAAGTTTCAATTTAATATATATTTAAATTTTAAATTTACTATATCATTCAATTTAATGTAGGTCTGATTGTAATGTAAGCCTTAAGTTTTACATACACTTCCCGAACTATCGAAATATGCGAATTTTCGCATACGTGATAGAAAAGATTTAAATACATACAATCAACATAAGGCAACAAGTATTTTGTTAGTACATAATCAGCGTGTTTTTGTAGTCTTTTTCAGATTATATTTGGTTAATATGCCCACACCCCTCCGTGCCTTCTCAACGCCCTCTAATGTTCTCTGGGTCTTTTATTGCCCCCTGGAAATCTCAAACACCCACAAGGCGGCGTTATTGCCCACGTTGAGAACCTATGCTGTAGATCGTCGGCAGACCCTCAATGAGGGAAGAAATATAAGTGAGTGCCGTAAGTGTTTCGTTTATGACAAAATGACCGTAAAATTTGAAGAATGTTATTGCGTTAGTTTTTGAGCAAAGCCTGGCGATTCTCAAGTGGAAACAATCCTTAAGACTCAGTAAATGTTCATGGATGAAACATTCTACATGGCTTAAGTTAAAAACGGTTAGACGGGTTCACAGGAATGTCAGAGCCACGCTGATCATCTTCTCTGACTCTAATGGCATGGATTTTAACAAGTACGTTCCACATGCCGTAATAGTCACAAAAGAACATCACTAAGAGATTGCCCTCGTCTTTGTGGCACGATGAAGCGCAAACGACCGACTGCGGGTGATTAGCAGCTCCAGCGTGGTGGGGAGCACCCACCTATTCTACCAATTAGATACTAACACAGAACATTCGTTCACGCTAAAGCTTCTTACTCTTCCCAAATGTTTTCGTGTTACTCTTCTGGCATTTCACCAAGTTTAAAATACCCCCAAATAATCAAATTTTAGCTCAAAGAAGATATTATGTAGAAAGTGAGGCCGTTTTGAAAAAGGGTTTTCTACATTGCTTTTGAAAAGGGGGGACACGTTGGGAGAAGTATATGGGGACCAAGGAGATTTCTTCGAAGGATATTTACGTAAAGTTCTCGTATATCTGAACACGAATTTTTTGAATGAATAATTTTTAACACACTAGAGCCTAGAGGGAAACTAGAAAGAAACGGTTCGCTCACCATCTTTACGATAATAGATGATTTCGAGTTGTTTCTCGAGGCAGGTCGTAAGGGACTCCCTGATCTGTGCCGTGGCCTGGGAGCTGGTGAGGGGGCCGTGCAAGAAGTCGCAGGTGGCCGGCCTCTGCATGAGCTCCGCCCTCGAGAACCCCACCAAGTCGCAAAAGCCATCGTTGCAGTAGATGATAGGAAAGTGCTCCACCTGTGCATTCGCCAGCAAGAAACGACGATCTGCAACAAAAGAAACGAATCCATATAACAATGCATGAAAAGATTTCATTGTTTTAAGTCACTGTCTTTACCTAATACAAGTAATATAAAAAGATTTCTTTCAAGTGAATTTCTACTTTGAATGAATGAATAGAAAATATTTTATTAAAATAATTGAAAATTTGAACAAGATTATATATAAATATATAGTGAGAGAGTGAACTAATGGTAGGAGTTGAAGAAAAAAGCATATTTATCTGCATTGTTGTAACAAAGCACACTCGATTTGGCTAGTTTGGCTGAAAAACCGGCTTTCGACGCCAACTTTTGTCACTGTTTTAACAGTTAAATTGTTACAACAATGGAGACAAATCTAAGTTGGAGTCGAAAACCGGTAATTAATGAATTAATATTTGAAAAAATTGTATTAACATCAAGCTTCATCCACTACAATTTTTAAAAAATTTATTTGAACTTGAATGGATGAATAGATACGGTTATTAACGATTGAAAATTTGAACAAGATATATAAATATATAGGGAGAGAGAGAGGGAGAGCTAATAGTAGGACTTGAATAAAAGAGAAAGATTGAAATTTGGAACACATTATCAGATTACATCCCAATAGTAATACAGTTCATGTATAAATGTAATAAATATCACACGCACGATAAATATGTCCTGTATAAATAAAATATAACCCGTATATAGTTTTAAATACCTGATTAAACAATATTTTTAAAGTTACTTGATCTAGATATTGAATAAATTTTTAACAAAGCATATATATATATATAATACGTAGAATTTATGAAATATTTATAGAATGAAGAATAAACTTTTTTACGGTTGTCCATTTCTTTTATAGTAATATATAGTCTATTGTTTCTTACAATAATACAAATTTAAATAAATAATTATTTATTAATTTCGGCTTTCTTCACTTAAAGTGAATGGATGGTTATCCAGGTTCTGGAATGCATTTTCTCTCTCTCTCTTCTCTCTCAGATTCAGATTGATCTCATTACTAATTCATTTGGGCATGTGTCCGTAACACTTATATATGCTCATCAAATTGCGTTCTCAAGATATCGAAAATTACATTAGACAATTTTTTAAATCAATAAATAAAACTACGACAAAAATTAAAACTTTTTATTTAACATGTAAATTCAATTACTTCACACTGTAGGATAAAAGATATGCAATATATTGAATACAAGGATAAACAATCGATAGTTTAAAAAGGAAAATTAGAAGTACCTTAATTTGGTTGCATGTTAACGTAACTCTCTGAGAGAAGCTGCACTAAGGTTAATGAGGACGAATCTCGTAATTTGAACCACGATTAAATTACGGTGGACTTCACTATTCAAGTTTCCATACCACACTTACGTGGAAGCTTAAGACCTTGACAAGTTTAACATGCATCAGCCACCTCTAAACGGCGGGTTTTCTGTAGCTTTAAGACTTGAATCCATAAATTTGACAGCTCCAGCGATGAGTTCGAGACCATGAATACTTGGTTACCGCGGCTATTAGAAGTATCGTAAATTGTACCCCTCTCTGTCCATTAATATAGTCAGAACATAATATTAATATTTTTATTATTAGTCATATATTAATTGGATTATTGTTCTGATTATATTAGTCTAACAAATATGCTTCTAACTTTGGATCTCATTTTCCAACATCACACAAAAGTGTTCTCAAATGAGGTAAAAGTTGAAATATTTTTATAACATCAGTTTCTAATCATTAATATTCCAATCTAAAACTTTTGATTTTCATAATCATAATTTTAATTCAACTAGATATTTCATTAACATTCCAATGCAAAAACTTTTTTTTATTTCATTATCATAATATTAGTTCAACTAGATTTCCCATTATTATTCACAAATCTTACATTAAGGAGTAAACAATTGTATAAAATGTTCACCAGTTCCTAAAAGATGCTTATGAGAATCCATGCCATATGAAATAGAAGATTTGTGGGGAAAAGAGGAGTTAAAGCACTTTCACACTGCCGATCCTGTACCAGCCCGTGATATAGTATTAAAGTTAGCCAATCAAGCGTCAACGCGTGATGTAGAGTGAATAGCCAATCACGCGTTCGTGCGTGAAGTGTTGAGCTTCAGGGTTTAATCTCAGCTTCAATTGGTCTTATATGTGTCCACCGGTTTGTGTGTTAGGTATGCCTGCTGCTACTGACGTGGAGTAAAGGTTAAAAGCTAGTTGTAAAGGTATGCGTGACTTCGTATTTACAGCTTTATTGGTTATCTAATAAAAATTTTATAATATGAGTCACATAGTTGATAGCTACGCAAGATCTTCATCCCCTTTTTCGTAAAAATGCAATCTAATAAGCCTTCAACAAATGATGAAATTGAAAATTTTTCGACTGAGCTTTCGCACGATTGCGCAAATGATATAGTTATAATAGTGATCAAAAATTCATTGCTCCCCCTAGATGTCTATAATATTTCGGATTATGAAGAGAAAGAGTTGTGCAAGACGTGCAAGAGGTGATATGTCATTAGCTTGATTTCACTTTGATAGAAGATATAATTTGGGAAAATGACTCCACAATGATTCTTTTGCAACTTGTTTTCATTATTTGGTTACATTTATACACATTGCTCCAATGTGTAATTTGGCATTTGAGACGTAATTTTTCCTCCAATGCATTACGCTTTTTGGTGCGGTATCAAAATATTTTGAAGGAAAATGTTTTAAATGTTTAGAAATCACAATATAATGCCTATAATAATTTTTATTACTATTTTTGAATAATATTTGTCATATAAGTAGCTCGGCTACCGAGAATAATTTAATGTTCTCTCATGGCATTAATTGTCAACAAAGCCTCACATGACAGGAAGCCAGCGTGAAGCCCGACTACCTTAAAATTGTGCATTTTTCCAACAATTGCCAAATTTTGTTTATGATGTTTCATATGTCATCATATTACCTTTATAAAAATACCAAGCTTATTATTTTCCGTTCACTAGAACAAAAGCTACAAATGTTTTAGTAAAAGCAGATGTCATTACTTTAAGCAAGATATATGTCATACTTTAAAACGCGTTTTACTAGAAATGTGGTTTTTTTAAATGTTCAAACGGGGCCAGCGATTGCTGAAAAGGTTTTGGAAATAACTAACTGAAATTTTTTGTGCTTGCTCTGTATAATAGTCAAAAGTGTTTTAACTTTCAGATGCATCCATCACTGTTTTATTACAAAATTTACAGTCTTTTATGTTCATATAATCACTGTTTTTTCAATCAATTTCATATAATAACTAATATAAAGTGCTCTAGGTTTTGTAAAAATTAAAATATCTTATCCTGAAGGTCATTTCAAAAATGAATAAATTAGCAACACATATGAATTGAAAAATTGAAAATATATTCATAAACTTTTGGTACAGAATGGGCCGCGTTTATGTTATATTTTTGTCAGTTTTTACCCTTTTCCCATTTTAGTAATAATAATTTCTTTTTCTCTTCTTAATTTTAGCATATTTTTCTTAAAATACACGAAACAAATCTCCTTACCTCCCCTTTTTTTTAAAAAAAAAAGTTGTCTCAAGTAGTCGGATAACTCAAGGTATCCGAACACTTCGGAGTAGGTTTTTTAAATAACATACTTAAATATCATAAATGCTTTTTTAGGAATCAATACCATGAAATATGCTAAAATTTAACTCTCTAAGAATATTAAAAAAAATATGTAAATTTTACAAAAATCACAATTATAAGTAAGTTTTAGCAATATTTTTGAAATTCTTATAAACATTTAGAGAAAAAAGTAATAAAGTATTACTAAAAAACAAGTAGATGCGTTTATCTTCAGAATGTACTAAAGTTTTGAGGCTTTTTTAAAATTTGAAAATTTTAGAGCTGATTGAGTAAACATTATAAGAAATGTGACATTCTTTATATGAAACCATTATTTAAATAACAGGCCATATAACTCAAAAAACATTCATACAATAGGAAATATTTTAGTACATTTTATAGAAAATAATATAAATTCCAGGTTCAAAAAGTTTTAAAGATGTACATTTATAACGTTTTGAGTTATCAGACGCACCGTGATAGATTTCAAACAATTTAAATACCCACTTCCGGGTTTTCCAGTTTTTAAAATTAATTGTAACTTGGCCTTTAATAACGTAGAAAAAAATAAAGTATGTTTTGTAAACCAAAAGATCCATCTATTCAATAAAATAAAAAACAAAAATATCTGTTTTGACTGAATTTGAACATTTTCACACAACGTGTTCGGATACCTTAAGTTCCGAAAATTGGAAAAAGCATACCTTACGTATTTATAATTAAGAGATACATGTCATAACAATTTGCATCATTTAAATCTATGAAGCATGCTTTTCGAGAGTGTGTACTCTAGGCTTTTACAATTCAAAGTCTAGTATTTTAAAATGGTTTTTAAAAGATTTCTTTATTTCCACTTGAATTTATAAAAAACAAAAACGTAATTACCAATTCTAAAAGATGTCGAACAATATACACCCGTAAAAATAAAATTTTAAAACGAAAACACAAAGTTGTACTTGATATTCCATGAAAAAATTGTGATTTTAATTCTAACAAATTTCTAAATTCCATTTGACAAATTTAATGCGACGTACACGCTCAAATGAAAATTCCTAACGAAATATCTAGTGCACTTAAAAGCTCTTATTTCGTTCTGCGTTGTGTGGGGATTTCTAAAGTCTCAAATTCTGCTCTTAAAATCTTTTAGTACTGCTCGGGGATTTATCTAATTCTCAAATTATTTAATACTGAAATCGCCTTTTAGGATGCCGAGTTGCATACAAGGGTTTTATCCAATTCTCGAATCCTCCTGAAGAGAAACTGTTTTCTAAAAGCGTCGCCTGTCTTAATTTAATTACGATAAAGCACATCTGAAAAAGTGAACAATACGAAAAGTTTTTATTATTACACTTCTTTCCCCCTATTTTATAGGCAGTAGTCGTACATTATTTCAAGCGCTTAGAAAAATGTCCAGTCAATTTAATTATTTACTTATTATTGTCTTAACATGGCGACATGACGACTATTGGCAAAGGACTTCACATGCTTGAAC
The DNA here is from genome assembly GCA_019973975.1 of Trichonephila clavata. NCBI lineage: Eukaryota > Metazoa > Arthropoda > Arachnida > Araneae > Nephilidae > Trichonephila > Trichonephila clavata. The sequence goes on from BMAO01029208.1 coordinate 387,968, forward strand.
CACGCTCAAGCGACGAGATGATATCTGAAGTACCCACACAGCTACTCCCTCCTTTTCATACTAACACAGCGAAAAAATTAGCAATAAATTTATATGAAAAGATTCTTTCATAAATCAACCAAAAATATGAAAATTTGTTTTTACTTTTTCAGGTAACTGATTGATAAATGCAACAATCAACATTCGAACGATCGATTTATAGATTGATTTCATTAACAACGCGCTCTAAAATAACACGAGGGCTATTGCCAACGGACCTCGTAATTTTGAACCGAAGTCGAGTGAAGAGATCAACTCCTGAGCTTGCATTCCTTCTCCAGAATCTATATTTGAAAGCAACCGCTTAAAATGAACAAGATATTAAACATCAAGGACGGTGAATTTATGAAAACAAAACCAATAGTTAAGGTGACACAGTACGATTCAATTGACAAAAATCTGTCAAAAAATCAAGTTTAATTTTTTTAGCCTAAAATGTTTTTATATAGTTTTCTATAACCTCATTATAAATCAGAAAGCTCTAAACTTTAAAAAAGCAGAACTATATATATGATAGCTTTTACGTTCGTTTTTATTCACATCCCTTGGCAAATCAAAACTTTAAACTTACTTATCTCGGAAAGATAAAATAACTAGTTTGTCTTCATTAAAATGCTACGGCTTTTTTTCTATTATGCCTAATGCTTTGAATTTTTTTACCTATTGCTAATAGTCCATATAAGAAAAATTGTAATACATTTTTGAATCAAAACAGTACTTACTTTTTAAAAAATTATTAAACTCAGAATTTGTAAATATTTTGAGGAATTTTCAATAAGTATTCATAAAAAGAAGTATTGTACGAATACTAATCATGTATTCGCAAAACGCATATTAACTTTTGTTATACATAGTTTGACGTACTTGTAAATCAAATTTCATGCGTGTACGTAAATTTTTCTCGGAGGAGTAGCATTTTAAAATAATTTCAGAAATTTTAAGTTTTTTTTTCTTAAAAAATTAAATTGTTAGCTTTTTATATTTTGAACACAAAATCTGTTTTACATAGTATACACACATAGGAGGCAACTAAAAAAATTTTGAAAATCCTTAAATTAAAATTTTTTGCTTAAGCCGTACCATGCGCCCTTAATTAATACTTGTTGAACAAGGATATATACTATTTAATTTTTAACACAAGATACTATAGTATTAATATTGTACTATAGTACAGTGTTGTTTATGCAGTGGATCAGTTATAATTTTTTTATAAGATATTAATACAAAATTGAAATATAAAACTAATAGTTTAACACATGTTGAACAATAGAAATTTACATTATTTTTTTTAAACTTATAAAAGCATCATTATACTGATAATTGTTGAGTTGATGATACAATTGATTAGTTACAATTTTTTAAGTTATAATGTATATTTTTTATAATAGATAATAAAAAAAGTTACTGACTAATTTGTCCATTTTTACAAACCCTATAATAATCCGGCTAAATAATTACTTAAAAAACATAAACCTTATTTAAGACTATCTTTATATAGCTAACCACAAAGACAAAATCTAAACTCTTTTTTTTTTTCAGATCGAAAAATGCTGCAATATACTGCGTTTTGACCACTATGTACATCTCTTCGTTAAATTACTATTTTTTCTGGCTGAATCAATTCATTATTATGTAAAAAAATATACATATTTTGCTGTGTAAACATTATTGAAAATGAATTTTTAACTATACTTCAAATAACAAAGAACGTTTAAAACAAAAATAGAGGCTACGTATGTTTTTGATCCCAGTATTGCTTCAACCCATTTATAGAATTTTTTAAAATTTTATTTTAGAGCAAAAGTTTTTTTATAAACGTACTATTACAATATATTGATACTAAAAATCATTTCACATTGATTCATTCATATTGATAATGCAACAAATAAACCATGATTTTGATTTAAAAATATCTCAGTATCCAGTTTTAATTAATTCTAATATTCAAAAATTCTATATTTCTATTTCAAAAGCTTACATTTTATATTAGATCTGTCTCTGTATATTTTACTTTGTATTAAAAACTCTTTAAAAATTTAAATTTAATGTAAAATATTTAAAACCAAGTTCTTTTTCAAGTTTAAAAGTTATAACTGTATTAAAATCTGTATTTAATTTACATTGGATGATGGAGAATTTTTCACAGCAATCTAAAATGTAATGAAGAGAGATTAAAACTCGACTAGGCGAAATGTTCCAAAAACTATCCCAACGACATCTAACGACAAAAACAAAACAAAACAAAAACAGAATCAAACTGTAATTGACGTTTAATAACAATAATTTTCAAATAAAGATTGGAATCATTCCGAAACAAAATTTGTTAACCCAGTATATGAAACCTATCAAACCTTCATTGTGATACTGCAAATAAAAATAAAACTTATGATCCAAAACGGTATTACTCAGTATTCTCACATAACATTTGCATGCCAACTTGCTAGATAAAAAATACATTTCATTCTTTAAGAAATTATTCGATTAAAAATCCTCGGATGAATTCATCCATTTAAATATTCTCCTAGCGAAAAACTATGTAAAAAATTATATCAGAAAATATATGTTCGATTTAAAACTATAAATCAACTATAAAATGCAATTACGAATCATTTTACTCAAAATCGTCTGATAACATTTATTTCACTTCAACTCGTTCATCTGTGCAATGTTTCATCTATAATTACCAATCAGTTTCTAAACGAAACACGAAAAATTCTCTTCTCATTCTAAGCGTATAAATAATACTAAAAGTTATCCACAAAGCCGTGTCCTTTTCCGAAGAAATTTGATTTGGCACGTGCAGAAAATTAAAATTCTACGGGAGCAGCAGAAAAGAACTTTGGTATTCTGTGCGAAACGTTCTGAAACCGCTTTTTGATTCAGCCCTTCCACTGTTTACTCCATTTAATCTAATAACAGAAAGCATCCCCTCGCCTTTTTTTATTATTATTAACTCGTCTTACGTCGGCCAAACTATCAAGATGAATGTCCAATCGCATTGATTAAAACCAATTTCTTTCGCTCGCTTCTTCCGAAGATCGCTCGAACTATTTTAGGACTCGGTAATAGTTCCAAGGTCATTCGGGAAGTATCCAAGTTCCTGATTTTTATCGTTTTCTTTTGCTATGAATAACACGAGGCATCTGGAAAAATGGTACGGGTATACTGGGAATGATTTTAATCGAAAGTGAAGTAGCCTGATTTTATTAATAATTCCAAAGGAGTTAGCTAAAACAATTGAACTTTAGAAACACTATTTCTCAATTTCCAAAGATGTTTGGTAACAATTATCAACTCCTTGAGAGAACAGCAGAATAATTTTTCTTTTTCAGGATCTACATAGATAGTATGAGAAACATCATTGCAATTGTTCCAGGACACATCAATAGTTCAAGGTCAATCTGGAAGTTTTGACCTTGAACTATAAAGTCTCCGGGTTCGTTTCTTCTTCTTTTTGTTTTAGGGAAAATCTGATTAAAAATATAGGATGACAGGTATGCTAAAAATAATTTGATAGAAAGTTAAAAATTAGTTAAATTTTTATTTCTGATTCTCAAGAAAACACAAACTAAAACTCAAAAAAGTGTTGCCAGGCACTTTAAGACTTCGAGTGCTTGAATTTGTTTTTATGAATGAATATTTTATCATGATCCTGTCTAAAATTTTATATCGAAACAAGAGAAATTTTAAATTGAAAATATGCATAATAATTGTTGAAATCAAAATAGTTGAAGAAATAAAACAGCTATATGCATTTTATTGTACTATATTCATGCTTTTCCATAACTTACTTAAAAAGAATGTATGTAATATTAATTGAATCAAATGTACTTTACAATTAAAATTTATGAATTAATTTCATCAATTAATTTGTTTATGATATAAAAGATGCAACGCTTATACAACGTGTAAAATATATATCTCAATATTTAAGCCTTTTTTTATTTATTATTTTATAGCTGTACTATTTCTAAAGTCTGTTTAATTATATTTATAATTTAATTGAATACATTGTGAAAAAGTAATATTGTATACTATACTGGTTTTTAAATAAATTAATAAAATTAGTTTTTGTGAATTTTACCTGATTTGATATGAAGCTCTAATTTATCAGATATATATCTCAAACTTTTGTAACTCTATATTCTTTATTTTTTTAGTCATTATTATGATTCTAGAAACTAGCAATTAGCTTCTTAGCTCGTCTAGTTAGTACATTACAATTATTACATGTGTCATCATCAATAATTTCCCGTTATATATTAGGTAATTGTTATTTTTCCTACACTTTGACTCCTTGTTAGCTATTGTTAATATAATTTATTCCTATATATTAGAATTTTTGCCTTTTTTTGTTATTATGCACAATTATTATAATAGAATATGTGAATGCGTAAAGGTTAGAATTGGAGTTAAGGAGATACAAGAGAGTTATGATATGTAATGAAATTAATATGCAGCTTAATTACCATAACAATAGATATTATAATGCACAAGGGGTTTTTGATATAAAGATTACTTATTAAAATAATATTCATGTAATTTATTAAGAAAATATGAGGAAAATAAAAATAAGTGAATAAAATTCCATATGTAAAACAAATCTCAAGCAATCATAGAATTTGTAAACTTTTATATGAAAAAACGTGGAGACCGTGCACATGTGTAGCTTCCACTATAATAATGAAATTCAAATCAGAAAAAGTTCTAAATTTATTTTTTGTAGAAATTTTAACTGTATTTACTTAGACTGATAAACACTTGTTGTTGTTTTGTGTTGTTTCAAATCCTCATGGAGCAGGAAAGCCTACACCAAGTCCATTTGACCTTTCCGCATAAGAATAAGATAAACACTTCAAATTTTTATACATTTAATAAACTTCTAAGATTTATATTAGAATCAATCAACACAGATCTGACACTGTGTAGAATTTTCAGTAGCAATAAAATTTCAAATAAATATAAATTACGCACTTTAATCAAGCGGCATAGTTTCGAAAATGTAGAGTTTACATGACCCTAATACTAGCTATTTATTGATTGAATATAGGTATGGAGGAAACATTTTACATGCCAATAAATAAAAAAGTCGTGAAGAATTTTACTAATGCTTTGTTGAAACTAATAGAAGAATAATTACATGAACTAGAACTAAAGAGGCAGTAAGGCAAATATTCTTTTTATTTTTATTGGACCTGCGGGTTGGTATTTTATCATTGCAGATCAAGGACACATTATCCGGGAGCTAATATCTCTTTTTTTATGCTGCACTATATAGGTGGTACAACCAATCAACGCAAGTAATTTTTATGCCCAGTTTCTATATATCTGACGTCATCAGATCTATAGAAACTTGCAAAACCATACTAGCAATTTAATTTTTTCAAGAGCAATGAAGTCACACAGATCAAAGATCAGTCAAGGGTTTTTTACATGCCTCATAATAATACGACATGGACGATATCGTTTGTTGAAGAGAGTGAATCTAAATAAAGCATCAGGGTTTGGGTGCGTTACTGTAAATCGTCTTTTGTCCGCTCCATTAAGCAATCGTTCTAAGATCGACAACACGAGCTTAGCTTTGAATTGAAAGTTTTTTTAGGCGCGTAGTGTACAGGGAATTAATAGTGTACATGGAATTTTTCCAAGTAAAAATTCCATGCACACTATTTTCCCCGTAAAATTTTATTTTCTTTATTTAAATACTACTGTCATACAGCCCACTTCCACTCAACTGCAGTTAGGGAACGAGAGGAGAGGAACGCAATTGAAAATAATTGGAAAAAAAAGATTGTTATATGTAGGAAATCTGAGATAAAAAACGAAACATGAAATTTTTTTTTTTTTTGGTTAAGTAGATAGAGCATATATTTAAGCACAAAAATGTCCCAAGAGAATTTAAACCCAAAATTTTAATGAAATTCAGTGTTAATGAAAAATTACTAATATTTCGGTTTGCATTATCGATGACAGCAAACAGATTACGAGAAAATAAAAGCATTAATTGTGAAAAAATACGAACCCTCTCATTTGTTTGCTTGGAGAATTTTCAAATGGTTCTCAAGTCATAAGTTTTCTTATCTATCCTTACATCGTATATGGCGTTATGTAAACAGTACTTTCGTATTATCGTAACGGTATTGGCAACATTATACGAAATGAAGCATATGGTTGCCAGTTCAGTGCGTACGACACATGAGGACTCAGGGTTGTCAAATTGTCGAGTTATCTTGAGAATTGGCATTTTTACGTTAGTACGTAAGTACCTTGTATGCATATTTATTATATAAATATAATCTACATAAATAATTTACATATAAATAAATATTTTTAAATAATTAGAATAATGCACATTTAAAAAAAATCGTATATATTTATATTTTAATAAATAAGAATGTGTAATTATTTAAACATTGCATTTTACAGAAAATGGATGAAATAAACAAAGTCACCGATGAATGATCACGTAAAAGAGAACTACTTAAAATCCACATGCGAAATTTTCATAAAAGAAAACGTAGTACATCCAAAAAATTGGTTTCTCTTGCCTAGAATAAATCAGAAGTTTTCACTTCTACCGTGTGGTCTAAGCAAACACTCGCACAAATGGTTTTTACATTATGAAAATCCACCGACTTGGGCCGTGTTCAAGCCCTAAAACGTGGACACACAAGGCCAGCGCCAAACCAGCTACTCCACTTCGCCAGCCACGAAACAAATATAATATAGCTGAAAATTATAGCATTTTTAAAAAACACTAAATACTAATCAAATTAAAATTTTTATGTTGGCTATGATAAAAGAGAAATATGTATTACAGAAGAATACAAAATAAAAACTGTACAAAATAGCAACAAAAAAAAATTGAAATAATTGCATAATACTCTGGGAACACGCTGTGTATTCATATTCTACTGAGTGTTTGGGTAACTCAGTTAACCACACCGATAAGGAATTGATTATTATCGGCAAGTGCAAGTAGTGCTGGTTGCAGTGAAATCTGAAGGAATAAATTGACTATTAGAAAATTTTGAATATTTTTTTCTAGTATAAAATATTTAAGGGGCTTAAAAAAGTTATCGAAGGGAGCTGGAAGAAGACAGACATGATGTTGTCAAGGTATTCAAAACACTCCATATAGTGTTATTTCACGTTTTTATGCTTCGTTTTAAATAAATAGATTGTGTACTGGGCGCAAGTTTAGAGTAATACAGCCACTAATGATAATATCGTTCTAACAACAAAAAATAAGCGCCGAGGGGCAACTGACGAAGCAGCGAATGAGCTTCGTGTTGCCACACATTCTCGGATATCTTGGAAAATCATTTCATGAGCTTGTGTCTAGCTGTATTATACACCTGAAAAACTGTGAGTTCCACTACCACAAAAACGCAGTATAGTGCCCGTTTGCAATGGTGCTGAAAACCTTTAAATATTACTGAAAATGACAGGCCTGTATACTCTTTTCAGATGAGAGCAGATTCAGTGTCAAACCTTGCTGTAAATAGCAGCAAATATTGCATGAGAGTAGCAGCGTGCATTTATCTCAACATATCTATAAAGTACCGATATGGCTCTCAAATCGTATTGATATGGACGACAACAGGGTGAATGGCCATGATGTCATTTAAGCCTAAGTACGATAATAGATATATTAATGAAGCTTTTCAGTCTCATATTGCTTTAAGCAGGGCTTCTTTCGAATTTCATTGTATTGACGATAACGTGCTATGTTATACCACATGTAATGAAAAGATTATCTAAGCCCCAAAGGTATTCGAAGTCTTATCTGGCCATAAATTATTTGCATTTAAATTTTGTTGAATATTCTTGGTATGCTATAGGGTGGCGTCTTGCTGCTCTATACTCGTCTCCCAAGAAAATATAAGGACATTTCCACAGATACTGCAGATGGAGAGCAAGACTTGCTTACTAGATCCTAGTTGACAGACAGTTGTGCATTCAACTTTACTGTGCGCATATTTTAAACAAACGTGTGCCCCAGGAATAGCTGTGGTGCTTCGATTTACATGATAGAGTGTGTGACTTCATTATATCCACACTTTAAATTAACTCGAGGACTATTGGAGATATGCCACGTAATTCTGAGCTGCGGTCGATTGACGAGAATGATAAACCACTCTCCTAATTTCCCCACCACGCCGATGTGAGGACTTGCAGTCAAGATAGATTTAGCGTGCATCAGGACTTGAGTCTGCGAATCAACAACGCCAACCACAAGTTCATGACTAATAGCCACTAGGCTACCGCGGGTGCAATGATTTATCTGATTTGAATAGCTAGTTGTGGGGATATATGTGTATGCGTCATGCTCCACCAACCACATTGTACATTCTGTACATAGTTTCAAAATAAATCTGGAACATCATATATGTAAATATGAACATTTAGACTTGTGTGACTGTATATTATTTCATAATTCTCCACTAAACATATATCTATATATATAAAGGAGAAAAGCGACTCACTGACTGACTGACTGACTAATCACGATATCTCCGGAACTATTCAAGCTACAGACTTGAAATTTGGTAGACATGTTCCTTTCATGGAGAAGAGATCAACTTAGAACGGATTTTGAGAAATTCGAAACACAAGGGGCGTTGCGGGGGTTAAGGGGCGTTATGAATAATTGTTTCCATTTTTAAGCTACTTGACGTACAATCTTGAAATTGGGTAAGCAGATTCTTTTCATTAAGTAGGGATCAGCTACAAAAGGAGTTTGGTGAAAATCGACACCCAAGGGGTGTTGCGGGCCTTAGGGAGCGTTATAGATAATTATTCCCATTTTTAAACTATTAGACGCACAGTCTTTAAATTTGATAAAAAGATTCCTTTCATAGAGTAGAGATCAGCTACAGGATGGGTTTTGGGAAAATAGCCCGCCCAAGTGGCGTAGCGGGGGAGTAAGGAGCGTAATACATAAATATTTCCGTTTTTAAACTATTTGACCTACCTGCTTGAAAATTGGTTGGCATGTTTCCTTCATGGAGTAAATATCCGCTACAAAATAGGTTTTAGGAAAATTGACGGCCAAGGGGTGTTGCGGGGGGTTAAGGGGAGATATAAATAATCATTCCGATTTTTAAACTATTAAACGCACACTCTTGAAATTTGGTAAGCAAATTCCTTTCATAGAGTAGACATCTGCTACAAAATGAGTTTCGTAAAAATAGCCCCCCCCCCAAGTTGCATTGGGGGGGGAGGGGCGTTATAGATTATAATTATTTTTATATTTTTAATTATTATAATTATTTTTATACTATAATTATTTTTGAATTTTAGTAACTATTTGATGTACTGTCTTTAAATTTTATTAATAAATTACTTTCATAGAGTAGAGATCAGCTACAAAATGGATTTTGTGAAAATAGCCCCCTAAGTGGCGTTGCGGGGGATTAAGGGGCGTAATAGATAAATATTTCCTTTTTTAAACTACTTGACCTACTTTCTTGGAAATCAGTATGGATGTTTCTTTCGTAGAGTAAATATCCGTAACAAAATGGGTTTGGGGAAAATTAACCCCAAGGGATGTTGCGGGGGGGGGGGTAAAGGGCTTTATAAATTCCGATTTTTAAGCTATTAGACGTATAGTCTTGAAAGTTGGTAAGTAGATTCCTTTTATAGGGTAGAGATCCGCTACAAAATGAGTTTTGTTGAAATCGACTCCCAAGTGGCGTTACGGGGCTTAAGGAGCGTTATAGATAATTATTTCCATTTTTAAACTACTGGAAGTACAGTCTTGAAATATGATAAGCAGAATCCTTTCAAGGAGTAAAGATCCACTAATATAATGTGTTTTGTGAAAATCGACCCCAGGTGGCGTTGAGGGGCTCAATAGGCGTTATAGATAATTTTTTTCCATTTCTAATTTATTAGACTACAGTCGTGAAATTTATTAAGCAGATTCCTTTTATACAGTACATTTCCTAAAATGGGTTTTCTGAAAACAGACCCCCTAAGTAGCGCTGCGGAGGCTCAAGGGGCATTATAGATAATTATTCTCATTTATCATCATTATCTCATTTAGACGTACAGTCTTGAAATTCGGTAAAAATATTCCTTTCGCAGAGTAGAGAACCGTTACAAAATGGGTTTCGCGAAAATCAAACCACAAGTTTCCTTCGGGGGATTAAGAAGAGTAATAGATAAATATTTCCGTTTTTAAACTATTATACCTATCTGCTTGAAAATTGGTGGGCATGTTCCTTTCATGGAACAGAGTTCCATTAAAACGAAACATTAAAACAAAAATTGACCCCAAAAAGGGTTGCGAGGGGTCACGGGGAGTTATAGAAGAAAAATCCCCGTTTTTGAATTGTTAGACCCACATACTTGAAATTGGTTAAGCATGTTTCTTTTTTTGAATAGAGATCTACTGAGAATGTATTTTAGAGAATCCACTCTTGGCGGAGCAGGGGTTATTAGGATGTATTGACACAAAAAAAATTTATTTTCGAACTACAAGGACTATAATAGTGGAATTTGGTTTGCATTTTCCTTTTTTTAAATCCGCTAAGAACAGTTATATTGGAGGACGACTCTCAACGGAATTACGGAGGATATTGATAATAAAAACTTCGTTTTTACTCTATTAGACTTAGACTTAAAATTTGTCTCGCGTGTTTATTTTACGGAGTAGAGATCCACCAAGAATTGGTTATGCGGAAATCCACTTGGTTATAGGGTTACAAAAGTGCAAACATCATTCTATACTTCAATTTTTAAAATTTTTAGAAAATACAAATTAGAAGTACTGTTTTTTTTTATATCAAGAGTCGAGAGTTACAGTTATACTTATATATTTCAATATAATCGAATTCTGAATGCTAGGGCTTAGATATCAATAATATATATATATATATATATTTATAAAGCATCATGAAATACCCAGCGAAGCGGGCGGGTAACGGCTAGTATATATATATATGTAATGACTCCCTCTAACCTTCTTTAAATTAACTCCTTTAAATTATTTTTCTAACTCTTTAGTACGAGACTGTGGTAATCTTAATCGTAATCTAATTGCTCGCGAGCATTTGCAACCAATCACGACTCCTATTAGAAAGGAATCGTACGACCTTCACTGCCAGTATAAGATCTCGGAGCGCTGGTTGCTCTCTCTCTCTTTGTGCTTTGTCCTCTCGTCAATAACATGTATTTGTCCCTGCTGTTTTCGCTTATGTGCTTTTGTGTTGTTAGAAGTAGTTTTTGTGTGAACTGTTGCAATGTCCTGGTCAAGAAATAATAAAAGCTTACAAATATCAAGTCTTCTCTACTATGCCACGACTACAACCTAATCAAACATTTAATAAGTAAGAAAAATTCCTAGCAGCCCAGGGCATTACATATATATAATAGGACCCCATTTTACGAACTTCTATTTTACAAATATCTCTAGTTTATGATTTTTTTTCCTGGAACCAATCACATAAAGGAGATTGAAAATGAATCTGTATTTAACGAATTTTCTACATAACAAACTTTTTTTCGAGATTTACCGACTTTGTTAAATATAGGTCTGTATGTATATAATTTACATTACACTTAAATTTGTAACAAACATAAGTTTTTAGATGGGACAAACCAGCAAAAAGGGGACAATTAAGGAATTGTCAATAAATAGGATGACAATTTTTCCTTTTTTTAGTGTTAAATTAAGAAGATTTGCGAAAATACTGCTTCAAAAATGGTCGAATCAATAATTAAAGATCAACACAGATCGATTTACAATTATTTCAACTTCATTTACTTAGTAGTGAAAATCAATTTGGTTGAGACAAATACAAAAATATCAATACCTCTATCATGTGTATCTCCTTTCATAAAATTTTCATTTTCCAATTTATTTATTCAATTCAAAAAGTAATTGAAATACGGAAATGCTTTTATGCACGAAAAATGCTTATATCACTCACTTTATGTTTTTCTTTTTCCTAAACAAATCTTCAAAAGTGAAAATAATTACTAACTTCCAATAAAATAACAATAAAACGCTTATAATGAGAACACTAAGTACAAAGAAGTACTCAAGAACTTCTACTTTAAAAGTGCTTTAAAAACCATTTTAATTCGTGGTTTTTTTTCTTTACATACTGAAAAACGCAAACTCAGCTTTTCTCTCTCCATTTCAGAATACTCTCGTAATCACGCAAGGTAACCCCTTTATAAAAATCTTTATATTTTATTAAGAGAAATGGAAAAGCAATTGGGAATTCTGCAGTTCAATGAATGAAATATTCATAATTCTTTTTAACAGCTATTTGATAAATTATATGAAGAATGCGGGGGACAGAGAACCCTGTCAGAAACCTTCACTGTCAAGTGGCTGACAGTTCAGTTATCATTTAATATTAAATTTTCACGAGTAAAACTACTTTATCAAATTTTTTTGATTGTAATGCAGACAATTCCACAAATAAAAATTAAAAATTTACTCGAGTTGAGGAGTTTTTTTGGTTGAAGTTTCTATTTTTAAACAATGGAAATTTCATAGTAAGAATATTCCAAAAGCTTTTAGAATATTTTGAATTTTTTTTAATATATTCATTAAAACTACTTTGGAGAAACATTTATTTAAAACAAATAACATTCACATTTTAGGTGACTGTTTAATACAGACATTTGAATGTATTTATTCTTATAAAAGTTGAAAATATTATTCTTCATTTTTGTCTGACAAATAAGGCTGTCTTCACCATATGCACGAGAGCCTCAACTTAACGTCAATCACATTTCTAGACAAAAAAAAAATGTCTCAATTTTCATGAAAATTTCTAAAATTCTAGCTCATACATCTCTTTATAATATACCTTTTTTAAAAATTTAAAAAAAAAACAGATCCTTTTTGGTTTTAACATGTAAATGGATTGATCATTTAAAATTACGGTACAGAAGCAAAAATGCAAAGCACTAAATAAAAAAATGGGTCAATTCATATAAAAATGAGCAGCAAGATAAAATGTTTTATGCAGGATAGTAAAGTCAGAATATAATAGTATTATTTGAATAATTTTGTACCTAAAACAAAATTCCAAATCTGGGTCCTATTCTTTAATGTTACGTGAAGACAGCGTTTGAGAAAATATTATGAACTATTGCAGACAACATATATGGTTGAAACATTTTATATTCCTTTGTATGGTAAATAAACGAAATCCGCGAACACAATTCCGAATAATAAACTAGTAATAAACTTCAAATAGGAAAACTTAAGAATGAGACAATTCAAAAGGGAGTCATTAATTTTACAATATGCATGTCTTTGTTATGTGTATTGTTTCTTTGCGGTAATTTAAAGTATTCTATTAGAGAACAATCGAAGACTTCAAAAATCATTTATATTTAACTAGACAATTAATTGACTATTGTCTTTAAAATGTCACACATGAACTAACAGTAAAGAAGAGGTTTTTAAAAAATAAAACGGAATCTAAAATTTGCCAGTTGATAAATTTTTGAATGAAATTATAAATAATGATTATATGTAGAATACTAATAAATAAAGCTATAATTTTTAGTACAAAATGGATCTTATATTTCCAAGATTGAAAATTTTCTCAGCTTTTTTACATACTGAATTATTTCTATATATATTTTGTTTTTGTTTCATGATTATTACATCATTTGAAATTTTTTTTTCAAATTTTTATTAACAAACTATAATTTAAATAATTACCCACAGCAAATAAAGTAAATTACCGTAAAATCAAGCGTATAACGCAAACCTATCAAGCTACATTTTAAAAATTTTTAGGTATATTTGCCGTATCGCCCCTTTTTTACGAAAAAATTTGAAATGTTATTTAACAATGCTCTTATGTTTTAGGGAGATTTATTGGAAATTTTTTCGCAGATTTTTGAAAAAAATAGTATACTTCTAAACTACAACTCTTATTGCTCATAAAAAGCATGCCATTTCTTTTAAAGAAACAGTACTTCGATATGTGTAGAAGTAAATTTTCTTATGCTCATATCTTTTGTTATTTTTGAACTTATCGCTTTTGTACCTGGCGTATAAGGCGCACCCTTAAGTCTCGATCTTAATTTTTGTGTTAAAAGTGCACTTTATACGCCGGATTTTATGGTAAAAATACTTCACTGAGAAATAATTAAACAAAATAAAGAAAAGTAATTGAACATCAAGAAAACTAAAAAATATTTGTAAATATTCATCATTTAATCAATTTATTACAATATTATGAGCTTAACAAAACATAATTAAGAATAACTTTCATTTATAGTTATTGAGTAAATATTAGTGTATCTGTAGACTGAACGTGTCTACTATTTAATTATTTAAATGCTAAATATACCAAAATAGTAATACATTATAGGTAAGCGAATATTGCAAAGATAGATAAGCGGTCATCCCGTATATTTTCTTTCTCTTTTTAATGTAGAGAACTCAATGCCGATATAAAAGCATTTACAAAAATTCAATTCAATGCCTATTTCTGCAGCAATACATTTTGGCATTCATTTCTCTGCATTAAGAAGTACAGACTCTCTTTTAATAACAATGCATTGTTTCGAAGAAACACGCATTTGCACTACATTCAAACTGCTTATCAGATGGAATTAATTGTTGCATATTCATTTTCCTTTGATATTTTTCAAGATAAGTTTTGTAGAAACTTTTTTGGATGTTTTGTATAACATTAAAATCCTTAAACTTTCTTCTTTCCTTTACCTTTTTCTTCCGATTTACCATTAAGATGAAGATCTTATTTCAACAAGTCACTAACGATATACCTCACATAACTTTTATTAATTGAAAACTAGATATTTTTCAAGTACTCATACTATCAATAAAAAATAATACAACGTATGGATCAGACATTTCAATCTTTTCTATCAATAAATTATAAACCCTTTTATTCTAGGTGTACACAGCTTATTACGTGGTCACATTTAAACTGCCTCTTTCCTCCATTAAACCTTTTTACTTTATATATAAAAAGAAAGCCTTTAAGTTTGATAATAAGAAATCAGTCTTTTTCTCAAATTAAAGTAATTATAATTACATCTTAAAAAGGAGGAGGAATAGGCTTTTGTGATTTATCAAGAATAAATGGAGCAAAATTGTTTTGCTTAACCAGATTGAGATAAAAGCCGGATATCATAGCAGTGATATAAATTATAACACTCAGCGAAGAAACTTCCGTACAAAAATAAAGAGTAATATTGCAGCAATAAAATATATACTTTCAAAAGAGAAAAAAATGATAAAAATTTAACGAAAAACTTTATGATATAAAAAAGTGTTCCGCGTAAATGAACTAGACAAATTTATAAGTAATAATTTATCACTATAGATCATTTAATATAACGTTACGGATGGGAAACTGGTCAGTATGAATATATATATATATATATATATATATGCCATATTATATATTATATATATATGTATATATTATATATATATATTATATATGCCATATTATATATATTATATGCCATATATATATATATATATGCCATAGTCTCCCACCCTTATTTATGACCAATTTAGCAAATTAAACTTCTGTCGGTATTTTGGCTGATAGTACCATTACTACTGTGGCTATTACGACCAAACGTGAAATTCTTGTACAGAAAAACATTTGATCAGTGTAATTTGGGTTTCTTTTTTCTTGGACGCCTATTGGATGTGGATGCTGAAAACTAGGATTAATCTATATACATCTATTTATACATGCAATAATTCCCAGTAGTTTAATCCTCAACTAGTTTTTAATTTAATTTGGCCAGAAGGACACGCGCGTAAATAATAAGCTAGCTACCCGCCTAACGGGAATATTTTGAATTACATCCCCCATCCATCCACCGACCCACCCAACCAGATCATGGGATTTGAGCTTCCTATATAATCCGAGGTTTCTGGAAATTCCGCCTTTTCTGTTTTTTGTCTTTCCTCATGTAGCCGGCTGCAGCGCGTAGTGTCTTCGTTTTCTTTGTTCTGTGTCGTGCCGTCAATTTCCCTGCTTTTGTGAATAAATGTGAAATAAAGTGGAATAACCTACTTCAATATGATGCCTCAACAGTTCAATATCCTTCACATACACACCTACTCTCGAAATAATGTCTAAATGAGAAATAACTACCACTCAGCAGGATTACGATATTAATCTTTACCACACGACACTTATAGTAAATACATATATAAATTAATAAATTTCATTTCAGTGATGTATGTTGTACAACACAAAAAAAGGGGGAAAACAATATCGTAAAATAATTTTAACCCTAAAATTCTCTCTCTGTTTATGTAAATTCAGGGAAATTATTAAGTTAAATGCTAGGCTCTACTCGATTTACATTTACAATAACTTTTTTAAAAAATATTAATCATGTTTTAAATTTATTTTTGAATATTTCAAAATTGTAATGATCTTATTTGAAGATTCTTTTTCCTCGAGTGAGTGTGAGTTATATTAACGTCGCAATATAAAGCAACACGAGAGCTACTGGCGACGGACCTCATAATTTTGAACCACGGTCCAGTTACGAGGGTGACACCTGAGGGGGCATCGATATCTCCTAACTACCATAGCACCAACGGGAGGGACATTGGGCCCAATATTTAAAGTGCATTGGTGTCCTCTACACGATGGGTCTTTAATGGTACCAGGACTCCAACCCGCAAAACTCCGTGTCCATTATATCTGAAATACCGATGCCGCGAACTTTTCCTTGAGCTCAAGATTCATATTATACCATCAGAGAAAGGTAATTATAAATATTTCATATCAAATTTATTTTTTCTAGTCTACGAAACATGCAGAGTATAAAAATTTAAACATAAAACCAATGAATAATCTTTAAAAAAAAGTTATTTACTTGATATGTATAGTCGAATTTTTTTAAAGAAAATTTATTTGTTTTTTTTATAAAAATGTGACTGAATATTTTTTAGACATTTATCATATTAAAAAAATACCGTACATATTTTTTAATAAAAAAAAAATTGTAAGTACTTATAAAGATAAAGTCGATATAATACCTCGATAATTTTTTCCCCTTAAGTTTATTTGAAGCCAATTATAAGAAAATGAAAATACTTTATAAAAATTTCAAGATTTTGCATTTTTTAGATTTTAATAAATCTTTTAGTGTCATATTAATAAATAGTTTGCAAATCAGAAAAAAAAGATGTAAGGCATGAAAAAGAACGAGAGAAGGATCAAAATATATATTAATTAGTCCCATAGATAATAAAACTGTATCTTTAAATTAAATTGCTACATTTAAGTCTTACAAGATAAGGAACTCACGTAACAAAATAAATACAAACGCAATGACAAAGCAAAATGGCTAATGCCAATAATAAAATCCATTTAGCAACATCAAACATGTAATATTAAAGCTAGAATTACCCTTCATCTGTTTAACAGAATCGTATTTCGTATCTTGTTTACAAGGTTTAATTTTTAAAGAATGTTTCTCTCAGGTGAATTTACTGACGATTGCGTAGAATAGCAATCAGTGGAAACGTGCTGGAATTCAAATAAGGCAGAGATATTTCGCTTTTAAAATCGTTGGGATTATTACTGAAACGTGCATTAATGGACTTGATAAGGATAATTTGATAATCTTGAGATTTAGGAGATAAGATGGAATTGAGTGACTTTCTTGTGAGAGATTGCTTCGAAACGAAGATCCAATCAGAGCTGTTTTCTGATGAATAATGTAATGCAGAACTTAACTTAATGTGAATTTATTTCGTTTGTGCCGAAATTCAAACTTGGTTTAAACTCAAGAGAAAGACTGGTCTTAAAGTATTTACGTGATCTTGAAGTAAAGATTAGACATTGACATTTTAAAAGGAATTTGTACTGTTAGTCTCTAAATATGGAGACAATTAAAAGTGATAAACAGAAATCAATTCGTGCATAAGAAGAATTAAATATTTTTTTATCCTTTTTTTGCTGTAAATAAACGTAAGTTTGTAAATATTAGGTGTATTAGAAAGTTCTTCCACTTTTAGAATAAAAAAAATCAATAAATTTTTTTTTTTGCCTTGGCAAAAAACTTTATAGAGATAGAAACAAGTCAGGATTGGAACGTCTTAGATCCGGGGAGAATGGTGGATGGGATAGAATTTCCCAGCTTAGTTCTGCAAGGTTCTGACGTCTTCCCAAAGAAATATGTGACCTGATATTATCTTGAGGCAAAATGTCCTTCCTTTTGAATATTACTGGCATCTTTTGTTGAAATAATGTTTTTAAATTATCCAATTGATGACAGTGCCTCTCCCAATTTAGCTTTTCGTTTGGTTTCAAAAGCTCAAAATGTATTAGTCCTCAAATGTCCCGCCATATCAAGAGCATGACATATACCCCCCTCGCAACTCCCACATCGCGAAGAGGGGGGACAAGGTTTCTAGGGGGCTCAAAACCTGATTGACGCAAGTATGTATATAACCAATTTATAAAATATTAAAGGTAAAACCTAGTTTTGCAGGGGAGGCCTAATATTCACCGTTATGTCACTGTACCATATACACATCAGTCTCTTACTTAGGCTCAAATTTGGCTTAGAGGAGGAGAGGACAGGTTTTCTGGACTCATAATATGCCTTTTTCCTTACGATGTTATCTAAGGCTATTCAATTTTCATGCCCAGTGATCGTCCGGCCCAAGAAGGCTTCGGTTTTGTTCCGTGCAAAAAGAGATGTAGTGAGGGATGAGTTCTCTCATCCCTTAGTGTATGGGGAGGGGGGGGGGTCGGAAGGAAGATTAGCCAATGTCAATATAACTTCAATTTATTCGAACAACAAGACAAATTATGTTAACCAAAGTTAAGAGATGCACCCAAAATGCCAAATATGGAAAACAATAGCGAGACAGACGAAATATGAGAAGTCTTTAAACAATCAGATTACTTATGTCGAGGAAAGATCTTCTAATTTTTAGTGACCTAATCTAATTTGATTCCTAATTGACAAATCGTCAACTTTAATATTACAATAATCAGCTACGAAATATCAACGCCTCACTTCACGTTTAATCAATCACTGATAGCCGTAGCAGTCTAACCTCTCTCTAATTTCCCTCCTTCTAACTCGAAAGTTTAATCTACATGTACAAATCTTAATTAATTCACGTTCTTCGAAAGAGGCTTTCAATAAATTAAATTTCAAAGACCCATTTTCCCCCAACAAGATTGTTAGTGAGAAAAATCCGAATAGACCCGTTACAATGTATATATGATGATATGTCATTTAAATTATTCTCATTTAATTTATGTGACACCCATCTCGAATATTTTTACACCTAGTTTCTGAATAATGTCCGAAATAGTTTGCTGAGCAAAACGACAAGTCTTTCCGAACTTGAAACTTGTAACTGGAATGGGAAGAACTTTATGATACACCTATTTGTACATATATTTCTCATACAAAAGATAATGTTCACTAAAATTACATAACTGAAATTATTTGTTGTGAATTTTGTATATCCATATGATTTTCATCATGTCATTTTATAGAATAACATTAAATTGTTAGCTAAATTAGAAAAAATAGTTCAAACGGGAAAAGAAAAACCGCAAACTTTCACAAGGGAATAATTCTTGGTAAAAAAAACTTTCTTCTCGGGAAGCGGAGACATCACTTAATACAAAATACATTACATTTATATACGAAACTTCAATGTAATTTTATTTTTACTATTATTTACAAATCTTATAACAAAATTTTGCATTTCATTTTTTAATATCATTATATTGCTCTAATTGCTTTATCTATTAGTATATATTGGATTGGATTTTATGATTTTTGTTTTCCGACGTATATTTGAACAAAACACTTGAAAATTTCTTATTTTATTTATTAACGAAATTCGTATATATATATTTGAACACAGCTTTTATATTAAGTCAACAATAACAGATACTTAATATAAATGATTTAACTAAGCAAAAAAAGTAACTATATCTTTAATGGCTTAAAAATAATAACGATTCGTTTTTTAAAAGATTTTCCCCACAAAATATATATTTTTTCTTTTTGAGAAACGTTTATACTTGATATTTCTAATATAATATTAGAGACTGCACACACAATTAATAATAAAAAAATAAAAGATGTTTGCATAATTGAAATAGTGATTTAGTTTGAAATGTTTCTAAAATTAAATTAGAATTGGTTTTATTCCTCTTATATCGTAAACCACTTCCTTTTATACACGTAAATCAGTTCTCTCTAAATGTTAAACTAGGGAATGAATTTAATTCTGCAGTTTTCCAAAGCATTGATCAATCCCTGATAGATAAATAATGATCCATATAATCTCTCAAGACAATTACCAACGTAATTACACCACATAAGTATTGAACGACATAGTTAATAGTACTGAAACGATCCCGTTTTCTTTAATCAAATGTAAAACATATGATCTCTCGAAATATTTCTTTTTCGACATTTTTCTTTTACTAAAAAAATCAAAAGATCATTTACGGTTTATCTTAGAACGCGTGTTATCTTTCTCTTCATTCAGTTATTTTATATTCCGTTCTCTCTTTTCTTAGTCTTTTCAAGCAAAAAGAAGAGATAAAAAGGGGGGGGGGGTAGAAGAAAGTAAACAACAGATGACGCATACACGGACATAAAGGATAAAGAATTCTGTCGCCTCTTTCATCTTTTCTGAAACCTAATTCGTCAAAATCACATAAATCGAAAGAAAGGATGCCAAGGCGAAAAAAAAGGATGGTCACGAAATATATAGGAAAATCATTTTGTTAGAAGAAAGAAGGAAAACGACCTATAAATAGGATGGACATTATTTTTTTTGCAGTTGTCATAAAATGACAAAGTTATTAAAAAAACATAGAATTTTTTTTAAAAAAATGTGGAGAGTTGATATGTGTTTAGAATTTCAAAATAAATCGGTGGATTAAATTGGTAAACTTTAAGTGTCTAACATAACGAACTTAATATGAAATCAAGGGAAATTGCGAGTTTAAAATAAAATTTGAACAAGGTGAAAATGTGGTATTATGCTTCATAATACCATAGTGTTGTGTGCAAATCTATGAAGAAGCACAGCAGTCAACGACTCCAATTATTTGAATAATAACAGATTTATTAATGAACAAGGACGAACAGACAACTACACAAAGATAAATCGACGTATATGTACACAAAGAAATATTATAACAGATTACTTCGAATAGTGCAAATCGTACTCTTGATAAAGGTTTTCGAATCCGCCCAGGCGGTTTCCAAAAAAGAGCAAAATACCTCAATTTTAAGGTCACTTGCCCTACAAATGATATACACCATGTATCATGAGCCTTACTGCGTGCATATCTATACTGAAGGAAGCCTTTTGAAGGACTCTGACAGTGCAGGAGCAGGAGTGTATTGCCACCTTTTCTCTTTTTATTTAAAAACTGGAAAATTTACAATCGCTTTTGATGGTGAGGTTGCTTCCCTTCAAGTAGCTTTGTCATCCGAATAGCTTTATTAGGGCTGTTGTCTTCTGTGATTCAAAAACGGTGATTTTTGCTGTGAACTCTAATTCTACTTCTGCCTCCTCTAACATTCTTAAATGTAAAAAATTGCTTCAGAGTCTGTCTGAGTAATCTAAGCAAATTGTTGTGTAGAGGATTCCTGGACACTGTGGTATAACTGGTAATGAGTTAGCGGACCACCTAGCAAAGAAGGGAGCTTCCATTCAACAGACAACAAGGAAAGCGGTCCCTTTTATCAGTGCCAAGTGATTTCTTAAGAAAAATATGAAAGATTTTGCTTCAGTTCAACACACAGAGAGAAATTCCTATAAGATTTGGGGGAATAATCTTAAAGATCTTCCCATGTGGCCAAAACGTAAAGCGGTTGCCGAGTTTTGTCTGGCTACTGGACACGAATGTCTCCTCAAACATCTTCATCGAGTTAATGTTGCACAGACCCTTTTCTGCACACTGGGTGATATTTAGGAGGACATGGATGCTGACCATATTTGCCGCTGCCCAGCACTAAAGGGCTCCTCTTTGACCGATTTTTATTGGCAAGCTAGGGACTGATTGGGTTCATAGACTTTTCTCGCCACGTTTTTATTTCCTACTTTGTTTGTTTTTGTTCCTACCCCCTTGTGGTGTAGTGGTCTTTTGTAACTTTGGCCATTGGAAATAAAACAAATACATAAACAAGCTCTACAACGTTCCAGAAACGCCTATTAAAACAGTTCCACTAGAACGAATTCAGAAAGCCTTCCGCTCTTATTGCAGTCAACTCACGCAACTGAACTCTCTTCTGAACTGACTTGTCCTTTGTTTTAAAGATCCTTTATTTAGCCTCATGGAAATTTCCAAAATGTTCGATCACAGAAATTTTTTGATGAATAATTTTTGGTGATATATTTTTACCAAATTTGTCTCCGAGGTGATATAGTCGACAATCTGGTAACCCTAGTCACATCTTCTATGGTTGCCTTAAACTTATTTTTCAAGTTCATGCTGGGAAGCGAGCTTTCCCTGTAAAATAATTTACTCACAAGGAGCGTGTTGCTGCAGGGAAAACAACATTTATGGCGTTTTTCACTAGAATAAAATAAACGTGTGTTCTTTTTAAAAACGAAGCAAAGATTAAAATGAAATAAAAGTACAAAGGTCCTTTTTAAAAAGAAAAGGAAAACTGAAGTTGTTTTATATTTTTAAAATAAATCACATGATTAATCTCGTGTTTCGAACTATTTATTATGTTTTATAAAAAATTTAACATGAAAACAATAACGTCAATTTTTTTATTTTCACTAGAAAAATTCGCATTAATCATTTTACTAGTATGACTTCCATAAACCAAAGCTAAGATTTAGCACCAAACAAAACTAATAATATTGTTTAATGAAACTTGATACAGAAAGTATATATCGAGTTCAAAACGATTAATGCAAACTTTTATAGTATACCACGAAGATATTTTCATTTTTAATGTGAATGCATGTTTTATAAGCAAGCATGAAACTTTATCAGAAAGAATATTTTGATTAATATTTATAAAGCGAAATGGGAATGCGCGCGCTTAGCACTGACAATCTTAAGATAAGCAGTTTTGAATACTTCATGTGAAAATACGTACTTTGAGATTTATTGTGCACGCAAACATCATGAATTTATCTCTTAAGTCTGTTTGATAAAAACAGCTTTTTTTACTGGAAGTTTTTGAATAAAAGTAAGAATTTTAATAGGATTTTCCCGTTTTTTGAGATAATTTTTTAAAATGTTGCGTGTATTCATATTAGCATACCAGGTAATATTTGAACTGCTTAAAAAATGAATTTTCTTTTATCAGTTTGATCATTTTTAGGATTTTGAGAAATATTGGGTTGTGGGGGGGGGAGTCTCTTTTAAGATTAATTTTTATCAAGTATTTAAGATTTATTTCAAGCAGTTAATTATTTGGGAGACTTATTGCAGTTATATTTTTAAAGAAAAAAAAAGGAATATTAAAAACTTTCTGTAATCTTTTTTATAAGAAAAAAAGAACTTTGAAAATAGTTAACCTAATTAGCTCTTCAACGAAAATTTAGATAAAACTCTCCACGAAATCTGCTTGAAATTTCTGTTTTTTTTTTGTAAATGACGATGGATTTTAAAAATTATGAAATACTAGCGGAAATATTGCTCTGAAATTGAATGAATATACTGAATTTTTTTTATGTTATTAAAACATAAATCAAGAGGAAGTTAAAATTTTTTTTATCGAATCACAACTTAGTTCTTTCTTACTAGTAAAGAAAATACTGATAGTTTACAAAGTTTTAATGATGCATTACTAACTAATCGCAATAATCTCTTTCTGTGGGTAGATTATAAAGTATTTAATTAAGCTTAATTTTAATGTATTTGGTTTTGGATTTTTAAAGTTTTTTTCCGAACATGGAATACATCTAGCTTCTCTGTATATTTAATGTTTTTAAAAGCTTTGAATAAAAAGTAAATGGTAATAAAAGAAAGAAAAAAGCATTCCAAAATAATCAAAGTCATTGTATTGTCGAAAATGTTTTTTTCTTCTTTCTGTCTAATAGAGCTGCGGATTGGAAAGTACCCATTGCAACCACAGTACATTCCTCGGAAGCTATAGTATCAGTTTTTAGTGAGGTATCATATAAGTGGATATCAATTGCCACAATGCAATTTTAACACCCAGTTTCCTCCCAAGTGAGAGACACATGAACTCTGACAATGCGAAATTGTACAAAGAATTTGATTTGCTGATAGCATCCAAGCCAAACAGGCACTCTAGGGATCTTTAACATGCCCCATAATCATACAACATGGGTGCTGTTGATTTTTTGCATCATGAAAATCCACTGACTTGGTCGGGATTGAACCTGCAATCCTGCGCACACCAGACTAGTGCCGAAACGACTACGCCACCTCGCCGGCAAAGTTTTTTTTAAATGAGAAATCATATTAAAAACGAATTTTTAAAGGCAACAAATAAACTCGTAGACAAAAGTGGTCGCTTTACAATTACCTTACACAACATTGGATAATTTAACTTTATTTTTAAATCTTTTTTTAATCCTTTTAACTGTTGAAAGTTGAAATAATGCATTAATAAATTGTTAGAAAATAGTTTTATCTCAAACTAATTATAACCTCAATTAAAAATTTTAAGGGGTATCGGAACTTTCTATACCGACAATGTTAGAATGGCCATTTTTGATGTACCTTTTCTCAAAATCTATAATAGATATATGTTTGAAATTTTATATACAAGTAAAATGTACCTTTCTTATTATACTGAAAGAAGCTTTTAGATAATTTCGAATTTTTTTATTAATTTACAAAATATTGTATTCGATATAGTGATTTTTGTCACTTTTTTCATACAAAAAAATTTGTAAAAGGTAAATTTTTGAGTTTTTCATTTTAGCATATATTAGCATATGTTATGAATATGTCATACAAAAATTACATGTTTATGAACAGTAGTTTCTTAGAAAAGGTACATCGAAAATGAAAAATTCACAATTTGAGAAAATCACATTTTAACGTAAAATTACCTCCCCATCACAACGTTTCTAAACTACGCAACCCAACCGGCAAAGTTTGTTCTAAAATAAGAAACCGAATTAAGAACAAATAGTCTCGAAGACAAAAGTGGTCGCTTTACAATTAACTTACACAACGTTGGTAAATTTAATGTTATTTTTAAATTATTTTTTTGAAATTCTTATAACTGTTGAAAGTTGAAATAATGCATTAATATATTGTTAGAAAAATATTTTTATCTCAAACTAATTATAACCTCAGGTTAAATTTTTAATTGCCTGAAATACATATTTTTTCTTTTTGGAAATTTGTTTCATTAGTGGGGAAAGCAGGTATGTACAACTGATCTAAGTTCGTTCACTTCTCATTCAGTTAATCTTTTTTTTACTTGATAATAATTAAACTAATTCTTAAATGACATGAATGAATGTGCGAAATGCATAGATATTTTGTAAGAAAAGTACATGTGCTTATGGTTTATATTAATAAATTTTATTTAGAACGTTTTACTTGGAATAAGAAGACTAAGCTGGAAATGTCTACTACGCTGAATAAGAGAAGTTATTTTATTGAAGAAATAGGCAACACATTTATTGAAACAAATTAATATTCTCTTAAAATATCTAGAAGGAATTTTCGAAGTGGTTGAACATCAATGTAGAATTGCAGATCGCTTCAGTATAAAGGTTATATGTCACTATATAGATATCATTTTAATCTGAATACTGGAACTCGATTAGACATTCTTAG
The DNA here is from genome assembly GCA_019973975.1 of Trichonephila clavata. Lineage (NCBI taxonomy): Eukaryota > Metazoa > Arthropoda > Arachnida > Araneae > Nephilidae > Trichonephila > Trichonephila clavata. The sequence continues at coordinate 413,785 of BMAO01029208.1, forward strand.
TATACAAAAAGTATATTTAAAGCAATATTACACGTTTAAAGTGTTGTAATTGTTAGCAACTAGAAGTACAAAATAATTCTTTTTCTGATTTATTTAAATGATGAATTGTACTTCATTAAGTGATAGAATAATATACAATTAGTTTTATTAAATGAAATAATAATTAATTGATAATGGGCTCAATTCATGACGGTCACATGATAAAGATAATCCCGTGTTAACGACTTAGTTTAATGTCAGTTTTAAATTAAGTTGTACCTGTTGTAAAATTTAGATAAAATTTCAAATTTCATAGTGGGGTAATGATGCTCACATGCAATGAAAAAAAATTTCACCAAAAAGATTTCAAAATTATAAAAAAAATTATTTTATTAGTGTATTTTTAAATTAAATATATTTTGCTTATTTATGTACGTTATTATTGTTGAAAAATATGTGTTTTTTAAAAGAAATTTCTGAAAATAGCAAAAGTTGGCAACAATGAAGGGTATGAATTGATTAACTGGAAACACATGATTGTATTTATCGTATGATTGTGACGTCAAATGAATTTATAAACTGATTGGCTAGAAATACGTTTTAGTCGTTATCATGTGACTATGACGTAATATAAATTACGTTAATTGGTTATGGGTATTCAATTACTCTATTAATCCCTTACTTTAAGTCTTTTGAATACTAAAATGCATTTAATATATAAAAAAGAGTGAAATGAACTGAGAGATACTTAACTGAATTTGAAGTAATAGCGAAAGACTTTCTGAAATTTTCTAAAATTTTAACAAAAAAATTTCTTAAACTAATTATTGTAAATGAATTAAAAAAACTTTCTCCGCATAAAAACAAGAACAATTCTTATTGAAGCTTCCTTATCTTCACTTCTTTTAAATTTAGAAAATTTAATTAAACCACAGTTGCTTCTTAGATGAAGTTTATATAAATGATTCGTTTTTTCCCTACAACACAGGAATTGAAGTTCCATTCAAAATATATTGCGCTCTGATATTTTGGGTTTAAGAAAAAAAGGAACATACATATTCTCTTTTAAATCAAATGTCTGCTTCATCCTAACGATATCTAATGCTCTTTGTATAACAAAGTATAAAATTTGATTATATAATTTCACATTCCCTTCAGTATCACTGAATCTCATTTTACAAGAGTTCAAAAAGAGTATTACATTTCATGTGTCATTAATTGAAAATTATTTCCATAACTCCCAAAAATGTTACAAACGTTGATTTATCGTCTTCTTAGATTATATCAAGATTGTTATATCGTTACAGAAAATTGAACTGCAAGATAAAAAATAATATTGAACAAAATTGTTCTGAAATTTGTTAAAAAATATTTTTAATTTACTTAAGCAAAAGAAAATCCTGAACTTATGCACTTTATGCACATACAGAGAGAGAGGGAGAAAGAGAAAATATTCAGATAAATGGAAATACAAATAATAGATCCCAAGTTATATAGCAATATATATGGTAAGAGAAATGGATTTAAAATGTTCATATGATTAAAGAATAAAAACTAGATAACAAAATTTGAAATATTAAGATACTTTTTATGTATTTTATGAGAAAAATATATTTGATCTTTTTTTTAACTTCTGATAAAAATATATATACAAACAGTTTTTTTTATTTAATTATGCTTTTTGTTTGCATATACACCATTTAACACTTGATTTATAGATGTCGTGTGGTGGGTTGGACAGCAGTTAATCAGTGTTCTAACTATGAGAGAAATATGCTTCTAAAATAGATTACATCAACAGATGCCTTTTTCTAATCACATAAAGGTGAAAGATTACATCTATTTTAATTTCTGAAATGGTTGTATTGTTGTTACACTATTTATTACTACTTTTACTCCCAATTAATGGGAACATCAGATGACACCACATTTTAATTTGTTATATATATTTACTTATAATTACTTAAAATATATAGGAAAATAATTGCAATATTTAAAAAACAAAATTCTCATAATATTTCAGAATTAATAAAAATTTATTGCAATTTATTAGTGCAAATAAGATTTAAATGAATTTTCGGAATAATTGGGGCTTTTTGTTGTTTTAAAAATGATAGTAAATATATTACCCTAAAGATTGTTTGTCGGTAGCCCTACTTTTCCTATCTTTCTGGCTGCATATGAATTCTGTGATAACAGAACGACTGACTTATTCTTATAACTTATCTTTTTTTTTTGTAAGCAATCACATTTCGAAAATTCTGTTAGCAGAAAACGAAATGTTTTTGTGTCGTTAAATTTTCTGGAATTATTTACAAATAGTAATATATCTTGTCAATTTATGATCCATTAAAAATTGAATTTTAACTTGCTTGTTTAATGCCTTCATTTTTAGTACTAATATTAAATGCTAATTAATATTTATATTATTTCTAGATATTAAATATAGGTCAGTTAGTAATAAAATTCCCATTTCAATAACTTTAGGATGCGTTCTATTCTTACAAATGCAATAAATTTTGAAATACAGATAATTCAAATGATGCACTTAACATTTTTTTTAAAAAAAATAGTACAAGATTACGCCGAAAGGTGGCACTGTAGCACAAATAATATTCATTTGCAAATATTAAAAATCATTTACGTTACAACGCATGCATATTAGCATTTTTTTTTTTTTTTGCATAAATAAAGGGGGATTCTGAACCAGACTTAATTTTTTCTCTGCACATCACGCTTTCGTTGCAAGAAAAAGCGCTGTTGGATAAGCTTTTCAAAACAGAGCCAACAGAGCTCAGTTGTAATTGTGAGAGAATTCCGCCATATGAAGCAGATACGAAGAGGCCCACTGTCTCTATGTGTCTTTACACGAGACGATTCAGAAATTTGAAAGAGCTAGGCAATTTGGCATTCTTCCAGGCAGAAGACGATAGCAAATCCTGTCTTTCAGCATCGAAAGTATCGCTACAGCGATCGTTGAAGCCACCAGTCAGTCACCGCATGGTAGAGAGAAAATGCCAGTTGTTTTTTCATGTATTGGATATACTGTATTCAGGGACGTCTTTAGACTTGTTAAGGTCCTGGACCCTACTTAAAAGTAAACCCTGGGACCCTACATAAATGTAGGGTCCTATGATCATTAAAAGTAGATAGTACATAGCATATGTTGAAAAATACTCGTAGAAACAGTAACCCGAAACAAACAAAAGTACATGACTTACACAGTGGCTTAACGTACACCCACGCAACCCCAAAATTGCGGGACCCAGGATTCCAGAGAGTCCAAAGCCTGACTAACGCCAAGTATATACCCTTTGTAAAGTCTGATTTTGGGCCCAAAACCTAGCTTTGCAGGGGAGGTGCCTTAATGTTCTCCGTTACGTCACTGGACTTACAATAGCTCAAATCAGATCGATTACTCTTTAACTTAAGGACTTTTGGTGTATGTGGTAGACCTAGGACTATACATGGACGACGGTCATCACATAATAATATAGTCTTGCTACTGTTGACAGCTGACATATAGTCTGAAACTCTAAGTATTTCGGAGAATAGAACCGGAAATAACATTCGAATGTTAAAATTATAACGAATTAAGGCTCAGAGTCGAAAAGGAACGAGGTTCCCACTGAGGCGGAGGCCTTAGTCCCGGGTCCAATTGGCCTCTGCGTTAAGACATCCCTGCGTCTGTATTCCTATACATGAAAAATCTTTCTCCGTATTTACTGTTTTTATCGCTACAAAACCAAATATGGGCACCTATTGCAAGACAGGGACTCATAGATAGTAAACCTTTTACCCTTCATTTTCTTGTTCCAATGGAGGTTGAGTCATTTGTTTATGGAACAATCTGTGGATTGACGAATCCCACCGTTGCCTCTATGGGCAAATTAACATTCAGTGTTGAACTTGGATTGTCCAGAAGCAAATCTTACAGCCTGAAAAGTGAAAGTACGGCGTGGTTTTACAGTTAGATGGTTGGGTCGTATTTTTTTTTAAGAGACAATCGCAGATGTGGAATCAAAACGTGTTCCGTCACAGGATCACAGTGCTGAAATATGATGGAGGATATCGTAATATCACAATTTCAACTGTATAGATGCCTTCAGGGTAATATTTTCATGCAAGAGGACGCATCTCATCACATTGATATCGTCAGGTAAAACAACTGCTAGTATAGGATTTCATAAACAAATGCTCGTGTTATCAGCCTCCTCATTCACCAGATATCGAGGTTGATAACTTTGGGTTGTGGCATTTACAAAAGGGACGAATCTGAAGGACAGAACTTGGCGCCATATTCTTGATAACCTTCAATATTCAGTCCAATCACCTGTAGAAAGTATGGTTCTACGATTACAGAACGTTCTTGAAAATAAATATTGATCAGTTGTAATTACTTTATTTTACAACCTCAGACAATAAAGTTCGGTGAATAGATCTGTAATATTAACGTAGATTAAATATTTACGAAAGTTACCTTACTGTCCTTCGAAATAGTCACCTCCCGTAACTAAGCACCTCTGAGAAATACTGATACTGACCTGGAAACTTTGCAATGAGTCTTCTTTTGAGATGGAGTTCAAAAGCCTCGTCACGTTTCGTTGGATGTCAGAAATATTGTCAGATCTCTTTCTTTTGAAAGCGAGTTTGAGTCGTGGTAATAGGAATAAGGTTGTAGAATTAGGATGGGGTAAAAATGGTGGATGTTCAATTTGCTCTACCTCCTTTTTGCTAGGAACTGTTTCACGATATTGGCTGTGTGAGGGCGAGCTTTACCGTGAACAAAAAACCATGAATCTTGATGTGCGTACTGAGATCGTACCCTGCGTTGACGTTTCAAGAAACGGATTAAAATTTAAATGTACCTTGCAGCATTCATCGTCCAGCTATCATGCGCACAGTTTATCAACGATCTTTCGTGATTGATTTACTCATTTTCTCAATGTTTTCGCCACTGACGGAGGTCACCCGGTCTTTTCGTTCGTTTTCCTTTTTTCAGTTAAGAACCAACGCACTAAACAAGCACTTTGTAAAACAAGTCCTACACAGAACGCAAACGACACTCAACTGAACAACGTTGGTGACAGATGATCAGCATCTACCACTAAGCATGTGCAGTCAGATCCAGTGTTACCAGAACGGCCGTTCTGACTAAACGTTCACCTAACTTTATTGTCAGAGGTTGTATATCCTTTAAAATTTATAGTGAATATTAAGAAGGTTTTATATGCATTACATCGTTACCTATCGGTAGAGTTTTGTACTATTTTTAAATTAATCTCAAGAGAATCATTTGAGTTACCCATAGTTAAAATTTTATCTTATTTAGATTAATAGAACGCATTTTAGAGCTTTCTGAAGAGGGATCACTTGCTAATTGTATATATATATATATGTTATAAAACATTTGAATGTGAAAGAAACAGTAAATAATCTCTAAGATAATCTCTAACTTCTTATAATTCGAAAAATATAGCTATACTGTAACTTGCAAGCATTTTACCGAAAAACTATTTTGCGTAGGGTTTGATATGTGATGGATTTCCTTCCGCATCCATCAGTGTTCGGGAGTTAGAATGAAGATCAGTCATAATTAAAACAAATATAATTTATTAATCCTTTCATAAGTCACAACAACACAGGTTAGGAAATGCACCTATTATTAAGTATTGGAGCAAAAGCGAGGTAGACGATATATATTTAATATTTAATTACGAAACTGAATCCCTTTTTTTTATCGTTTTGGTAATATACGTTCTAAATAATCGTAATTCCGTTCTCACCTATTCTTCTTCTAGTCGATATTTAATCTAATTCAAAATATCTTATTGGGACTGAATAGTCAATTATCAATCTTAAATATTAAGTAATTAATTGACGAGACACTCTACTAGCTTTCTACTACTTTACGATAATTACTAACTTCTATCACTTAGCTCCTAATTTCTTTCTCTCTCTCTCTCTCGAATCTAAAAGTTAATGCTTAAATATAAGCCTTGATTTAAATAAACCACATCTTCTTCTTTGGGAGAAAGTTTTCAATAGAACAATATTTAAAGAAAAACATTTTCTCGAAGATGATTAGTAGGAGGCCCACGAATAGACCCGTTACAAACATAGTATACAGGTCGTACATCATCATAAATTTAATTAAAAGCCAAAAATGATGTCATTCGTGCTATTTTGATGGTGATTGTTTGGTTAAAAACGTCGCATTTCGAAGCAAGGATTATTGGCTAAGTGATGAGGAGATCCCCAGATAGAGCCTGAAAAACAGGCCCATTCCTTGAACTTCCACACCACGACAACGATTTTGATTCTTACAAGATTTAACATCCATCACTCGATCTACAGATGATGGGTCTTTAGTGGCAACAGAAATGGATTCAACGAATTGAATGCAGCCATGAGAGTTCATTAACATGACCATTCGGCTATTAGAACAACTTATTTGCTGGTCAATGACGAGAAATAGAACTCGTAATTGGTTCAATTAATTTCATTTGATTAATTTTATGATTACTATAAGTATAGTTTAAAGATCTATCTTGGATTATTATGAACGATAATTACGTCTGTTTAAACACCAACGCAATCTCTTCTGAAATTAAACAATATGTTGTAAGGGCGTAAAATCTTCCATTGAAATGGTCCATATTATTGGCGCAAATTCCCTGCTTGTTTAAGTTGGATCTTGTATGAACACTCATTGATTCTTTAACATAGTTAGTTACTATATATTAGTAACTTGGTTGTGTAATAAGTGTAACAATTATTTAAATAATATATACAACCTCTGACAATAAAGTTAGGCTAATAGTCCTGTAACATTAACGTGAATGAAATATTAATGAAAATTACCATACTGTTCTTAGAAATAGTCACCTCCCCTAACTATGCACCACTGAGATCTCTTATACATGTCCTGGAAACTATGCGAGGAGTCTTCATTTGGGATGGAGTTCAAAAGCCTCGTCACGTTTCGTTGGATGTCAGGAATATCAGTCAAATCTCTTTCCTTTCAAAACGAGTTTGAGTCTTGGGTATAGGTAGAAAGCTGAAGGACTGAGATTTGGCTAGTACAGAAAAGGTTCAATTTGTTCCGCCCCCTTTTTTACTAAGAACTGTTTGACGATATTGGCTGTGTGAAGGAGGCATTGTCGTGAACGAAAAACCATGAACCTTGTTATGCCTATTTGGGTCGTGCCCAACGTAGATGTTTCATGAAACGGACAAAACTTCAATGTATCTTACAGCATTCATCGTCGTTCCCTCAGGTAGAAATTCTTTGTGGATAATGCCTTCACTATCAAAAAAGGTGACACTCACTTTCTCAATGTTTCCGTCACTGACAGAAGGCACCGGTCTTTCGCAACAGGGGATTGTCAGCAACACAATCTCGGCCTTCTCGAAAACGGGCGAACCACTCGTACACCCACTTTATGGACAGTGTTTAATCTTCATGAGCAACATCTTCACACAACATCGCATAAGGTTTCTTTCGGTGTACTGCCATGCTTAAAACAAAACTTTAAATTGATCTTTTGTTTATTTTCTTGTACCCAGTTAAGAACCATCATATTAAACAAGACCTTTGCAAAACAAGTCTTACCCGGAGCACAAACGACGCTCAAATGAACAACGGTGAGGACAGATGACTAACACCTGAAGCTAAGCATGTGTAGCGTTTTGTTTCGCCAGTGTTACCAAAATCGGCGTTCTGATTTAATTCACTGAACTTTATTGTCAGAGGTTGTATTTAAATAATTATTACAAATGAATATCTAAGATCGAGATATAAGACAATTTGATGTTCTATTAATGCCACTCTTTGAAGCTACAAGATGGCTAATGGTAAAGGATCCCGTAATTTTAGAATCACGATCTACTGACGAGGAGGAAACCTGAGATGGTATCGTACTGTCTAAACTTTCACATCACCATAAATATGAGATATTTGAGACTCGACTAACGGGTTTCATCCTTTTACACGGTGGGTCTACTGTGACTACTGGACTCGAGTTCACGATTCAATATCTTCGGCTAGAAGTTTTGTGGCCATAATCATACGTGTATCGCAGCCACTAGATATAAGACAAAGTAGCAATAAATTTGCAAACTGTTGGTGGAGACAAGGGTGATAGCTGAAAATAGGGAAACCCCACTTAAGTTTATCAAAATCGGTGATCTTTGAGGAGTGGAAAGAAGAGATCATTCGGGATATTATTCCCATTTTTATCTATAGAAGATAAGGCCGTAAAAAAATATTAACTTAATGGAAATTAAAACACTAGATTTAAAATTGAAATACTTATATATTTGTATAAAACACGTGATGCCATAAGAGAATTATTCACTCAGAAGGCCTCCGAAACCATTAGATCTACAGATTTGAAGTTTAGAAAGCATGTTTTGTTGTTGTTGTGTAGAAATCCTCTAAGAACAGATTTTGTGGAAGTCGACTCCTAAGAAGGTGCTATCGGCGTGTAAAAGATGAATATATTTCCCTTATAGAAATTCTTGTCCCTTTTACATCAAGAAGCGAGTGCTTTTAAATACAATCAAAAGATCAATGCTAGTATTTAGATAGCAAAAACAATACGCGATGTAAAATAACATCATGAAATACCCAGTGAAAGGAAGGCGTACCGGTTAGTACACACATAAACTGTTACGCAAATGAATAAGATAGACTAACTTTGCTATAGCTTTGGGGGAAAATGTGGCCAACAAATGTCTTTAAAATTGGGGAAAATAAATAGAAGCAAAAAAAAAAAAAATTTCACAAATGTAGGAGGGTTATTAGCTAAGGAAAAGCGTTAAAAGTCGTGGAAGATTGTTCATCAACCTAAGTGAGGACGAATTTTGGAACAAAGCAACGTTGGAATCAAACATCTGATTGTAACTGCGCATTGAGATTACGGATTCGAATCGTCGTGTTTAATGTCTGGGTTTTGAATCTGTGCTTTTGTATATTTATACGCATGTGTTATTTCTTTCCCGTTTGTAGGAATTCTACTGTAATTACCTGAAAGTTCGGTTCACTCCGAAAAACTTATCTTTTAATTGCGTAGATCTTCAACGTATTCGAAAATGATCAACCAAATAATAAAATAATATATTAGTTTACATATAATTTATGCACATGGTGCCTTTAAAGACATGTCCACCTCTTAATTTGAGAAAAAGTGACTGCTATTGCCTGAAATGTAGTTTCTAGCGTAGTAAAATGTCTATACACTACTAGAACACGTCCCCTACTTTTAAGCTTCATTTTTTAAAGTTTAGGTATATTCGCCATACAACGCGCATCCCTTTTTTACATAGGAACCAGAAGAGTATGTGTACAATAATCGTATGTTTTAAGTCATTTATTCGAGTTATTATCCAGGATTTTGAAAAAATAGTATACTATTAAAATCAGAACCCTTTAACTTAATTATAGGTACGGTTTATCTTTCAAATATATAGTACTCCGATTTATGTAAAAGTTTAATTTTTCTTATGCTTTCTTATTTTCGTAGCTATCATTTTTATAACCAGCGTATAACGCACCCCCAAAATTTCGATCTCATTTTTTTTGTGTTAGAAGTGCACGTTATACGTCGGATTTTATGGTATATATATATATATATATATAATAACCATAATAAATATATATATATATATAGTCAAAATTTCTCTACAAGAGAGAGGTAAATAAAGATGATCAAAACTGAAAAGAATTGAAATTGCAAGATAACCAGTAACCAGACAATAGATTTTAAAAGGATATATGAAAAATTAAAATAATAAAATATAAAAAAATATAAAAGAATGGATGCTACAGTATTATAAAAATTGCTGACTTAGAGCAGCTTATACATAAAATAGTTTATATAAAAGTGGAGTTGAACATGTTTTGGGCCAGCCAACTTTCCCTTTCTGTTAATAATACTGAGCAAAAACCTATTGAAAATAATGGGTAGAAAATCTAAATCCATTATAAGAAAAAGGTAACTTATCTAAAAATTGAATTCAAAAATGCAGAGCCGCGCTAAATCTGAGTACAATAAACAAGTTATTGCCGAATTCTGGACCCAGATACAAATTCAAAACAAAGCAATGGCTGAAAAACAACCTTAGCAAAAGTATGAAAAGAATAGAAATAATAAATTAAGAATTGTAAACATACTACCATTATCTTAGGGACACTAAGAGTTCATATATGATTTAAAAATAAATTAAATTTTATATCTATCTATCTATCTATCTATACACTGGTGTGGCAAAAATTAAGGACGAAGTCGAAAAATTAGCATATCAGCTGAACGAAGAGGCAGAGCGGACAGAAAGACCAATCAGGAGATTAAGTGAGGTGATGTACGGTAGCACATGCGCAGATATGCAGGTAGACGTAATGGGGGGAGTGTCTGAGTAGTAAAGCATGTTGTCGGTGTAAGATTAGTATTTCTGGCAAAGAGATTGCACACCGTATAGCAGTTAAAATCACACCGAGTTGCTGCTCAGCGAAAAATGGCGAATAATCAATCTGTTAGACGACATCTGGATGCTTTTACCCGAGGTCGAATCATTGGGAAGTTGGCAGGAAGGTCGCAGTGTGACAAGTGTGGCTGCAGAGTTCGGAATTGCTCACAGCATCGTTTCACGACTTTGGAGACAATTTAAAACTACAAGAACAGCTATCTGGGGGTTCAGTAGTGGTCGTCCACAAGGAACCACACCCGCAGATGACCGGTATATTGCCTTACAGGCCAGAAGAAACAGGCGGCGACAGCGGGAGAAATCGCTAGACACACGACACAGGCGACTGGATGACCGATATCGCGTTTTACCGTGGCCAGAAGACTGCACGGTGGTGGTCTGTTTGCACGACGCCCTGTACGGTGTGTACCTCTAACGCCTGCCCATGGAGAAGGCGTTCTCTGTGGTGCCGGGAATACCGGAATTGGAGAGACAATGAATGGGGACGAGTACTCTTTACAGATGAGAGCAGATTCAATCTGAGTAGCGATTCTCATCGCATATTCATCTGGAGAGAGCGGGGAAGCCGCAATCATCCCTCGAACATCATTGAAAGGGACAGGTATGGGAGGTGGCGGTGTTCTCGTTTGGGGAGGCATCATGCTTGGTAGTCGTACAGACCTTCACATCTTCGACGCAGGTTCAGTCAACGGGACCCGTTATTGTAACGAGATTCTTCTTCCATATGTGCGTCTTTTTAGAGGCGCTATGAGTCTGCAGTTCCTTTTCATGGACGACAATGCACCATGTCATCGCACAGTAGCTGCCGAACAGCTCTTACAGAGTGAGGATATTGAACGTATGGATTGGCCGGCACGATCTCCGGATCTCAATCCCATCGAGCATGTATGGGATTTTCTTGGGCAGACGCTTGGCAGCTCGTACCTTACCACCAGTAACGATTCCGGAGCTTCGATTGGCGCTGCAAGACGAATGGGCAGCAATGCCTCAACAACTCATTGACACCCTCATTCTCAGCATGGGTAGACGCTGTGAAACCTGCCTAGCAGTCAGGGGAGATCATATCCCCTACTAAAGACCGGATATTTCTTGGGGACACCCATCACAGGGATGTTTCGGCTTCAGTCGCATTGCGCTCCATGCTACTTTTTCAATAAAGCTTCTTTTTATCCCTCTGATTTCTCTTTTAGTAAGTGTTGCTTACATTACTCATGTCCTTAGGAATTGGGGATCTTACGGTATTAAATGTGTTGATTTGGAATGCTTTTGTACAAATTTATATTGAAAAAACCGTCTCGTTCTTAATATATATATATATGTA